>LPNX010700719.1:349467-473829 GCA_001517045.1 Pseudotsuga menziesii
TCAACTCTATAGCATAGAGGTCTTCTACCTTCAAGCCAGAATGTTTCAGAATTTCCTTTACAGGCAAAAGCGCCTCTTCAAAAAGATCCCCACAAAGCTCTTCAAATTTCTGCCGAGTTATGGTACTCCTGAAATCACGATTCTCATAAATTGATTCCACTGATAGAGGAGCTTTATTATTAGCACTGAGAATTTTCTTGGTGCGTTTAATTTGCTTTTTTAACTTTGCCATTGCCTTGGGATATTTTCTCACTTCTATCCCATTCCCAACTTGCCTATTAAATTCATCTGCAAAATGCTCAACAAGACGCATTTCCATAGTTTTCCCACCAATATTTGCCTTCCATCTTACGTCTTTGACCTGGAATTGGTAAACAGAAACACTCTTCTCGTACTCTTTTGTCGTATATGCAGAGAAATAAACGAGAGCAGCATAAGCACTATTAGAACCCATATCATAAAACACAACATGCCACGATGCATTCGAGAAATTCTTATCAATCCCATACTGAATAGCTGCACCAGAATGCTCGTTGATCAAAGATAATACATGGATGCCAGCAAGTTGAGCTACTTGAATGATACCATTCCTCTCAGCTTGGCCGAAGAAAGGTGGCACACTAATCACAGCATCCTTAATAGGGAATTTAGTATGGTATTCCGCCAAATGCCTACCATAACTCAAAATAATGGAAACCAACTCCTCTACTGAATAAACTGTACGGTCATCATCATCTAGCCTAATGCCAGCGACGCCTCTAGAATATTCAACTATGTCATACGGATTGAACCTCTCTGACAAGAGCTTATTATTCATGATATTAATAAATAATAAACTTTTTTCAATGAAATGCCATTTGGACATTCTGAATTAAAATGCTGCCAGTTGTAAGAATTCACCATATAACATATACTTTCTTGCACATACATGGGCTCATGGCTTATGAATGAAGCTTTTGATGATTTTAGGTAATGAAAGAAACCGTAATGAAGATCAATCAAACATAAAAAACCAACGATAATAAAAAATTTAAAAATAAACAGGTGAAACAACCCTAGAGATAACATCTGGCTCCGTCTGGGGATGGCATGCTCCCTGCAAGCTGCCAAGAACAAGTAGACCTGTGCCTTTCCAATGAAATCATCTTTCATAACTACACCTTGTCCTGCCATTCACTGCTTTTGAAAATAAGAAATACCAGTGCCTTGTTTCCATTGGGCTGGAGTCTTCATCACAAATCTCTGCTACTTAACAAACCACTGGCTGAATCTTTAAACTACTCTGAAAACTGAAATAATCTTCTCACAACCATATGATCACACTGTACAAACTTTAAAGAAATGCTTGAAGCATCAAGCTTATTTATTTACAGCTTCTACACTAATCAAAACTACTTTCTTTTGATCAGGTAAAATCATGCTTCCAGTGAAGCCAGCCAAGTATCTGAATACTTAATGAAAATCTTGATCTGTGCATTAGCAAAATGAAAACAGGAACAACAATCATCATCTGTCTGTAATTTTGATTTTCATATTTATCATAAAATGTATATTGAAACCTTGAATTGATAAATTCCCTGATGTAGTTAGCTACCGGGTCATGCCATTTTCTCAGTGAATTATCAAACTCATCCTTATTCTCACTCCTGATATCGAAAGACAGCTGAAAAGGGCTTTGAAATGACAAATCCTGTATTTTGACCTCTAAAGCTTCAATCTCTTTCTCAATATGTGCAGCAAATTCTTTTAAAAAGATGACGTTAAATTCTGAGTTACATGAGCTTGACATTAGATAAGAAGACAAAATGGAAGAAAAAATTTCATCAATTTCCTCATCAATGCTCATATCACTCCATTCCTTGAAATTTTTAATGGAAAGAGAATATGCCCTAAACTCTGTCTTCTCCATCCATGCCTTTAGAAATATAATCGAAAAATCTATTGATGATCTAATTGACCCAACTGGCAAATCTTCTGATCTAGAGATGATGCATAAAGGAGCCAATGGAATATGAAAATTCATTTCAAAAGAAAGGAAAAGATAACCTCCCTTTGACAAAAACAATCTGACATTTGAACTGCTCAAAGACTCCATTTAATCAACAAATGGATCAATGAAGTTATAAGGAAATACCTCTTGCTGAAAATCAAAATATCTCTGTATATCCATTTCCTCATAATGGCTGCCACTTTCAGCTACCTGCAAATTGAATTGCAAATATGGTTGCTCAATGTCTTCTACAGATTCAGTATGGTTGATTTCCACACAATGTTGTTCCTCATCAAAATTAGATTCATAGTTGTCATAAACCTGCTGGCTGCCCCTCAAATCAACAAAATGTGATGTAGGGATCTGCTCTTTTTCATCTGAATACTCATCATGGATTGGGATATCTTCAGAATGAATCAGTTGATGCTGATCCAAATCTAGAACTTTAATGTATTCTCCTGGAGGTTCCACAGATATGTTAATGTCTTCACCACACAATGAAGCATTCTGATCAATGTCTAAAGATGAAGATTTCTATTCTATGATGCTCTCATCAATTTTAATATCAGAATTTTGAAAAATTTCTTCTTGTGAAACAGAATCAGAGGAAGATAATAAATCTTCTTCTTTCTTTACATCATAACCATCGGCTTCATCCCCACTACTGGAAAAATCTGCTTCTAAACTTTGCATATATAATGCATATCCCCTACAACAATCCTAAAAAATGCACTCATCTGGGTATATCCTCTTATAATATGAATTAAAGGCATCATGAAAGTCTTTCAAAGAGGAAATACTGGAAAGAGGAAGAGTTCTGTACCATTTTCTTGCATAACCATCTAATGAATACATAAACATTTTCATCAACACATCTTCATGATGTATATTCAACTGATCCATGTATTGATGAAATTTAATTACATGATGTGCCGGATTTTCCTCTTCCTTTTCTAGGAATTGCGGAAGAACACCTTCCCATTCAGTAATGACAGGTAATGTATTTGGAAAGCCAAGAATATTTGAGAAATTGAACGGAGCAAATCTCTGTGCAATCATGGTTTCAAGACGCTTACACATCTTGTAAAATCACCTATGGATTCTTCAAATATGGAGTCGCCCGGTGAATAAATCTGTAGTCCAACTAATGCCCTGCTCCTGTCCACCGTCAAGAGCTGGATCCGATCTTTGTCGTTCTTTCCCGGGGAAGATATCCTTTCCTTTGTCCGTCCCCGGCAACGGCGCCAGAAGATGTTATCCCTAAAGTTGAACCTAGACTACAAGATTCAAGCTTAAGGAAATATTTGTTCAAAAAATGTATAAATTAAATGAAATCAAACTAAAAACACAAACTGGTATCAAACAAGGCTAATGGAACTTCACAGCACTAGAAGGAACTAAGCTAGTATAACTATTTGTACAGATTACACAATTCTGGTATGAAATCAAAAGCTTTAAATGCATCACACAATATACAATAATCAAAGCTGGTATATGTCACAGATTGGTAAATACAGGTATTTATAAGAAGATCAAAGCATTGAAGTGATAGGCTGGTATGAATCAGAGTTGCAGGAGAATCCAACAGATGCTATATAACATGGACAATCACAAAGTTCACTACCCAGGCTACTATGATCATAAATCAAGAAGTGAAACTGCCAATGTTTATAAAATAAAAAGATAACTGTCTCTTCAAGATAAGAATAGTGTAATGGAATATGAATGACCATATACATAACAGAATTATCAGAAAGACAATTTATATAACACAAGGGCAAATCATCATCATGTTCAATCATAAATAGAACCTATTACTGAAGCTGCAAAATGCTCATGCTACACAGATGTGTTTACAATTGACATGCATTACTCACAAAACTGCCAACCTCGCAGTCCCCTTCTCGAGACCCCTGCTCTTCCCCCATTTACATTGAACAATTCTAGAATTTATATCTAATTACATCAACTAACTCTTGCTAATTTAGTTCCCCTCTAGTTACAATGAATCTGAAATTATTTGCTCCTCTGCCTCTTAATTGAGGTCTGCCACCTGCAAGGTGAGTTATTGAAATGATGATTCGATTGCCTGGCAATCTGGAAACTGTTGAACTTTAAAAGCCATCAAATATAAAATAATTCTTTGTTTTTAGGCTATCTGCCATCTGTATCATTGAATGCTTAAACGCTGCTGGAAGATATTGACCAAATCCCTAATAATCTGGAGATGATGAGATCAAATTGCTAACTCAACTCCTTGAAATATGGAATCATTGCAAGTGCTGCCTTCAAATTCGAAATGCTCTGCCACCTGTGCATTGCTATCTGAAAATATGATCCTTCTTCTATGCTGGCGTCCTCATCATTCTCACCAATCACTCAAATTTGCAGCATGAAGTGATGATCCAAGTAGGATGCTTATCTAAATATTTTCTGCCAAGAAATTCTTGGAGCATAGCCTGCAATCTTGGCATGCGAGTCGCTCCACCTATCAACTCTACAGCATAGAGGTCTTCTACCTTCAAGCCAGAATGTTTCAGAATTTCCTTTACAGGCAAAAGCGCCTCTTCAAAAAGATCCCCACAAAGCTCTTCAAATTTCTGCTGAGTTATGGTACTCCTGAAATCACGATTCTCATAAATTGATTCCACTGATAGAGGAGCTTTATTATTAGCACTGAGAATTTCCTTGGTGCGCTTAATTTGCTTTTTTAACTTTGCCATTGCCTTGGGATATTTTCTCACATCTATCCCATTCCCAACTTGCCTATTAAATTCATCTGCAAAATGCTCAACAAGACGCATTTCCATAGTTTGCCCACCAAGATTTGCCTTCCATCTTACGTCTTTGACCTGCAATTGGTTAACAGAAACACTCTTCTCGTACTCTTTTGTCGTATATGTAGAGAAATAAACGAGAGCAACATAAGCACTATTAGAACCCATATCATAAAACACAACATGCCACGATGCATTCGAGAAATCCTTATCAATCCCATACTGAATAGCTGCACCAGAATGCTCGTTGATCAAAGATAATACATGGATGCCAACAAGTTGAGCTACTTGAATGACACCATTCCTCTCAGCTTGGCCGAAGAAAGGTGGCACACTAATCACAACGTCCTTAATAGGGACTTTAGTATGGTATTCCGCCAAATTCCTACCATAACTCAAAATAATGGAAACCAACTCCTCTACTGAATAAACTGTACAGTCATCATCATCTAGCCTAATGCCAGCGGCACCTCTAGAATCTTCAACTATGTCATATGGATTGAACCTCTCTGACAAGAGCTTATTATTCATGATATTAATAAATAATAAACTTTTTTCAATGAAATGCCATTTGGACATTCTGAATTAAAATGCTGCTAGTTCAGGATATGCTGCCAGTTGTAAGAATTCACCATATAACATATACTTTCTTGCACATACATGGGCTCATGGATTATGAATGAAGCTTTTGATGATTTTAGGTAATGAAAGAAACCCTAATGAAGATCAATCAAACATAAAAAACCAATGATAATAAAAAATTTAAAAATAAACAGGTGAAACAACCCTAGAGATAATAGAGGGGTCATCCTCATACACCCCCAGCCATGCATGGGAACTATGTTTTTACAAACACTGGCACCATTGCTGGTCTATCCCAAGCCAACCTTGGGTATAGCTTACCTTTCATGGCTAGTCTTAACCTGCTAGATTTGTCAATATTAACGAATGACCCCATCAATCATCAACCACGCCTGCGTCCCATGCCTACAAAAATCCCATCAAACATTCAAAATTTTGAGGGAAAGGCAGGTGAGGACCCCTAGAACCATATAATGTCATTCCACTTATGGTGTTCCTAAAAAAACATAATGGATGACTTTGTGAGATTGATATTGTTCTAGCGCACACTTACAAGTGTTGCGTCCAAATGGTACATCGAGTTGCATCATGCAACTTATCCCAATTTCTCCTCACTTTCCTCCATGTTCCTCCAATAGTTTCAACTACCCGTCCTATGACAAGGGAGTGGAGATCCTCTTATCCTTCTGTCAAAATACAACTACCCCCATCACGGATCACATCCATGAGTGGCGACATAGACATAGATTGTGCAAGATCCAATTGGATGATAGGATCTTCCTTGACTGGTTTTTGAAAACCTTACTCCCACCCTTTGCCAAGGACGCTGTCTTTGAGCAAACTCAATCTGAGCAGGAGTCCATATTGAAGGCTCATCAGTTTGACTTGATCTATGCCCAGTATGGGTATTTATATACCATCATTCTTGATGCTCTTAGAACTGGAACCTCTCACCGTGACACACCAGGGGCATCCCACGCTGTTGATGGAGTCATTGGCTCTATCACACAACACCCTCAGTTCTACGCGACATCTCCCATGATTCCACCACACCTAGGTAATATCCAACATGTTTCCAAACCAAATTTCACCCCCGACTACTCACATATGATGGATCAGTCCAGAGCCACCCCCTCATTTGCACCTCCTGCACCAATTCATCATGTCGATGGGTCGACCTGTCCGACACAATCATGTTTCTGTCAAGCAGCCGGGTTTGCAGCCCCTATAGCTTCCCTAGTCTATTATTCACCACCTATGCAAACCACCCTGGATCTAGCCCCAATTGATCCAGTCTCTATAGGATAGGTTTATGCTCAGCAAAACCTTCCCAACCAACCTACCCCCAATAACCAACAAGGAAAAGGCAAGAACAAGCGAGGGAAAAATCGAGGAAATAATCAGCCCCAAGGAGGTGGCCAACAGGCCAATCCTCCAAACAATAATGGTGTCAACCAGTGTGCACAGAATCCCCAGCGTTCCAATCGACCTGGGAATAACCCACAGTTACGTACCAACCATTCATGCGCTATCTACAACACCTTCTGTAATGTCCCCATTCAAATAATTGCATAGCAGGATAATTATGATAAATCCTACTAGTTCCCTAGGTTGGATGGATACATTTGGAATTTTAATAAGGGAGCTAATAAAAGATTTTCATATATTAGAATGTGATGGAGCTTATTAAATAAATACAAGAGAAAATTGAAGTGGCAATGGAGCATGCAGACACATGGAGATTACGGGGCCCACAAAATCTAGAATTTATGTGCCACATGGAATCCTCCTCTTGAAATTTTGAATCCATGGGAAGCCTAATGTTCTTGGATGAGTTATAAGGATAATACGTTTGGCCATATGCCTCATAGGTTGAATTGGGAATTAATTGTAACTTACATGGGAGAGGAAGAGTCAAATGGGAGCTTCTTGAACACTTGGGCTACATTCCCTAACATCTATGACATCTATGACACCAATGATGAAGATGCTATGACATTTATGACATATTTCAGACCTGAAGGATGAAATCTGACCATTCTAACATTTCAGGTCAAAATATGGAATCCAATAGGGCGCTCATGTGAATTGGGGAAGCTCAATGGGTTCCCACTTGAATTGGGGGAAGATGGAAGGCTAGGAAAGGGAGGACACATGGAAAATATTGAGAACACACCCTAATTTGAATTGGATTGAGTTTGTTGATGGATTGGTAGCCTTATAAGGCTAAGGATGTTTGTAAAATACAGGAATCAACCAAGAGAAGGGCTTTTGATCATTGAAGGAATTTGCATTTGTGAATTGAGAGAGCTAGTGGATGACTAGTTCTTGCATCAGCCAATTTCGAGGGTGAAAGATTCCCATCCAAGTTGGTGTTTGGAGAGGCCAATCAGGTCTTTAATGGATTTTTAATTTAGTTTTATTTGTAGGTATAAGCTACAGGGCAGCTTGCGGTTCCTTCTATTGCAGCACTTTCTCTCAACCATTTCTAGTTTTTATTGCATATTCTTGCTCATGGAGGGATTGCACTTTGGGTGAGATATTGTACTCTTTGGGAGAGATTCTCCTGGTATATTTCTGATTGTAATAAGTTCAATATTCTCTATTCTTCATTATCATAAAGTCTCAGGTCGAAATACCCAATAGTTGTATGTCAAAATGACTATTAATGAGCAAACAATGACCATTTCCCCACTATATTGATGTATGCCATGGTAATGCTGATTATTTCGAATGGAAGAATGTATATATTATATATTTATGATTAATGGATTGTCATTTATTTGTATTACAAGTTTCATTTTCGGCACTTAAGCATTTGAAGCCATTTTACTTAGTTTAATTGCATTTAGACAAGAATGACATAAGACCAAGTGTATCCCCTTGGAGAGCACCCGTCTTATTCGTTTAAAAGAAAGACGGTACATTACGTTTATGTATAGACTACCGTCAACTAAAACAAATGACAATTAAAAACATATATCCATTTTCCCACATCGATGATCTTTTTGATCAGATACGTGAAGCGACGATATTTTCAAAGATAGACTTGAGATCTGGATATCATCAAGTCAGATTTAAAGACGCATATATTTTTAAAACTGCATTTAGAACCCGATACAGGCACTATGAGTTTGTAGTTATGCTCTTTGGGATAACAAATGCTCCAACGACTTTTATGTGTTTAATGAACAGTGTATTAAGTAAATACTTAGATAAATTTGTAGTCGTATTCATATATGACATATTAATTATTTGAAAACGAAAGAAGAACATGGTAACCACTTGTAGATAATACTACAGGTTTTGAGAGAACATAAACTGTATGACAAATTCAGTAAATGCGAATTCTTTAAAGATAAAATACAGTATCTAGGTCACGTGATATCCAAGGAAGGAATATCAGTAGACCCAGATAAGATTAAAGTAATAATGGAATGGCTTGTTACCAAAGATGTAACATATGTACGATCATTCATGGGAATTCATGATATTTGAAGCTTATGATAAGGATGTTTTATTGGTCAATGGAAAGATGCAAAGATTGAATGATACCTTTGAATGGAGTATGGATTGCTATGTGGGATTAGTGAGATCCCTTTTCTTCGGAGGAGGAAATACTGAGCGAGGATCTTGGAGTGTTGCTGGGCCTACCATGGAGGTATGTGTCGCTGGTTGTTGTTCCGTGTCTCCTATGTTTTGGACAAAGAAACTCCATCTTGTTTGCGATAGAAATTCTGTGAGTGGACTCTATTTTGATAACATTCGAGAGGATGAGAAACCTATGAATCTCTAGAAGAACAGAAAACAAAGTGATCGCTTGTTTCAGGTATGATATGCCAATGAATCTGTAACTGGTAGTTTTTTTTTTGTATTTTCTCATCCATGGCGTTGTTGAACTGCTTTTTGAATGTTGAATGTATGTCTTATTTTCTGTCTTTGACAGAGGGGACCATTGTATGCCCTAGTCCCACAAGAAATAGGAAACCAAGCCCATGATTGTAGGGATGTTCATGTTTTGCCTCAGAATATTAAGGCTTTATCTACTCTCTCCAATTGAATGACTATGTGACATTGATAATGTAACAATGACTTTTGATTTTGGGATGACCTATTTCAAGGCTTCAATTTAACTCCATGTTTGTTAGGTACCCATGTTCTCACTCTGATGTTTTCACAATCCACGCAAAAAAAATTGGTTATCAATGTCTATCTGTTTACATAATAATCCATAGTACAATTTGGACACTTTAGAAATCACCCTCTCCAACAAGATCCAAAAAAATTCTCCAAATACCATGGGGAACTGAATGGCAGAACCCCATTGGTATGCATCCATAGAGAGGGCATACCACCTTGCCAAAAATATAAAAAAAACTGCTCCAAGGGGCAGGGTAAGCTCTGATTGGAAAAATCCCATTAAATACTCTGCCACTGCCTTGTTATTAACCAGTAAATGTAACTAAGCACCTAATATGTTCAATGGAATTTGAGGTCCCTCTTTGATATATGTTTGGAAACACTAGTTTACTAATCTAGGTTACTAACATCCAATCTAGCTAGGTGTATATCTGCATGGTACATCATTCTGAAATAAACATGGCTTGATTGGGAAAATCCATATTAGCATGTCTCACATGGCCTGGAGAGAGGGTAGTCCTTACCAGATACTAATGTTGGGTTCATTGGGGGATGGAAAAGAAAATTACTCTTTAACAACCTTTTTCTTAACCAATAATTGTGACTCAGATCTTGATATGGCTAAGGGAATTTGAGTTTCCTCTTTGATATCTGTTATGAAACCTTCTGTTTATGCTTCTAAATGTAAAATTTCAAACCCTTGTATTTTCCTAACCCTAAGTATCCCCCGTTGAAAAAAAAATAATATCGAATGGATTTATATTTCATTTAGAAAAATGTGTGTCAAGAACTATCCCATTGAATAGTGAAAAATACAAAATTTTAAAAATATCATGCCTCGTAACCCGAATAAGCCATAATTTACAGCAAAAAAATCAAAGAGGATTCAATCCATTCTATTCAGAAAATTCATTAGAAGAATTGTAAATCTTCTTCAAAATTTGGTTTATCACCATATTGCATTGTGAAGGTCTGTTCATGATCTGAACTGCATGTTGAAAAACTTTTAGGTGCAAGTATTCATTTTGTACTCTCCAAGCCTTACCAAGAACTTATCACTCCATTTGTGTTGCTATCATCTTCTCCAACGCCTTTTTTCTTGCTATCTTCAGTTCCACATCCAACTCAATAGTCTTAAGATCAAATGATGCCCAACCACATGAATATTCAATATTACTACCTTCATGATGAAATTACTAATAGAGGCTTACACTAAAAACTAAATTCCTTTGTGAATCTTGTTGGTGCTACAAAGCCATATCATCTTAATGGAATGAATTTCATAAATTTCACAATAGTTGAAGATTGTACAAATTCCATCTCTACACAACCATTAGGACATAGAAATCTATGTTGATTGAATGATCAAAGATTCAACCATGCCTGACCATAGCTTACAAATCATCCAAATAGAGATCCCAAACCACTTAAGTTAGGGATGCTTTTAGATTCACTTGGAGGTTTAAACTGAATCTTTGTCAAGATTCTCTTCAAAACTGTCTCTAGTTCTTCAAATCGGTTGATTTGCCACCCAGTCAATCAAATTGCACATATGGGCATTCTAGACCATTTGAGGTAACTATTTAGAATTCCTACTCATGGAATCATACTCTAGAAATACGCTTTTGGTTCTTTCCTGCATTCGCTGAAAAGGTTGAATATAGAAATTATGTTCAAGGCCAAAAGGAATAGTGAAAGTTAGATTTTTATGTTGTAAATTATTTTTGTAGATCAATGAGTGAAGGTTTGAGAATTGCAATAATTGCATGCACATATGAATAAGGAGTCCTTTACTAGGATAAGTTTCTCCATGTTAGCAATTTTATACTATGATTCCAATCCTACAACATTCAAAATATGTAGTTCATAACCTAAATTAGTGTCTTCTTTCTAGGCATTGTTCCCATGTAGATGCCTTATGCCAATCCTCGGAGAACTACTATAGTAGTGAATTGATTTAACATGGTTACTTGGTTGTAGGCTACATCATTTTTAGATTCTTTTGCTATAATTTTTATGTCATTTACTTCTCCTTGCTAGCTCTTGACTTGGTTCCTTTTAATTTCATTTGTGGGCATTTTTTTTAATACACAAGTTTGTTTTCTTGCAAAGCAGCAAAACTGAAAGAAAAACAGAAAAAATTCTATAGTATATAATTGCCATTTAAAATACTAATCATTTTAGTGACATGTTATTAGGTTAAATCATGAAATATTTAGCAACCTTTGGCACTTATGAAGACAATTTTATGCTTGCATGTAATTTTAAGAAAGTTAATAATGCCCTTGGATACTAGGTGTGTCAATGGTTGATTCTGTTGCTTTCCCATTTGATGACCTTAGTAGAAGTGTCGAATATACTCCATAGTTATTCCATTACCTACTTGTTTTAGAATTTCCCTTATTGTTTCTCAGAACTTATATATGCATTTTAGATTTTGGCTAATTAACTTTAATCTTGAATGTGTACAAAATGATACCAAACCTCCTACATGTTCATAGACTTTCATCATACAATTATATGGAAGAGCATTTCTTTATATTCACCCTAATTGCACACATTCATAGACTTTCATGCATACATTTCTATCGAAGGACATTTATTTATATACACCACAATTGGAAGGATGGATCCATGTTCCAATTGCTTATTTTGGGCCATTATTGCTCTTGTAAGTTTGATAATGATATATAATCAATGCCAATTTTGGGGCCATTATTTCTTTGCTAAGTTTGATAATGATATATAATCTATGCCAATGTGTAATGCATAGCCAAGCCAGGACAACCTAGGACATTTGACAAGTTATACTGTTGGTTCTAAATCTAAGTTTCCAGGAAACTTGGGTACGGGGATGGGTACGGGTACAGGGACACCACTTTTTGAAAAAGGGTACTTGGGTACGTCGGGGGTACTATATGTATATATATATCATAGTCACATCATACATGCATGTAGATTTATTTATAAATTGTGAATCATGATTCATAATTATAAATTTGATGATTATTTGAACAATGAACATTCAGATTGAAAATTTGAAACATAAAATTTGATAAATCACTGTACAATGCAGCTGTAACAAACAATCAAACTCAGACATGAAGGTACATTTATTTGTACTATTGTTAAAGGCAATAAAAAATTGCAAATTGGCAAATATATTCCTGCGTTGTTGTGAGTGTATTTCTCAGTATAAAATACATATGCATATTTTTTATGTGCACATTTAGTAGTCAAATCATGTTCCACAAGTGTTGAACAAAAAACCATAAAATCATTCATTGTAAATCAATGTAAAATCAATCTACTAGATTTGGACAATATTCAGTGGAATTTGAACAGTGTTGCAAAGTGTTTGACATAAGTCTCGAACCAGACTCCATACGTAGTTAGCAAACAATATAGGTACCTAGATACTGATGTTTGTCCCTCTCTCTTTAAGTTGATGCCTCTCTCTTTGATTCCTTCTCTAAACACTCAGTTCATACACTTGCACACACAGAAACAAGAAACACCTTTCTCATTGATCAGGTATATGAGTATTCATTACAAAACTAGCATGCATTATAAAAAACATCGTTTACGATTTAGGCCATAAATCACCATCCAAGATTCATAATAAAGTAAAAAATGATAATAGATGAACACATGAATTTGGTTGGGAGAAAAAAGGTATATTTATTAAATTGCATGAATAAAGTATAGTCGTCTAAGATACCTGGTTATCACATATAGTACTTCCTTCTCCATTCAATTTATAATTTAAATTTAAAACTTTGGTCTCATACATAGAAAAAATTATAACCTCAATCTGGTTAAGCACACTTAGTCCAATACCTACACTCATAGCATTCTACCAGTTTGATCAGGTCGACCTAGCTACTGGAAAAAAGGAAAGAAATTAGAAGATCCTACAGCCTCTGCATGCAAACTATTTTTTGGAATTTAGTGCAGGCTTTGGGAGGATTTACTCACTGTCAAAAGCACTTATATATAACTGTCAAAAACACTTATTAACTTTGTTCTTCTATAGAAGTATTTTCTCATAAAAGCAAGGTGTTGTTTGCTTTATCTACATGGCCTATTTTTAGACTAGTTCTCCCTCCAAATAACCTCTTATAACTTCCACAAAAGCTGCTCTCTTCACTGTATATGGGTGACTATTCTGTGGCAGATTTGGTTGCATGCGAGGTGATAAATATCAGACCATATGTATACTACCAGACCCATGTAGACTTGTCTCTGCATGCTATCCTTCATTATTTACAAATTTAGACTCCTAGCAACTTGAAACTTTTATCACAGGCATGCTGGATGGAGGATGTATGGGCGGTTTGTGTAAACTCAACAACAAATTTCAGTATGAAAGGGAGTCAAAACTACCTCTATCCTCAACAAACTAGTCCAAACCTTTGCATATTGCTAGAATTATGTGTTCATATCATCTATCATCCGTTGTTTCCTCATCATTTCCATGTTGTCTGAGAGAGTGTAGTTGTCAACTAGGGTAGAGGGTGAACTTATCATCTATCAGAAATCAACTTCATCATTTGACTTTAATCCTATGCAAGCTACATACCAGTCAAGATTGAAACTCATTGGCAAGGTGGAATGGCGTGGCTTTAAGTTTCCTGACCCAAGATAAAAGGAAATATCTTTAAGGTGAGAAAAATTAGAAGTGAAAATAACAACACATATCCCATTTTAAGTTATTTTGATTTTCTGACAACTATAAATAGTGAAGGACAACCATAACATTAGTATTTATGGGTATTTTCTCACAAGTTATTTTGATTTGGGATCACTATTTATGGGTATCCAACTATAGTCCCTCGGACATGTCCATTTAGACGCAGAGAGATGTATCTTAAGATCAAAGTTTCAATCTTGTTAGAAAAATATTCATAAGTAGGAAAATGCCACAGTTTGTAGGATCTTCCTAGGAGAAATGTTTAATTAGAAGTTCTAAATGGACACTTACACAGGCTTCTTTTCTGCAACATGTGCCAACGACTTTTGTTCATTCGACCACCTGTCAAAACCAAAAGAAATGGAGAAAGATGATCACTTTGGTTAGACCATATATAAATGCAAAACAATCATTCTTTCAACATCATGCTTTGGTTAGACCATATGTTCATGCTTTTCATTTCTTTAGGTCATCCTATATTAAATTTCATTTTCATTATTTTTTCCTCTCGATATCTTTCTTAGATGTTATAGAAAAATGATTGGGTTGAAAGTTGGTGCAAGACTTACCTAGTACCTAAGTTGAGTGTTGTAGATCTTCTAGTTCACTACTAGGTTGTTTGTCAAATACTGATGTTTGATGTTATCTATGTAGTGATGTGTATTGTTTGAGGATTTTAAGAATTTCATGATATCTCATTGGCCAATGCTTGCAGTGGATTATGGAATCTCTATTTATTATGTGCATGGCTGTGAGTCTGCTCTTAGTGGAAACTATCGTGTGATTTTACTGTTATTTATAACATTGTGCACTCATGCAAGCATATTTCTTGTTAAAATAGAATTATACAATGTCATTCATTGTGTTGAAAGTGGGTGCATTAGTTATATGGTACCTAGCTAAATTGAATGCTGAAGAGTACTCATGGGGCTCTTTTCCAAGTACATGATAAAATGTGAGTTTCTAGTGCTTCAGTAGCCATTTTTATTTATATTATTGAATCAACCGAAAATTTGATCTGTGCAAGATATCCATGTTGAGACAAAAAACCAGGTCCTGAACAGTTGAATCAGTTGTGACAAATATATTAATGCATGCCATTTGAATTGTTGGACATCAACATGTATGTATATTTCCTTTTCTTGTCATTTGTTGACACGTTTCTGCTCTATATGTCTACTTGTTATTAATTTTATGATATGCATGATATTTTGATTTATGCAAGGCTTCAAAAATAGTTTGCAAGAAATGAAGATATGATAAATTTCCATTATTTTCTTTATTTCTTTAATAAATAGAGAGATATTGTCTTAACACTAATTGATGACAAACATTTTTGTCACAATGGACTTGCATGAAATTGGATGGGTGTTTCAGATAAAAAAGAGAGATGAACTTGTTCCTATAGAAGTAGATATAGGAAATGAGGATCAAGCAGACAGACTATTTTCAAGCTCTATTTCAGGCCCATATATTACCTGGTTTTTCTCACTTGTATTTGCTTCTCAATATCTTGATAGACCTCAACTGCAAAATGCAGCTTGATGCAGAATTTTGTAGTAAAATTGAAGGTAGCGTTATAACCTAAATTGTTTCTTTGGATAACTTGCTCCATGGTCATTGCTCATGACTAAATTGATCATTTCCAAGTATCTTGTCAGCTGTGTTAAAGTGAAAGTAGTGGACTCTCCTGATATACTTTCTTATGGTGTAGTCTATTGAAAACAATTCAATTTTGAAGGGATTATCTGCATACTTGTGTGTTTTATTTGATAATATGAGAGGTCTCCTAATATCTCAAAGGGAAACAAGTTTTGACAGTTCTTACTACTATCCATTATTGGGTTTAGCTTAGTGTCATTCTAAATTTGAAATTATGATACTTCAAATTTTTTGTTGATTTTTTATATTTGATATATTGTGTTTACAGTTCATTGGATTGGCCAATTTGATATTCATTACACAATTCTTGTAGCCTCTGTGAAGAGGGTTGGTTGTACCGAATGTTTGATCACAATTGTATGGTGTTTAGAACAGGGACCATGGGTGCATGCATGGAGACCCACAACATACCATATACAAGAGAAGTTGGTGCATTATAGTAACATTTTGTTTGCATGGTCCTCCATTTGTTTTAGAAAAGCATGTGTATTCAAATTCATGTCACAACCCATTTATCTGTATATCTTCCTTCTGTTCTACTTAGTTTTTTGCTGGTAATGTTCTTTGCTGACATATTTTTATGTTTTGAAGGATTAGTCATTGATATTTTATCAGCCATGAAAATTGCAAATACACATCCCTATTCAAGGAAGGTTTGCGAATTGTAGATGCATATAAGGTATGTATGTTGTATAATCATTAAACCAAGTTCCAACAACATTATTACGAATGATGATGAGAAATTGATAATTGGATGAGAGAGCGCACTTGGAGATGAATTAGGTCTGTATGGTATATGTTGGGTAGACTCAACATTGGGGTGCATTTGCATCAAACTCACGCAAATGTTTTGCAGGAAAGAGAATGATACCAAATAGACAATGGAGGGGATCATCATAATTAGTGAACTCTGGTAGAGCTACAAGGCCAAGTCAGTGGGAACATGCATGGTGTTTTTTCACAACATGAGCTAGAAGGGTACCAATTGTTTGATTTACATGATGTCATGTAGTGAAGGAAAAGAAAACTATCGCAAATGAAGAATACTCAAAACAAAGAAGGTACTAGTGGATACCCTAATCCTAAGAAAGACCCGAATGGTTAAACAAGAATAGGGGAGGTTGTAGTAATCATGATACATCATGGGGAAATGAAAATATTTAAGAACATGATATGTAAAACGATGCAACATCGATGACCCATTCTTTGAAATTGAATTTGAACACAAGACGAGCATGAGCAATTGGAGAATACTAGATTGAAGTCTTCTAAATTTCTAATGGGTCTTGCAAATAACGAAAAAATAGATACAATAAGAGGGAAATAAATCATCATAGAAAGTACAAAGATAGATTTGATGAAGAGAAAAAAATGAGAAATAGACCCAAGTGTTGAACAAGCATTTCAATGCTGTCAACCTTTGATGGTACAACAAAAGCAGATGATCACATATTTACACTAATTTATTGTGGCAAGGTATTGGGGAAGATTAGTCAAGCAACAGGGAAACATTTAAAGGAACCCTAAGACCTATGAACCCTAAGATGTAGCTAGAGCTGTGGCATAGAATGGTAACGAATCCATTGTTACTCTACTCGGTGTAGACATCTTGTCATTGTTTTGCATGTGGAGCATGAGGGCCTATTTGTGCAACTCTCCGACGGTCTTGCGATACTAGTGACAGAATTTTCATCGCTACTATAGCAAGCCCATCGAAACGTTAAAGGCGTTGTCATCGCTATAGCGATGCCCATTTATGCAGCTCTTAGATGGGCTTGCTATACTAGCGACATAATTTTTGTCACTAATATAGCAAGCCCGTTGATGAGTTGCACAAACGGGTGTCACTATAGCAAAGTCACCTCGTTGCTACAGCGACGACACATTACTGGTATAAACATATTTTAAACATGTGCCTCCGTCGCTATAAAGACAACCAAGTGTTGTTATAGCGATGGGGAAGTGTTTCTATAGTGACACCGTTTGATTTTTTAAACAACTCATGTTTCATGTATTTTGTGTCGTTATAGAGACAAACTGTGGAAAGTGTTGCTACGAAAAAAAGGTGTCATGTTCGTCGCTATAGAAGCAAACAATTGTTGTAATAACAACGATTTTCTGTGGGAAAAATGTGCACATGTACTAGTGAGCGTAGACAGACCACCAAGCACATATGAAGTTACAGGGCAACGAGCCAACTGTTTACAACCAAAATGGTGCCAATTCGAAGTTGAAAGTGTGAGGTCGATAGCCTGAAGGCCAAGGCCGAGGCCTGGAAGCCGAGAGCTCGACTCTCCCTATCTCCCCTTCAATACTGTGTAGAAACCAAATAACGCAGCATCAAGACTGACACTGAAAAATAAGGAACATTAAAACCCTTAGGGTTTTCGAATTGATTTACATGCTTTCTAGATGGAGATATTAAAGCCATTGTGTGGCGTGGTATTGTGTCACATTAAAATAAAAAATGTCAACCCAAATCTCTATAGTTTCGAAACCATCGAACTTGCACCATGGAGGCCATAGTTTATAATGCTTATGCTTGTTTTATTTATTTAATTTAGCGCTATGGTGTAGTGTCTTAGGATAGTGTGTCCTTCCTTAAGCTTAGTTAAGCCTTTGTTTACCTTTAGCTAGGCTCATGGTGTGTTACCAGCTCAAGGCAAACTCGAATTGGTTATGTACCTGCAAAAAGATTACATAGTAGTTTTGCATTAGCCAGAAAGCTAAGTAAGACCTTGGAAGCCCATCCTCCTAGCTTCTTAGTAGAGTTCACAAGTAATCTAGAACATAACCAATGAATATACCAACTGTAAATAACGGGAAATAAACATGGCATCCTTTCATAACCCGACGACAAGTAAAGTAGTGTCGTCATAACGATAAGTCGCACCATAATGTTGTCGTAATATATCATTTATGTTCAATGGATAAAAGACTAAACACAAGTTAGAAATTGCACGGATTTATTTATCCTTTATAATTGCAGTTAGATCTTTATTTTATTTTATTTTTTATTTATGAATTTTGGAGATGTTACATTTTTTTAGGATTGGTCTAGTTATTTTTTGGTTGGGGTTGTATGCTCTTTTGTTGTTATGGTCGTGAATTTTTATATCAGACTTTTGTTAGTAGTATTGCAACAACTTGGAATCTTTTTTATGGTTTAATTGATTCTTCATTGAAAGAATCCAAAAGGCATAGTTGGTCTATGTACTCTTTGATTATATGGAATAACAAGAAACAATTTTTATTGTTTTACCAAAAAAAAATGTGCTTTTTACACGATATAGCATGTATGATAATGACCAAACAAAAATAAGTGCTAAAGTGAAAAACAAAAAACTAATAATAGAAGAATCACATTGATTTTGTCTTGATATCTACATGTCCATATAATGAACTTTAGGATCATGCCTCTCTATTTAAAATTAATCAATTAATATTATAAATAATTTTTTTAGATTATTGTAAAATGCATTTAAATGTAAATGATTTATTATATTTTATTCAATAAAAATGTTATATTAAAATATATAGTGCAATATGATTTATAAAATAACAGTAAATTATTTTATTAATAATGAAAATAAATTATAAAGTCACTAGTTCATTATTATAAGATGAATTCCATTATAAAATATTTCATTATTAATATTTTGTAATATATAAAATTATTATAATTAAAAAAGTTTAAAAAATATGAAAGTCTTATAAGCCTGGTATGAATAGTATTCAAAACATTAAAACTTGTGTTATTAAAATGAATATCTATAAAATATTTCATTATGAATATTTTGTAATATATATAAAATTATTATTATTAAAAAAGTTAAAAAAATATGAAAGTCTTATCAGCATGGCATGAATAGTATTCCAAACACTAAAAGTGGGTAATAATTTGTTACAGGTCCGGTCAGTGGGAACAACAACACGTCATGTACGGGTTTCTTTTGTCGTCGGGTTATTAAAATTAATATTAATCATTTATATATTAATCATTTATTTTTTAAATAATTTTTAAAATAATATTTAAAAAAAATAATTTTTAAATGTTTGATTGAGAAAGTTTTTTAATATTTGTTTTTCTTTTATAAAATAATAATTTTATATTTAATATTTTTAAAGCAAAATGAAAATATACATCTTACTGCATTTTTCGAGTCCAATAAATAAATAAAGAAATTGTTCTTCAAGATAATTACTGACTCTGTTTTCACTCAATGTCCACTAATAGTTAATTACATTCTTCTAATATTATCTAATCAATTTTGTTTAGTTTACTTCTATTATTTTTGAGTAATTTTTTATTTTATTTATTAATCATTGATGTACATATTGAATAATTTTCTATTTTATTTATTTATTTTAATACTAATCCAAAAAAAATAAAATAAACATTCATTTATATCAAGTTTGTTCATTTACTTATTTTAATAAATATGATAATACATAAAATAGTTAATTGCATTGATGTATATGTTGAGTAGTTCTCCATTTTATTTATTTATATGTTGAGGGAGTTGTTAGTACCTTTCATAATCTCCTCCATGGGGAGATGTAGAAGTAACATTCACTTTGAGGGTGTGTTATAGTTATGGTGGATGGGTTACATTTTAGAAAGTATTTTGTTTAATTGGTTTATTAATATTGTTTAATTAGTTTATTAATTTTGTGTAAAGAAGTCAAAATTATTATTTTTATAAGATTTTGAAGAATTTTTATGAAGATATTCGTAAGATTAGTGTTAGAAAATGTAATTAAAAAATATATATGCATGAAACCAAGTCAAGTGCATAGTGATGAACATGAATGCATAGTTTTGCTTCGTGCAAGCATATGTTAGTTGAGTAAAAACTTATAAGAACACTTAGACGTGAAGCCCATTGAAATGCATATGATCACATGGCAATGCAATGGAATTCAAGCTTAACATGTTGAACAAGATCATATCACTTCAACATTTATAAGATTATGAAAATTTTGATCATCATATTTTAGGGAGCTAATGGAACCAATCTCAAAGACACAAACATGAAATTCATGAAGCCATTGTGGAGGATGATCAAAGAACCTAATCAAAGTTGATTAGTAGATTATTTGTCTAAATAGAGTGAGACCTCTCTATTTTTTCTTCTAGGTAGCATATCTCAAGGAAGTTTCCCAAGCACTTAATCCCCTCATTTGAGGATGGCACCCAAGGAAGCCCTAGATTCTTCAAGACACGGGGCTAGCTCAATAACTCATGAACAATCGACTCATCAAGGTCAAACACATCACAAAGTGGGATTTAAATATGGGTGGGGAGGGTAGCAAATTTTCATCACAACCATGTTATTACCTTTATTAATTTTGTTTTCTTTTAACTGGAATTTGTTTACTCAAAGATGTACGCCATGCAACTTGAATGGTGTTTTATGACTCAACCAATTATGAAAACCATGCAATGCAATGCTCTTGTTCCTTTTCGATTCAATGAAACCTATTTAGAGGAGGGAAATTTTTTTCTTCTTCTTTACCAAATGCACACAAAACTTACAAATGCACGCTCCAAAAGGAAGTAATCAAACTAGAAATGCTATATGAAAATAATTTCAACACTTCAATGCTTTGTAAAATCAAACTACTCCAAACTTGATGATGAAATGCAATTTTTTTGTTTTGTTTTGTTTGTCCTACTTAATATGTAATGATAAAGCTAAAAATAAAAATGCAATTCAAACTCAACATGAAAAATAAGGGGTTCAAGGTTTCGTTAATAAGCACTAAGCAAACTTTGAGACATCAAGCAAGGAAAAAACAAGAATGAATATGAAAAGAAAATTTGTCTTTCACTCACACTCAAAGAATGAAACATGAAATATAGGGGTTGCAAATCACATCACTCAACAAGAGGACAAGATTGTAATCGATTGGTATAAACAATCGATCTTATATCACAACCATACAAACAAAGCTGACTCAAAAACCCTAATTTGTGAAAAAACTGGACTATTCACACATCCTTTCAATATTTTGAATGCAAACATAAGAGACACAACAATAATATTAAGCACTCGCATAGTCATCAATGTGTAACACAAATGCAAATTCAATCCTTGCTTACCTCGACTATGCAAGAGTACCAAAGAGAGCCATAAGAACTAAAGAAAGGGCTCTTTTGTTTGTTCAACTATGGGAACTATCAGTGCAAATAATATTTTTGGCACTTGCTGCATTCTTGACTATTAAGTTCTCAAGTGCTTATGCTTGGTGAGAAAGTGCTTAAAAGGTTTCTACGAGTTTGGTGGCCGTGACTAAAGGCTAAGAAAAGGGGTTTGAACTGAGGGGAATCATGATCGATCAAAGCACCATAGATCAATAGTTAGTATTTGTTCTGGCTCTTGAAGTTGCATGACAATTCACCTACTATGCATACACCAGAAATTCAATACCACATACATGACGTGGTGGGTGCTCATGCATTGTAGCTCCTAAAGGAAGTTTCATGAAACCACCTATCTCAATTGTCGAAACCACCATATGACAAATTCAGAATAGGGTGGGGTAGAGAGACAACTAGAAAACAAGTGGACCATTGAAAATTAGACAGGTGTCCATGGGATAATGCCTCACACTTAAATATGGTGTCTACATTACTTTGGAGAAGCCAATGAAGAGACACAACTTGGCTCAACAATAAATGCATGGAATTTCAAAATTTTAAAATATTTGTCAAAGGGTGAGAAATGCCATTGTTCAAATAGAGCTATGGAGGATATATTGAAGCCATGAAGACTGATAAGGAAGCACTAAATCCGACTCAACTCCAATGGTAACTCTATATCCTTTGCATGTTATTCTTCTAATTCTCCTTTGCTTTAAGATATGGCTATTGTTGACAACCCCCAATATCCTAAGACTAGAAATAAGGAAAACCCGAATGATGAGCACCTCATTGACAGATAAGGATACATGTTGGACCCTGCATTATCAATTGCTGACCTTCATAATTCTATTGTATATGCTCAAGCTAGGTTTAAAGGATCATGTGACTTCCTACATGTTAACACAAAAAAATTGTTCACCTAGCTCTACATGGCCTAAACTTCCTACATACATCATATTTCCACCATATTTCCCTTTCTTTTGACCTTCAAAATTGTATTTCCACCAAAAAGGTCCAAAACATTATTATTTACTATGGTTTACCCTCATTCTCTTCCAAAAAGGGTTAAAAAACCCTAAAAAGGGTTCCAAACCCCTATTAAGAGATAAGATAAAAAAACCATAGCAAGATACCATGGGTAACCACATTGGGTTAAAAAAAACCCTAGATCCATTCTATAAATACATTGTGAAGGGCTCTCACAAATTACCTTTTTTTTCCATTATCGTGAGTACATTAGGATGCCTTTTGCTCTCATGTATTCACACACCATTTAGCCACCATCCCATTTCCATACCATTCCCACTTAGTACATTGAGACATTCTCTGTACCCACCTAGAGAACCAACCTGTGGAGAGGTGGACCACTTGAAATATGGCCACGGTGGATCACTTTACAAAAAGAAGGTATAACATTTGTTCATTTTGTATTTTATTTAGTTTAGCCCTCATATATATACATGATTTTTGTTACTAATCTATTTTATTGTCTTAGTTTTTCATGAACTTTCCCTTACTCTCCCATTGATGTAAGGCTGGTGCTTTTGCACGTAACAAGGGAGAAATCCATGTTACATTTTTGGCGATTCCGCTGGTCATTCCATAACGATCTCTGTTCTGAAAGGTTTATTACATGTTTGTTTCTAGTTTTTTCCCTTATCAGTCACCGATCGCCCCCCCACGATGCCGATCCGAACCTCCTCTCCATCAGTGCTTGCTCCCCAGCCCTTGCTGGCTCTGCTTTTCCTGCATTTTTTCTATTCGAGCATAGTCACCCTTATTGGGCTGTAAGCCATGACCCAGCTGCCTCCTTCACCCCGATAAGCGCGACCCCAGTCGCGACTTTCTCCTTGATATGTGTGACTTGACTCACATATCCAAATCACGCCTGTATCAGCTCTGGAAGCGACCCCAGTCGCTCCTGTGACCCTGTTTCGAGTGACCCAGTCACGTGAAACCTCCTGTTTTGTGTGAATCAACTATTTTCTGTCTAGATCGCCTCTTCCTTTTTGTTCTGTGCGACCCAAAACACACTTGTTTCACCGTCAGGTGTGAACGTCAGCTTACAGCCTATTTTCTGTTCTTGGTTCAGACCCATGTTTGTCCCAACCCTCTGTTTAGACCTGATTTTTTGTCCATACCTGCTCTGTTACAACCCCTTGCTAATTTCTTACAAAAATCCCTTGTTACCCATTTTGTTTCAATATTGGAAGGAAACATTTTACATACATATGCACACACACTAACACCATTAAGCAAACACGCTTGGTTCATGACCTTGAGCAGAGACATTAAAAAGAATCAATTAACATAATAACATTCGGATTGGGACATAAGTCCCATCCACAAAACTGTGGGAAGTACTTAGGATTTTCCCTAAAACGCATTGTGAGGATTACCACAGGAACCCCAAATTAGCTGGCCATTAAGATGACCTACCAGGCAAAAAGGGAAATGACCCCCACTGGATTGACTAGATTCCCACCCATGAGGAAAACCAAAGAGTTGTCGTTTGTGGCCAAGCGGTTAGCAGTTTTACTTGTGCCATGGAGTGAGGGGTACTGCCCCAATACACAAGCCGTTAGATAGCCTTGGTGGCGGAGTGAATCATTTTGAACCATTAGGAAATTGATTAAAAACCAGAGTCCATATTCATCTCCTGTTACTACCACATCCATCATTTCTCCACCACGTTATTCCTCTCAGCTTAGGGGGCACACCCCTTAGTTCGGTTCCTTGAACGACCACCGCTGAAGCCATCTTCGACATCACTCACCACCCTCAGAGAACCACACAACCTCTAAGTCCGATTCACACTCCTACCAATCTGAACCCACTTTGTTCATTGACCTGTCTAGCCCCATGACTGACACACATTCAGATCCCTTCTATGGAGGGGTGGTTGGCAGTGGCCCTACATCTTTGTCACCCATCATCACAGGTATCCCATCTAGTGGTCCCATCACCACTACACATGCTGTTGTTGGCATGCCACCCACTAGTGGCATCCCCACACTAGCTACCGTGGTTTCCACCATTCCACCTGTTCCGACTGGGGGCAGTGGTCCTTCCATGTGCATCCCGACTATCCCCACAATGGGGGGTCATCCTCATATACCCCCAACCATGCATGGGAACTATGTTTTTACAAACACTGGCGCCATTTCTGGTCTATCCCAAGCCAAAATTGGGTATAACTTACCTTTCATGGCTAGTCTTAACCTGCCAGATTTGTCAAGATTAACGAATGACCCCATCAATCATCAACCACACTGGCCTCCCATGCCTACAAAACTCCCATCAAACATCCAAAATTTTGAGGGAAAGCCAGGTGAGGACCCCCATAACCATATAATGTCATTCCACTTATGGTGTTCCTAAAAAAACATAGTGGATGACTTTGTGAGATTGATATTGTTCTAGCGCACACTTATAGGCGTTGCGGCCAAATGGTACATCAAGCTGCATCATGCAACTTACCCCAATTTATCCTCACTTTCCTCCATGTTCCTCCAATAGTTTCAACTACCCGTCCTATGACAAGGGAGTGGAGATCCTCTTATCCTTCTATTAAAATACAACTACCCCCATCATGGATCACATCCATGAGTGACGAAGTAGACATAGATTGTGCAAGATCCAATTGGATGATAGGATCTTCCTTGACTGGTTTTTGAAAACCTTACTCCCACCCATTGCCAAGGACGTTGTATCTGAGCGAACTCAATCTGAGGAGGAGTCCATATTAAAGGCTCATCAGTTTGACTTGATCTAATGCTCTTAGAACCGAAACCTCTCGCCGTGAAACACCAGGGGCATCCCATGCTGCTGATGGAGTCATTGGCTCTATCACACAACACCCTCAGTTCTACGTGACATATCCCATGATTCCACCACACCCAGGTAATATCCAACATGTTTCCAAACCCAATTTCACCCCCGACTACTCACATATGATGGCTCAGTCCGGAGCCACCCCCTCATATGCACTTCTTGCACCAATTCATCATGTCCATGGGTCTACCTGTTCGACACAATCATGTTCCGGTCAAGCAGCCGGGTTTGCAGCCCCTATAGCTCCCCTAGTATATTATTCACCACCTATGCAAACCACCTTGGCTTCAGCCCCAACTGATCCAGTCTCTATAGGATAGGTTTATGCTCAGCAAAACCTTCCCAACCAACCTGCCCCCAATAACCAACAAGGGAAAGGCAATAACAAGCGAGGAAAAAACTGAGGAAATAATCAGCCCCAAGGAGGTGGCCAACAGGCCAATCCTCCAAACAATAATGGTTTCAACCAGTGTGCACAGAATCCCCAGCATTCCAATCGACCTGGGAAGAACCCACAGTTACGTACCAACCATCTGTGCGCTATCTGCAACACCTTCTGTAATGTCCCCATTCAAATAATTGCATAGCAGGATAATTATGATAAATCCTACTAGTTCCCTAGGTTGGATGGATACATTTGGAATTTTAATAAGGGAGCTAATAAATGATGTTCATACATTAGAATGGAATAAATATTTAATAATGGAGCTTATTAAATAAATACAAGAGAAAATTGAAGTGGCAATGGAGCATGCAGACACATGGATATTATGGGGCCCAAAAAATGTAGAATTTATGTGCCACATGGAATCCTCCTCTTGCAATTTTGAATCCATGGGAAGCTTAATGTTCTTGGATGAGTTATAAGGTTAATACACTTGGAAATATGCCTCATAGGTTATATTGGGAGTTAAATGTAACTTACATGGGAGAGGAAGAGTCAAATGGGAGCTTCTTGAACACTTGGGCTACATTCCCTAACATCTATGACATCTATGACACCAATGATGAAGATGCTATGACATTTATGACATATTTCAGACCTGAAGGATGAAATCTGACCATTCTGACATTTCAGGTCAAAATATGGAATCCAGTAGGGTGCTCATGTGAGTTGGGGAAGCTCAATGGGTTCCCACTCGAATTGGGGGAAGATGGAAGGCTAGGAAAGGGAGGACACATGGAAAATATTGAGCACACACCCTAATTTGAATTGGATTGAGTTTGTGGATGGATTGGTAGCCTTATAAGGCTAAGGATGTTTTTAAAATATAGGAATCAACCAAGAGAAGGGCTTTTGATAATTTAAGGAATTTGCATTTGTGAATTGAGAGAGCTAGTGGATGACTAGTTCTTGCCTTAGACAATTTCGAGGGTGAAAGATTCCCATCCAAGTTGGTGTTTGGAGAGGCCACTCATGTCTTTAATATATTTTTAATGAATTTTTATTTGTAGGTACAAGCTACAGGGCAGCTCGCGGTTTCTTCTATTTCAGCACTTTCTCTCAACCATTTCTAGTTTTTATTGCATATTCTTGCTCATGGAGGGATTGCGCTTTGGGTGAGATATTGTACTCTTTGAGAGAGATTATCCTGGTATATTTATGATTGTAATAAGTTCAATATTCTCTATTCTTCAATATCAGAAAGTGTCAGGTCTAAATACCCAATAGTTGTATGTCAAAATGACTATTAATGAGCAAACAATGACCATTTCCCCACTATATTGATGTATGCTATGGTAATGTTGATTATTTCGAATGGAAGAATGTATATATTATATATTTACGGTTAATGGACTTTCATTTATTTGTATTACAAGTTTCATTTTCGGCACTTAAGCATTTGAAGCCATTTTACTCAGTTTAATTGCATTTGGAGAAGATTTGGTGCCTTTTCCCCAAGGGTCGAATTAGTGATTTTGTAGCTGTTTGGGAGAGGGTCATAACAGCCTGTATAAAATGAATAATGATGTATATGAAACCTTAAAAATTTCCATTAAACATCCTATACCTCTATTCATAAATTCTAGTGGGTTTGGGAGCATTTGAGAAGCCATTTCCAGCATTTACTCAGGGGGAATTGGAACCCCAATTTGCTAGTAAAGGATCCTACTTTGACCAGAACATTAAAAAAGTTTGAAGAAGTAATTGGAGGGTCATAAATTATCCCTTAAAATAATATACAATTATTAATATCATTCATACACCTTCTGAGAATATTTTGGATCGTTTGGTCCAATTTGGAGACCTAGACATCAAAACTAGTCAAAGGTCGAAATAGGGAAAAAAGTGAAAAATTGGTCATTGTAAAAAAATTTCAAAAAAGGGACATTAAAAGTGGTATAAAATCATGGTATTGTAAATTTATGGTATTAACAAGGATTTAAAGGAATAATCCACCACCCTTAGAACCTGAAGTTGAAGGTGTTTTTGTTGAAACAGAAGAAGAAGAGGTACATTCTACTGAAACTATGACTAACGAGTGGAAGGGACACATTGATCATTATAAGGAGGAATATATTAAACTTATGAAACCTATATTTGACTACATAACCGAGAACATGACCCAACAACTTATGAAATGATTCGAATTGTTGGTTAGCCAATTTGGAAGCAAAGGAGTAATAGGAGATAGCATTAGTTCACAATCAGAAGAAAAAAAGACAATGGGTGAGCCTATTTTCTCAAGAACAGGACCCCATAATAGAACCCATGAATTTCAGATCACACCAAGAAATACTGGACCTAAATTTCTCATACCCAAAGAAGAGCCTAACATTCAACTTGAACTTGCTATAGTGGTAAAAGAATGGGATACATTGGATGAAGATTGTAAGAAAATTGTAGCATTTGATCAGTACTTTCTTGCTGCAAACAAACTAAAAAAGAAGGAAGATAATAAGTCTCTATACAAAACAAAGACTTAAATTGTTCCATTGGTAAAGTGCCACTCCCTACTTTTGATGGTTCCTCTCAAAGTTCTGCTAACACTTGGGTGCAAAACTTAGATGTGTATTTTTAGTTGAATCCCATGTTGGAAGAATATGCCTTGAAAATGGCCATCTTGCACTTGGATGGAGATGCCAATGAATGGTGGTTCTATGGCCTGAAAAAAATGGTTCATTATCAGGTTATAAAATATGGAGAATTTATTGATAGGGTACTATATATATTTGAGCAAAAAGATCCAGAATTTGTCTTTCAAAGAACTAGCCCAATTGAATCAAGTCGGGACCCCTATTGATTATATGATGAAATTTCAAAAATTATCAGTCAAGGTGGCTGATGTGTCTATGGGAAGGTTTCATATCACTTCTCCCAAGCCAAACATAAAGTTTTTTGAACACCCAAAGGAGATAGATAAACTATTGCAAAAGTATGAAAAAGTTTTTAGAGGTCTTCCACATGGTAGACCACCCGATAGGGGGGTTGAGCACAACATTGTTTTGGAGAAGGGTACTTCACCCATTCAAATAACACATTATAGACATCACAATAAATTAATATATGATATTTATGAGGCCATATAAGAACTATTATAGTTTGGACTCATTAGACCAAGCTCTAGTACAAAATTTTTGCAAGAAGCACATGATTTCCCACTAGCTGGCCATTCGGGGATCTTCA
Organism: Pseudotsuga menziesii; assembly: GCA_001517045.1. Classification (NCBI taxonomy): domain Eukaryota; kingdom Viridiplantae; phylum Streptophyta; class Pinopsida; order Pinales; family Pinaceae; genus Pseudotsuga; species Pseudotsuga menziesii. Next base: position 378,922 of record LPNX010700719.1, read on the forward strand.
AAACTTATAGGAAATTAAGGCAAAGATAATTTTGGAAGAGGATGAAGGAATATGTTCAGAAATATGTGAATGAATGTAAGGTATTTCAGAAAAAAAAAATCAGAACTTACATGCCCATTTGGTTTATTGCAACCATTTCCCATTCCAGAGCAAAAATGGGACAGTATCTCAATGGATTTCATCACTGGTTTGCCCAAGTCTTTGGGAAAGTATTGCATATATGTGGTAGTGGATAGATTGAAACAATTTTCTCATTTATTTGCTGTTACATCATATTTTAGTGATGCACAAGTGGCTGATATTTTTTTCAAATAAATCTTCAGATTGCATGGGCTCCCCAAGAGCATTGTAAGTGATAGAGATAGTAGATTCATGGGTGCTTTTTGGCAAGAAATTTTTAAATTGGTGGGCACTCAGTTGACTCCAAGTAAAATCTATCATCCACAAACTAATGGACAAACAAAGAGGGTGAATCAATGGTTGGAAGGGTACCTAAGAAACTATGTGGGAGAGCAGCAAAAAGCATGGGAAAAATGGCTACACTTGGGTGAGTTTTGCTACAACACCACTTTTCATATCTCAATAGGGATGTATCCTTTCAAAGAATTATATGGTTATGATGCACTTACCTTTTTTGATATGATATTTGGTGATAGTAGATATCCAAAAGCTAAATATTGGGTGGAAGAGAGCCAAGAATTTTTAAATCTTTTGAAAGACAATTTGTAGGGTGCCCAAAATTAGCAAAAACAATATGCAGATAGACAAAGAGAAGAAAGGACCTTTCAGGTTAATGATTTAGTATATTTGAGGTTGCAGACATACAAACAAAAATCTCTCAAAAAGAATGGGGCAAAAAAGCTAAAACCAAGATACTATGGCCCCTACAAGGTAGTTCGAAAGATTAGGGAAATAGCATATGAATTGGAACTTCTAGAAGGGAGTAAAATCCATATTGTATTTCATGTTTCTTGCCTAAAAAAATATCTTGGTCAGAAAATTGTCATTTCAGAAATAATTCCTCCTTTGGATTATGAAGGGCATCTCACACTTGTTTTGGAAAATATTTTCAAGACAAGGGAAAGGAGATTGAGAAGCAGAACTATCAAAGAATACTGAGTACAATGGAAGGATCTACCAAGTGAAGATGCCACATGGGAAGAGAAGAAGATTTTGCAGCATCCAAATATGAAATTTCTTGAGGACAATAAATCTTGGGTGGGGAGGACTGTAATGTCCCCATTCAAATAATTGCATTGCACGACAATTCCATCAATCCTACTAGTTCCCTAGGTTGGATGGATACATTTGGAATTTAAATAAGGGAGATAATAAATGATGTTCAAACATTAGAATAGAATAAATATTTAATATGGAGATTATTAAATAAATACAAGAGAAAATTGAATTAGAAATGGAGCATGTAGACACATGGAGATTATGGGGCCCACACAAGCTAGAATTTATGTGCCACATGGCATCCTCCTCTTGCAATTTTGAATCCATGGGAAGCCTAATGTTCTTGGATGAGTTAGAAGGTTAATACACTTGGAAATATGACTCATAGGTCGAATTGGGAAGGAAATGTAACTTACTTGGGAGAGGGAGTGTCAAATGGGAGCTTCTTGGACACTTGGGGCTAGATTCCCTAACATCTATGACATCTATGACACCAATGATGAAGATGCTATGAAATTTATGACATATTGCAGACCTTGTTACCACCTAAGTTGTACTTAGTGGTTTTTTATCAAGTGAGCCTGGTGAACCGGACAAAGATGATTTGTTTGGACTTTAGAAGACCTTCGGAAGTGCTTCTAGGAGGTGCTTGTTGTACTATATCACATGTTCATACCCCGTAGGGGAGTTGTAATAAAATGTTCTAGCATGATAGTATATGTAAAAGACTCGATCTCTTAGACTTTATTTGTCAATATGATGAGCCCATGGTGTTTTTTCCCTTGGTTATTATTGGTTGTTGAATAAACGACGGATTATTTATGAGTTTTTCACTCAATACCTCCAAAGTTGGGTTGGTCGGCTTGGAATTTAGGCCTATTGAGGTTATTAGAGTCTATCTGTCAATGTATAAACATGTTAGGCATCATGGTCAAGTCATATGAACATGTCTAAGTCACCCTAGGTTTTAATTTTTTTTTAATTTTTAAAGTTTTTTTAATTTTATTTTTTCCACAAAACTTAGGCTATTTTTTAATAGTCTAATTGGAAAAATTGGTTTTGTAATAAAAGTGGGCTCGAAAATCAGTTTCAGTCATGGGGGTGCTCATTTTCAAGCTCAGAGTGCCATGTAAACCCATAGACCCACTTTTTGTAGATTTTGAGTGATTTGTCCATCACTTAGGTAAAAAATCCCTAAAAATCAAATATTGATTGTTTAATTGATAAATTGATTAAATAATGGAGAAAACCCCAAATCCTAAATCATTGGGATTTGCTCCTATTTGACTAAAATCAGTCTCATCGTCTTGAGATTGACTGGATCTGACTATTCCTTCACTGAAGGAGGTGATATGGGCTGAACTGGTAGTGCATTATTGCATGCAATCTTGGGAATTACACCCTCCCTCTCTCCTCCACACATGTGGGCCTCTCTGGTTGAGTTTTGGTGGATGCTTCAATCAGCGGGTTGAGGTTTCAAATAGATCAAATCTCCAATTAATAGTTGCACTCAGTGAGACTCAAATCAGGCTCAATTAGACATAGATCAGGACCATATTCACTCCACATGCAGCTACAGTCTCTCTCTCCTTGGGATTTGTGCCCCCCTGGGCTAGATCTCCTGTTTTTGCTATAAATAAAGAAAATATTACCTCTTTCAAGCTATTTAGAATTGGGATTGAGGTGCTGTTGCTCTTGTATTGTTGTTATTGTTCATTTGAAATAAAGAGAAGCTTTGGAGGCAAGACGGTGTCATGTTATTGTATGTGTGGATGAGCATTGCCATGTTTTACTGAGGTAACCTATATCTATGTTCATAATTTGCTGATTGTTTGTAGATCCATTGCTAAAGATTGATAATAAGTTTATTATGATCTTGATAGTAAAGGATTTTGTTAATAATTTTATTGGCCATCTCTTTCATTTTTATGCATGTTTAGAGATCTATATTCAACATGTTTTATAAGTTTATATGCATGCTATTCTGAAATCTCTGTATATGTATTAACCAGATCTCACAAGCATTTTGGCAAGTCTTTGGATCAAGTTGCAGGTTCCTAGCTTAGAGAGGGTGCTGATCTAGTTTTCTTTCTCACTTTATACAAAACTTTATCAAAGGCATAGTCCCTCGACATTCCAGCGGAAAGCTCCACGGTTGATCTTCAAAGCTTCCAGCACTCTTTCTCTCTCTTCCTCTTCCAAAAAAATCAAATTTTATTTGGTTACTTTGTTTACAAGCTCTGTCATTATTCAGATCTATCATTTCAAATTAAAACTTACATAGATATGTTATTTCAAGGCTCATAATCTAGATCTCATTCCTGAAGGGTTTCATAAAGCATTCTAGATCTAGTTTGTCCGTTTTGCATGGCAGTTTAAAGAGAACCCGTAGGTTGCATGCTCTAGATTTATTTTTATGTTTTAAAAAGATTAAATCCAGCAATCAGTGCATATTTTATTGGCTTTCCAAATAGCAAGCCAATATCCCAAGGAAATCTTGCTTTCCTTGGTTCCTTTTTCACCGTTTTAGCAAGTTTTAACTTAGTTTTGTTTGGTTTAAAGTAGGCTGACCCAAAGGTACTTTTAAAGTGATTTTGGGCATATTTCATTCTAATAGGCTTTCCATATTTTAGCAGTCATAATAGAAAGAGGAGAAGCTGTGGTTCGAAAGTGGATTTTGGATCATCTGAATCCCCCCAGGGGTTTCCCTGTTGACCATAGTTTTAAATTTTGGGAAATTTGTAAGGCATTCGTTTAATCCTGTATAAGAAACAAGAGGATTCAGATAATTTTACTGATATTGTAACAGAAAATAATAAAATTTTTCTCTGAATAGGCTCTTTCGAGCCCATTCCCCATCCCCCCTGGGGGGATTTGCGCCTTTTTGTCGTTTTTCGCATTGTCTTACTTATTTTCACTTTAGATTAGTTTCATTCATGCAGAATAACATACTTTGATAACATTTTTCATTATTACATATTTTGACTTCAAAGTAATCATACTACTTACCCCACGACTTCCCGACTGACCCGAAAGGGGAAAGAGATGCATGGTAGGACTAATTAGAAAACCGGTGTTGTGTATCTCTAATTCAATTTTTATTTTTATTTTTCACATGCAAGCAGTAAAATTAACCCCTCCTTGATTTCCCGATTGAGGTCCACTTGGAGCGAAAGAGATTCTTGGAGGGTCTTCTTTTTTAACAAGAACATGCTCTTAAAATTTACTAAAATTGACAAGACTCCGGTGTGTATGCTCTGCACTTGGATTTGGTTCATTTGATCAGTCAAGCTACATCAAAAGCAATGTGAGTGACTAGTTTAATTAGTCTTCACCTTTCCCAATCAACCACCATTAGGCAAAAATCCAACTCCTCGATCAAACCGTAAACGGTGGAAAAATACCCAAAGAAAGTGGGAACTCTTGAAAAGTGACCTCGAGGCGTCGATTTATGTTACGCCTTGGGGTGCATTATGAAAAAAAGTCTCAAAGACTCCATTCATCCCACATATTCCTTGTGGGTATCGTTTTGGACATATTCCAAGTACCCCCTGGGTATATCTGGAGTCCCCTCGCCTAACTTAATTTACTTATCTTTTCACATTAATTTAAAACGTACCAAGATACAATTGCACAACATTCATTTCAGCACTTGCAAGCACTCTTAATTATTTTCGACTCCATTTTCAAGGCACTGATCAACTGTTTATTTCTTTCAATCTATATGTGATTGGGTGTCATTTCGTGCTTACTTATGATTATCTCATCATGTTATTTGTTATTTACAATTATTAAATCAAAACTCCTAAAAAACTTACTCTTTAATACCATCATCATACTAAATAATTTTTCCTTAGTAACTTAATAGGGTATACCCCCCTTGGCTTCGTTAGGAGTTGAGCCTAAACAGAGGAGTCAAGAACAAGGTGACAACCTTGACTCAAGACTTGCCCCCAAGGACACACCAAGTGGCTTGAAGATTTCTGCCACGTCACCCCCCAGGTGTGTGAAAGGTGGCAACACTTTATTGCGCCATTGCCGGGGATAAATATTTTTATTCCCGAGTACAACTTAGCTTAACTTTTTTCTAAACAACTAAAAAGATAAAAAAAATTTATTGATCTTGTCTTTAATAAACATAAAAATTAAAACTCGATCCATCTGGTGACTCCATTATCTAACATCCCTCCAAGAATTTCTACCCGAAGAAACCGCCATCAATTATTCAATCCTCTCCCTGATCCCACAAGGCTTATCAGGGAAATATTGAATATGCAGACTTCTCATAGAAACCTTGAAAATTTAGGAGACCAGTCCCTCTTAGATATCCATCACATATTTGTAAAGAGTCATGTTCACCAATCTCAAGAAATGACGGAATTATTCAAACCCCTTGACTTTCTCAGATAGCAGGTGCTCCCCATGCTATTCCAAAAGATGCTATCAAGAAGCTCCCCATATTTTAGGGCAATAATTCCATCACCGCCAAGTCTCACCTTCAAAATTTTGAAAAGCACCTAGTCAGTTATTGTAATGATGTTGCCCATGACCGTGGCGATGTCAAAATGAAGCTCTTTGCTTTATCCTTAGAAGATGATATTGAAAAATGGTACCTCGACCTAGATGATGATTCATATAAAACTCTTAGTGAATTCCAAAATGGTTTTAGGAAGAAATGGGGAGAAAAGAAGGAACCAAGACATCTACTTGCTGCCCTTTATAGCATAAAGAAGATGAAGAATGAAACCATAGATGAATTTAACACTAAATTTAGGCGTGTGGTTGTGGACCTTCCTAGAGACATCAAGCAAAAATATGCCTCTATTCTTATATCCTACATCGAAGCTTTTACCGGTGATTTAAGGTACCAGTTGAGAGACAAAGAGTCGGCAATCTAAAAACTGCCCAAGAATTGGGCGAGAAAATAGAAAAGAATAAGCAGTATTCAGGAAAGTCCAACATTCCAGGTTACACTAGGGGAAACATGATAAAAAACTTGGTTACTAGTCAAAACCAACTAATGGCCAATCATTCTGCACAATTGAATCATATGCAAAATAGAATAATCACAATGGAAAGGAATAATGGACCTAGGAACTTTCATCCCAAGCAGAATTAGATGTATCAAAATAAAGTTCCTAATCAAGAGCCTAGGATTCCAAACCAGCTAGACTCAACTAACATGGAAGAAGAAGTAATTCCATGGTGTAGAACCTGTGAACAATTCCACCAAGAAAGCACTTGTTATGTTGCAAATCAAGTCATGGAACATGGACTTCCCGAGTTCAGTAGTCAGGAAACAAATTCAAGTGAGCCTGATCATGTATACATGGTAGGCCAGGCCTACCCTTTGTCACCAGCTAAACAATACAAACCTAAGGATGAAACCATTGCAGAATCTTATAGTGAAACTTATGATGAAAACTGTAATGCACATGATGGGACTCCTACGTGTTCTCCATATAATGATGATAGTCTAGAAGGTTACTTCCTTGTGACCTTTTTCTGAAGAATATGAGTATGAAAATGAGGACAAGTATAACTTGGAGCATGATACAAGAGACGAAGATTCCCTTATCTCTGACAAAGATGTTGATGAGGAGTCCTGGACATTCATGGAAAATCTAGTCTATGACATGAATAAAGAGGAAAATAAAGAACCATAAAATTTTGATGGTTTTGTTGATTCTCCTGTCTATGGCATATCCAAAGGAGAGAGCATGGACCTTGTGGCCTTGGGAAACTTTGATATGAAAAAGGAGCATGCATTTTATCCATATGATTAGTCTGAGCCATATATCAGTATCAGTAATGAAGACAAAGAGAACTTGATATCGGAACTTGATATCAACAATGGGGAATCCATCACATCTGACATAGATGGTGGTGATGACTATTGGGATTTTTGTGAATATCTTATTAAGAATAATATCTATGCTATATCCATCAAGGGGAGTGTATATTTAGAAATTTGTGGAATTCCAATCTACTATACTTCCATAGAGGGAAGCACGGATCTAGAGACCTGGGAAAATCCTAGTATAGAAGAGCAGCATTCAAAACTCTTATATGGTCATTCAGAGTCATATTATGCAGAGCCGCACAAATGTATCAATAATGAAGACATTGAGAAGCAGTGTTGTGAAAAGACAGATATGATGTAGTCAGTAGAATATCAGTCTCAACTATCATCTTCACATATAGAGTTTCCTTATGATTTGGAACCACTTGGGGCTTATATAATGAGTTATCATCTAGTAAGCCTTGATGATCAGTATGATGGTGTAGTCAATCTGTCTCATCATTTCGATGTGTATATCAACCCTATCCAGTCATGGATAGAAGCAGCCTGTGCAAGCACCTACCAGTTTGGGAAGAAGTTTGACAACATTATTCGTGACTATGATTTCCCATCCATCCTGCCCATTCCGGATCATCACGCAGGTTTTCATTTTCTGAATAAAGTATCCTTACTTTGGCTGGTAACCAAAGACAAGGCAAATTTTTTTATGTTAATAAAATGCTTAGGTGGTTACATTGGATTTTTTATTACACCTAACATTTTTAGACCATGCTTAGAGTAGGAAAATAAGCTCCTTAAAAGAGAGAATTTACTTTCCGCATTTATGTTTTGTACTTAGCTGTAATAAAACTTTTATTTCATCAGTTAGTTACATTTATTTTGTTTAAATAAATCAGCTTAATGGTTCATTTGTATTTTATATAAAACTTGTGATACCAAGGGTTTTTTGTCAAGTTGAGATGTTTTTACAGGGTATATAAAACTAGATATTTTGGTGTTCTCGTATCCTCTCCTTGCCCTACGACCAGATCGAGTACACGTCCTGCAATTGGCGCCAGATGTTACCACCTAAGTTGTACTTGGTGGTTTTTTATCAAGTGAGCCTAGTGAACCAGACAAAGATGATTTTTTTCGGACTTCAGAAGACCTTCGGAAGTGCTTCTGGGAGGTGCTTGTTGTACTATATCACATGTTCATACCCCGTAGAGGAGTTGTAATAAAATGTTCTAGCATGATAGTGTCTGTAAAAGACTCGATCTCTTAGACTTTATTTGTCAATCCGATCAGCCCAGGGTGTTTTTTCCCTTGGTTATTATTGGTTGTTGAATAAATGACTGATAATTTATAAGTTTTTCACTCAATACCTCCAAAGTTGGGGTGGTCGGCTTGGCATTTAGGCCTATTGAGGTTATTAGATTCTATGTGTCAATGTATAAACATGCTAGGCATCATGGCTGAGTCATATGAACATGTCTAAGTCCTCCTAGGTTTTATTTTTTTTTTAATTTTAATTTTTCCACAAAACTTAGGCTATTTTTTTAAAGTCTAATTGGAAAAATTGGTTTTGTAATAAAAGTGGGCTTGGAAATCAATTTTAGTCATGGGGGTGCTCATTTTCAAGCTCAGAGCTCCATGTAAACCCACAGACCCACTTTTTCTAAGTTTTGAGTGATTTGTCCATCAGTCAGGTCAAAAATCCCTAAAAATCAAATATTGATTATTTAATTGATAAATTAATTAAATAATGGAGAAAACCCCAAATCCTAAATCATTGGGATTTACTCCGATTTGACTGAAATTAGTCTCATCGGCTTGGGATTGACTAGATCTGACCATTCCTTGACTAAAGGAGGTGATCTAGGCGGAGCTGGTAGTGCATTATTGCATGCAATCTTGGGAATTATGCCCTCCCTCTCTCCTCCACACCTATGGGCCTCTCTGGTTGAGTTTTGGTGGATTCTTTAGTCAACGGGTTGAGGTGTCAGATAGATCAGCTCTTTGATTGATAGTTTCACTCAGTGAGACTCAGATCAGGCTTAGTTAGAGACAGATCAAGCCCATATTCACTCCACATGCAGCTACAATCTCTCTCTCCTTGGGATTTGCACCCCCCCTGGGCTAGATCTCCTGTTTTTTTCTATAAATAAAGCACAGATTACCTCTTCTAAGCTAGTTAGAACTGGGATTGAGGTGCTGTTGCTGTTGTACTATTGTTATTGTTCATTTGAAATAAAGAGAAGCTTTGGAGGCAAGACAGTGTCATGTTATTGTATGTGTGGATGAGCATTGCCATGTTTTACTGAGGTAACCTGTATCTATGTTCATAATTTGCTGATTGTTAGTAGATCCATTGTTAAATATTTATAATAAGTTTATTATTATCTTGATAGGAAAGGAGTTTGTTAATAAGTTTATTTCCCATCTCTTTCCTTTTTATGCATGTTTATAGATCTATATTCAACATGTTTTATAAGTTTATATGCATGCTATTATGAAATCTTTGTATATGTATTAACCGGATCTCACAAGAATTTTGGAAAGTATTGGGATCAAGTTGTGGGTTCCTAGCTTGGAGAGGGTGCTGATCTAGTTTTCTTCCTCACTTTCTCCAAAACTTTATCAAAGGCATAGTGCCTCGACATTCTACCGGAAAGCTCCGCAGTTGATCTTCAAGGCTTCCAACACTCTTTCTCTCTCTTCCTCTTCCAAAAAAATCAAAATTTACCTGGTTAATTTGTTTACAAGATTTTTCATTATTCAGATCTATCATTTCAAAGTAAAAATTACATAGATCTGTTATTTCAAGGCTCATAATCTAGATCTCATTCCTAAAGGGTTTCATAAAGCATTCTAGATCTAGTTTAGGGAAATCGTCTGTTTTGCATGGAAATTTAAAGAGAACCCGTAGGTTGCATGCTCTAGATTTATTTTTCTGTTTTAAAAAGATTAAATCCAGAAATAAGTGCATATTTTATTGTCTTTCCAAACAGCAAGCCAAGATCCCAAGGAAAGCTTGCTTTCCTTGGTTCCTTTTTCACCGTTTTGGCTAGTTTTAACTTAGTTTTGTTTGGTTTAAAGTAGTCTGACCCAAACGTACTTTTAAAGTGATTTTGGGAATATTTCATTCTAATAAGATTGCTTTATTTTATCATTCATAACATAAAGAGGAGAAGCTGCGGTTCGAAAGTGGCTTTTGGATAATCCGAATCCCCCAGGGGTCTCCCTGTTGACCATAATTTTATATTTTGGGAAATTTGTAAAGCCTTGGTTTCATCCTGTATATGAACCAAGAGGATTCAGATAATTTTACTGATATTGTAACAGCAAATAATAAAATTTTTCTACGAATAGGCTCTTTTGAGCCCATTCCCCATGCCCCCGGGGGGATTCACGTTTTTTTGTCGTTTTCCGCATTGTCTTACTTATTTTCACTTTAGATTAGTTTCATTCATGCAGAATAACATAATTTGATAACATTTTTCATTATTCCATATTTTGAATTCAAAGTAATCATACTAATTACCCCATGACTTCCCAATTGACCCGAAAGGGGAAAGAGATATGTGGTAGGACTAATTAGAAAACCGATGTTGTGTATCTATGATTCCATTTTCATTGTTATTTTTCACATGCGAGGAATAAAATTAATCCCTCCTTGATTTCCCTATTGAGGTCCACTTGGAGCGAAAGAGATTCCTGGAGGGTCTTCTTTTTAAACAAGAACACGCTCTTAAAATTTACTAAAATTGACAAGACTCCAGTGTGTATGCTCTACACTTGGCTGTGGTTCATCCGATTAGTCAAGATGCATCAAAATAAATATGAGTGACTAGTTTAATTAGTCTTCACCTTTCCCAATCAACCACCATCAGGCGAAAATCCAACACCTCGATCAAACCGTAAACGGTGGCAAAATACCCAAAGGAAGCGGGAACTCCTGAAAAGTGACCTCGAGGCACCGATATCTGTTACACCTTCGGGTGCATTATGAACAATAGTCTAAGAGACTCTATTCAGCCCACATATTCCTTGTGGGTAGCCGTGAAGGTTTATTTTTGGACATACACCAAGTACCCTATGGGTATATCTGGAGTCCCCTCGCCTAACTTAATTTACTCATATTTTCACATTAATTTAAAACGTACCAAGATACAATTACACAACATTAATTTCAGCACTTTCAAGCACTCTTAATTATTTTTGACTCCATTTTCAAGGCACTGGTCAACTGTTTATTTCTTTCAATCTATATGTGATTGGGTGTCATTTCGTGCTTACTTATGATTATCTCATCATGTTATTTGTTATTTACAATTGTTAAATCAAAACTCCTAAAAAGCTTACTCTTTAATACAATAATCATACTAAATGATTTTTTCTTAGTAAATTAATAGGGTATACCCCCCTTGGCTTCGTTAGGAGTTGGGCCTAAACGGAGGAGTCAAGAACAAGGTGACAACCTTGACTCGAGACTTGCCCCCAAGGACACACCGAGTGGCTTGAATATTTCTACCACGTCCCCCCCCCTAGGTGTGTGAAAGGTGACAACAAAACTAAAGGATGACATCTTACCATTCTGACATGTCAGGTCGAAATATTGAATCCAAGAGTGCGCTCATGTGAGTTGGGGAAGCTCAATGGGTTCCCACTCGAATTGGGGGAAGATGGAAGGCTAGGAAAGGGAGGACACATGGAAAATATTGAGAACACACCCTAATTCGAATTGGATTGAGTTTTTGTATGGATTGGTAACCTTAGAAGGATAAGAATGTTTATAAAATACAGGAATCAACCAAGAGAAGGGATTTTATCATTTGAGGAATTTACATTTGTGAATTGAGAGAGCTAGTGGATGACTATTTCTTGCCTTAGCCAATTTCGAGGGTGATAGATTCCCATCCAAGTTGGTGTTTGGAGAGGCCACTCAAGTGTTTCATGGAGATTTAATGGAGTTATATTTTCAGGTGTAATCTCATGGGAATATCCTGGTTCCTTCTATTGCATCACTTTCTCTCAACAATTTCCAGTTTTTATTGCATATTCTTGCTCATGGAGGGATTGCTCTTTGGGTGAGCTATTGTACTCTTTGGGAGAGATTATCTGAGTCTATTTATGATTGTAATAAGTTCAATATTTTCTTTTATTCATTCTCAGAAAGTATCAGGCTGAAATACCCAAGAGTTGTATGTCAAAATGACTATTAATGAGAAAACAATGACCATTTCCCCACTATATTGATGTATGCCATGGAAATGTTGATTATTTCGAATGGAAGAATGTATATATGATATATTTATGATAAATTGAATTGAATTTATGTGTATTACAAGTTTCATGTTCAGCACTTAATCATTTGAATCCATTTTACTCAATTTAATTGCATTTGGAGAAGATTTGGTGCATTTTCCCCAAGGGTCGAATTAGTGATTTTGTAGCTGTTTGGGAGAGGATAATAACAGCCTGTATAAACTGAATAATGATGCATATGGGACATTAAAAATGTCACTTAAAAATACTCTTCCTTTTTTCATAAATTTGAGTGGGTTTGGAAGAATTTGAGAATCCATTTCCGGCATTTACCCAGGGGGAATTGGAACCCCAATTTGCTAGTAAAGACTCCTACTTTGACCGGATCATTAAAAAAATTTGCAGAAGTAATTGGAGGTTCATAAATAATTCCTGAACATCATATTAAAGTATTAATATCATTCATAAACCTTGTGGGAATATTTGGGAGAATTTGGGCCAATTTGGAGACCTAGACATCAAAACTAGTCAAAGGTCGAAATAGGGGAAAACGTGAAAAATTGGTCATTGTAATAAAATTTCAAAAAAGGGACTTTCAATATTTTGTATTTACACTAATTTGTGTCCCCACATGGCTCATTTCCAACAACTCCTTCAAAATGACCAATAACGTGATCCCAATACAGCTGCTTTGGCTCAGCCAAACCCCGTACCACTAGGGCCTCCGCCCATGGTGCTCAAAAACCCACTACCACACCAAGGGATGGTTGCAACCCAACCCTTTACCAAACCTAATACCTCAGCTACTTCTTCCACATCTCCTATTGCGACCCCTCCTGCAGAGGCTTTTGTTCATCACCTGATGACCATGTCATCCGAAGAAGTCAACATACAGATTCGGCGCAACCAGTATGGATCCACCACAAAAACCACTGACTCATCAATGAAATATACCTATACCAATGAAAAAATGTCTTTACATTTAGCAAGACCCCCCACCCTTGAGGCGACTAATGCACCACAGTTCCCTATGTGTCGCATCACAAACAATGCTACTACAAGAGTTTCCCTCAACTACAATATAGTTAACGACCTGTACCAATATCCTACTGCCATGTCTGCTTTGGAAGTACTTAAAACCTGCCCAACACAACATAAAGCATTTTTGTCCACACTAGGTGTCATTGATCCCTTTGATTCTAGGTTGATCACATTCAATTTAGATCAAGGAAAACCTAGGATGCCATCCACCATTGCCTTCCAGGTTTTGATCTCAATTCAGAATTTGGTCATACATCAATACATCATTGATGAAGGGGCCTCTACCTGCGTCATGTCGACCACTGTTTGGCAGAATCTAGGGTCCCCTACCTTTTAACCTTCTACCACCTCTCTCCATGCCTATGGCGGCCTTTTTACTCAGCCACATGGTATTTTCACGAACGTCCCTGTTGAACTAGCTGGTAAAATGGTGTTAATTGACATTGAGGTTGTCAATACCCAACTTGACTATAACCTCCTCCTAGGATGTAGCTACATGTATTCCATGCGAGCCATGGTAGCCTCTACTATCTTTCGACTATTGATGTTCCCCCATGATGGGAATATCATAACTTTCTACCAATTGACATACTACGATCCTAAGGGGCCAACCACACTGGAACACGCCCTTCCAATTATCATCTCCACCATTGCCAATGTGTCCATTCCATCCTTGTCTAGTATTGACCTAGGCCTTTTTTCCAACACTCCCATGAAAGACACCTTTTTGTCCTTACCACCTCTTCCTGCACCAACTAAAGTTTCATATTTGTGTACTATCACCTCCAGTACCATTCTGACCACATTGCAACCTCAACATCAGTCACTGGGAAAATATTGGGATTCATTCCCAATCCACATGATTCCTTTCTTGTTTCCACCATATGGAATCATGAGTAATCCTGTTATGGCTACTCTAAACCTGCCAAATTTTACACTAGGAATTCCTGTGTGGTACCTCGAACCACCAACCCCACCCCCGACTCCGCAGGTTGTGTTGACTCCCTTCCAACCCATTGAAATGGTGTCACACCCACTTCTTGCTCCATTAATTAATCCAACCATCTCTAAGCATGCCCCTCCTCCTCCAAAGAAGACTAGGGGCAAGGAAACCAAAGAAAAGAATGAACCTCGACCGCCCCCACCTTGTACATTATATGACATCCCAGGTCACACAACCCAAAATTGTCCAGAGTTTCCTATCTTGTGCACCCACATGGACGCTATGGATACATCTAATGGCACTCCTATAGTCACCATCCCAGATCCACCAACGTTTAAGAACAAGTCATTGTGAACCAACCACTCTTGTGCAGTTTGTGGCTTGTATGGTCACTACTCTCACCATTTCCCAGACTTGCTCGATTATCGGTCAACCCTTTGTGACCTTTGGAAACACTCCCATGAATCTAACATTGTTGTCCTTGAGGATATCCACCCTTCGGCTTCTTCCTCGGACACAACCAACACCATTTACATGATCTCTACTTCTAGTAGTCCTTTCCCATCCTCGGCTATGGAAGGTCCACCTGATCTATTCCAACATCACTTTTGTGATGATGGTGAGATCTCTAAAACCACCACCAGTTTTACCCCATCCCACTTAGTCTATGGTGTGGAGTCAGTTCTTCCCATTGAATTCCAGATTCCAACACCTCACCTTGCCGATGAACTTCTACCTGATACTTCACCATTAGAAGAACCCCTACTTATGCTCGAACATACCAATAAGGACCATCATGCTGGTCTCCAAATGATCGAAGCAGTCAAGACTTGGTCGAAGTACCATTTTGACTCCCACGTCCACCATCCCACCTTTAGCGAAGGTGACCTAGTCCTCATATATGATCAAGCGAATGATAAGTTAGGAAAAGGGAAGTTTGATTCCATGTCATACGACCCATACGTCATCCATCGATGTCTCGGAAAGGGGGCATACATCCTTGCTGAATTTGACGACCACCTCTTGAAGATTCCCTGAAATGTGCTCTACCTCAAGAGGTTCTATGCCTAAAGTCGCTCACCATGCCTACCCTTGTAGCATAGTTTTCATTTTTTGTTTTGCATCATTTTTACCATGAGTCAGTGACCCCCTCCAGTAGTTTCTCCATTTCTAGTCACAGTGAGTCCATTGTAGAACTATGTCGCATCATTTGCACATGAGCAGGTGGATCTAACACATCCACCCTTCCCTTGTGTCGCTGGTACCCCACTAGAGGGTGTGGTCCCACGTCTGCACATGCACACAGTATGTCACATGTATGATCTAGCTACCACCATGCTAGAATACCACCAGGTACCTAGACCTATACTGGAGGTGAAGGCTTCTCTAGGATCTCCCCGGTAGTCCATGCTCACATATGGATCATCCTCTATGAGGATAGGACATTGCCACCACTGTGAAAAAATATCCCGGGTGAAGAGATGACCTATAATAGATTGACTACCTCCCTGATTTCTTCGAGACATTTCTCGGAGTCACTTCGATTTGTGTACCACCACATGAATTTCATCTTGTATGTTGAGCTAGCTCCGTACCCATAGGCCTCCATTTGGTCTAGTTTTTCCCCATGCACCACTGCACCAGGGGTAGCATCACTAGCTGTTAGTCAGAGTTATATAGAGTCTATTTGAGACACAGTTTGTACCACTGGGTTTGGTTTTCTATCCTCTATCTTTTGACGAGACCCTTGTCTCATGCTCTCACTATGATTTTTCGGGCCATTTCTTGGAAGTCACCCTGATTTGTGTGCCATCACATGAATATCCATTTGCATGTATTGGCATGTTCACGAGCCATCCACTCCATCCATACTGCACAGTTGGCCATATTTTATAGCCATCCATCATCCCACAAGGAGGCCCAATCAGTGTTTTGCATTTATTCCCATTAGCCATGTTCACAACATAACCTCTTTCTATATATCAAACACTTCCCCCTTTCTTGATTAACCATTACAGAGTTTCTTTTAAGCTCTTTTCTGACTCCTAAAAGAATGAAAAGATTGCTGAGCACGCTTGCTTCCTTTCACACTCGTTAAAGTATTTGAAAGGGCGTCTATGTAGCCCCATTTATCTCCTTTTTCAAACTACGTAGACTATCATAAGAAAAGGACCACCTTGGCACATTCAAGCCAAGAACGTTTCCCTTTGCATCCTTTTATGCTTTCTCGGACATTGGGACCATACTTTACAAAAAATATCATTTTGGGTTTTCTTTAAGCTCTTTTGCAGGCTTCTCATTAATAAAATATCACCGAGCAATCTTGGTTTCATTCATTTTTGTAAAAGTATTTGAATGACCATCCAGTCAGTATAAGTTTAACCTTTTTCGACCTGATTGGACTACCAACGGTAAAGAAGTCTTCCTTCCCTAAAGGTTGGGAGAGCTCTCCTTTGTACACTTTTATCCTTTTCTGAGCTTAGGAGACTACATATGAAAAAGATACCACACTGGAGTCTTCTTCCTATTTTCAGACTCTCTAAAATTGAAAACACCATCGAGCATTTACTTTCTCACGCTCGCTAAAAATCCACGAGATTGTGTCATAACAGTGTCTTTAGGTGCCACCCCATATATCACAGTTTGGAAGCTTTTCCCCATTGGGTCTCCTTTGTTCAAAGTAATCTGAAATGATTCTTCCTTGGATCCCCTAGATATCACCAGTCAAGTTACCTCCCTCAGTGTTTCCCATCTGCAGTTACATTCCCGATATTATAACTATGCTCCCTCTCCCATGAGTCAGTTTCATTTTCTCCCAGGTTATCCCTGCCGTCATACTCTGAACAAAGGAAGTTTGAGCCCCTCGTGCTCCCCTGCCCTTGTTCCCCCATTCTGTTTTTCAGTCCCTGGATTGGTCCACAAATTTGGTTATCCCCCTCGTGCTTTTGGTCAAGGACACATCATTGCCTTGATTAGTTGCAGGTCTCCCTCTGTCGACGAAAACACATATATTCCAGAGGATAGACCCAGAGGTCATTGTATCTTGGTTTCATCCACCTCATTGAAGAGTTCCTTTGACCACTTGAGAGGAGTCATTAGTGCCTCTCGGGCTAGTTGTGTCTCACGTGCTCAACTTCAACAACATCATCGCACCGTTGAGATTCATACAAGGTATTGGTCCATTCATTCTTTGGTCGAAAACCCCGGTTGTCACCTGACTCTAGCAAATTAGTGAGTATACTATGGGACCTAGATAGTTTCATGTCCTTTGCAATTTTTGGGCTACGTTGGCCACAGTGTTTAGAATCGCCCCAGTGTTGTGCTTCCATATATCGCTAGTACTTGATTCTGCATATGTACACCTCCAGATTTAGTAGAGCATAAGTTGTGATGATATTACATTTCATAAGAATGTCATTGTTCCTATGTATCATTTCTTCAGATCATCATTGTTTTCTGGCTCCTATTTGAGGCCACCATTATGTATCATCATTTGTATATTTATTGATTGGCTCCCATGTTTGTGAGCCTTGATACAATTTTGTATTATTTTGACATTGTTACAAGCATGGGTGTTCCCACCTCATCCATATACATGTCACACATTCTTTGTATCTCACCCATTGATGGGAACCATTAATAAAAAATCATAAGCCATCATGGTTCGAACAAGGAATCTCCACTTCTCCGCATGTCTCTCCAGGTCTCTCCACTATTCCTATGATCCTATGATGTCCATCAGCCATACGATGAGCTCCTGCCCTCACACATTAGGGGGAAATATGTTAACACAAAAAATTGTTAACCTACCTCTATATGGCCTAAAATTCATACATACATCATATTTACACCATATTTCCCTTACTTTTGACCTTCCCAATTGTATTTCCACCAAAAAAGGTCCAAAACATTATTATTTACTATGGTTTACCCTCATTCTCTTCCAAAAAGGTTTAAAAAACCTTTAAAATGGTCAATAACCTTAAAAAGGGTTTCAAAACCCTAAAAAAGAGATCAGATAAAAAACCACAACTAAATACCATGGGTCAAAAAATACCATGGGTAACCACATTGAGTCAAAAAACCCTAGATCCATTCTATAAATACATTGTGAAGGGCTCTCACAAATTACATTTTTTTTCCATTATCGTGAGTACGCTGGGACACCTTTTTATCTTAGGTATTCACACACCATTTAGCCACCATCCAGTTGCCATACCATTCCCACATAGTACGTCGAGACATTCTTCGTACCCACCTGGAGAACCAGCTTGTGGAGAGGCGAACCACTTTTGAGATGACCACGGTGGCCCACTTTACATAAAGAAGGTATAACATTTTTTATTTTGTATTTTATTTAGTTTATCCCTCATATATATACATGCTTTTTGTTACTAATCTATTTTATTGTCTTTGTTTTCATGAACTCTCCCTTACTGTCCCAATGACGTAAGGCCGATGCTTTTGCACGTAACAAGGGAGAAATACTTGTTACACTACACATGTGGGGATCAAATTTATCCCTAGTTGTAGTACCCCAAACATACCATTTTCCTGAATTAGTTATCTGGTGCATACAAATGTACTCCTCTACAAAAATATAAATCATGACATTTAATCAATCAACTGTTATATGTCATGTAACTAGAGAAGGCATTCATCAAATGTTAGATAAAACTGATACCCTAGAATTACAAAATATAGATGAATATTCCATTGGAAACAAATATAAGTCCCTGCGTCAAGAAAAAAATAATAATATCCTTATGAACCTCTTAGGTCAAAATGCAGAAATTGCAAAGGGGCCACCCCCCTACAAAATTGATATTTTCCCTAACATCACTGGGAAAGCAATTGCCATGGTGAGTCAATTGCTTGGGTATGACTATGATATGGTAGTGGATGATATTGTTTTAGGATTTATGACCATTATTTGTTCCCCATCATATAACCTTGTTTCCAAATACGATTATGCTCATTTTTTAGTTGAAACGATGCATGATAAATTATTAAACTTCCCTACTCTCAAGTATTTCAGGTATCAATCCTATATTTTATATCTTATATTATATCATGAAACTAATTCTTTTGAAGAGCTGGCACTTCAGATGTATATACATATCCATGGAAATTAGTGATTGAAAGGACCCCCAAGATCAGAAAGTGACCAAATAATGAGATTTTTAGTTATTTTGTTAACAACGTCATTACTAAGAGAAATTTAGTATAAAAGGTACAATCTAAGGCAAATCAATTGCTAAAGGATGTGGACTCCTTCAAAGATATTTTTACAGATGTAATGGGCTAGGATTTAATGCCTTCATTATGGAATGATAATGGTGATATATACAGTAAAGAAAACTATGACAACATAATAAGTGAATGTAGAAATAATGATGCCAATCTTACATAGATGGAGGGAGAATTAAAAGGGCATGTAATAACAGATAAATTATTTGATGACTTTGAATTACTTTCTCATATAAAAGTCATGTTAAAAATTACGCCTCCTACTTATTATTACATGGAACTAGATATGTTAGTAAGGAAGATGAAAAGTTATAACTATGCTATGAGGAAGGCATGGAAAGACATTGAAAAGTACTTAACATAATCAATAACATGATCATCTTCTTCTCATCCAGTTCAACAAAGATAAAGACCATAATCTTCTCATATTCACTAAATATTAGATAGAGCCTTAAATATCCCTTCCTATACATGCAAATAAAATAGCAAGAACACACTATTTTTGGTTAGAGGAACTTCATTTCAAAGGATCGGTAATTTTCCCATTATTTTCAAGAAGAGAAGTAGGGTAAGAATACAAAGGTTGTCAATTTTTGGAGAAAAGTGTAACTTTCCTTGGAGATCAAAGATCAATATGTCAAGATTCAAGAAAAGGGATATTTCATATTGTAATACTCATTTAGATTCATACATTCATGTGCTATCAGTCTATAATCTCTCCAAGTTCATGCAATTCCCTTTGTGATTCCAAACTTTCTCTCAAAGCTATGTAATTGAGTTCCCTAAATAATAAAATCCTTGATTCAACCTTTCTGTCACAAACAATGGTACATATGCTATGTTATGTGATTTTTAACGTGCATGAATATACTGTGAAGTATTCAGAATATGTTCATTACATAATATTTATTTCCTTATGTTGCTATTTTTCTATTACGTGTTAATTGTTGAATTCTAATTTTTCTCAATATGTTATTCTATTTCAAGGAGGAATATTATTTATCCACCATGAGTACCTTGTTTAATCATATATATTTTTTTCTTCCATCTTTCCAACTAATACTCCATCTATCTGATACGCTAGAAGGAACGCCTAGTGGGTTTTTATTTTTTAAGTATTCTTGGCTTATTGATCATGATTGTTAGTAACAATTTATAGAGATACCACATGCTTATGTTCCTTAAACATAATTATGAAAAATAATAAAAATTTCACTTAAGTGCCTTGGCATACCCCAACCAAGAACATCTAAGGGACTGGCATATTTTTGGCATAGTTATTGGGCATGAATAAGTGAACATTTTCCATGGGAAATTACAACAAAAAATATGCCTCTTGATGTTGGTACACTATCATTCAACAGGGGTTCACACACTATCAACACCCCTTTTCACTATGACTTCCCTAAACACTGGCCCAGACAGGTTTTACCCTATCTAGCAATACCTGCAAAGCAAATGAAGTTTAACCCAAGATGTTTGAGGGAGAACTGTAGGAACCAAGTTTCCGCATAAGGGAAGAGGACTTATGCACTAGTCGGTTGCATTATTACCCAGTTATTTAGAACAAGGTTTAATCACATCAATCAACTAACATTATATCAAACCTAACATCCCACTACGCCATTAGAAAGAAACAATATTGAAAATCAATAGTTCATCAAATCTACCATGGCATCGGTTCATTATGTAGAAACAAATTGACACACAAGAATACATTGATCATGCGAAGACTTCTCATCATAAGTAAAACATTAAAACATCAGATCACACCACATCATTAATTTAGATCACAACATTCATAGTTTAACATTCATCATATCATAAATCACATCGCAACAAACACAATGAATTCCTTGTAACATTCACATCTTATTAACTTTTGCATGTCACAACACTTCCTCAAAATACATCTTCTAGTCGACTCATACCAAAATAGAAGATACAAAGATTATCCAAAGATGCCAAAAATACGATCTAAGACAAAAATTCATGATATCAATATGTCTTCCTATTATGTTTCTAAATCCTTTTATAGGATTGTGCCTTTACAAAATGGTCCACATCTAACTATCTTTCTAACTAACTTAGACCAAAAACTACAAAAATAAAACCAAGTCGACCACTTGTTGACTTCTTCGCCTTGTGCAATCTTCCTTGGTTTTTTCCGCTTGCACACCATGCACATCCATGTCGCGTTCCAACAAGCCCCCAACACAAACTTGTGGCTCATCCTCGAGCCAGGTCAGCTAGACACTGTGTATGCGTTGATCTTGATCTTGAAGTCATCATATTTATATTTGACCTCATCAACCGCTTCCTTTGTCCTTATGCTGACTGCTGCACATTCTTCTATATCTTGTTCCGTTGGGTGCTCTGTAACTTTCTTGGTTACTTTCCTGTGACTCTCCTGAGTAGCTTGTAGCACATTGACAGCCTTCATTGCCAGCTACTCACCTATGTCCTGGAATTTATCCGGTTGAGTTGTGCAGCGCTGATGACACTCTTGTGCTTTGCTTGCTCTCTGCTGAAGGGATTTCAACTCCACCACCTTACTCACCTGCACTACATGTGGCATCATTTTGAGGGATTCCCGCATTGTTGTTAACTACACATCGACCTCATGAAGTTGCACACTTATTTGTTGTAGCTTATCATCCTGAACCACACTCATCCAAAATTGTGTGGTGTCATATGCCACTATCTTGACCATCTTCTCACACTCTTCAAGTTGTGATGTTGTATCTTCAATATTCACCTTTCGCTTTGCAAACAGTTTTGGAGGCATGTTCCGAACTACATGTGCCTGCAATTCCTCATTATATTTCTTTAGGTCTACATCCTGTGCCTTCTTCATGCACTCTATTTCTTCCTTTTCCTATGACTCTTTCTCTTGTGAATTCACCAGATGATCACCAATAATTACTTCCCAGTCGGCGAGCTCCTGGCTCACGGTCTTCTGCAACCGTACAATAATATGGGTCAAAAACTCATTGACATTGAAAGTGATCAAATGGAATCATTGTATTATCACATCATCATCCTCACTACCTGATTCTAGCACACGCTGTGGAATCTGCATAATTCTGACTCTCTTCCATGTACACAGCTTCAACACTCTCTGCAACACATCCACTTGCGACGCCTTTTCCCATATTGCATTAGTTAAAGATTGCAACAAATTCTTTACCCGGTGAAAAAATTTAGTAGAGCGTTGTTTCAACTGTGCCTCACTCGTAGTGGTTATAGGAGTGATCGAAGCTAGAATACGAGTCACTTGGTCATCCTCCATCATTGGGGTGCTGCTTCCTTCATCCTACTCATACCTCCACTTCATTCTGCCTTCCACAAATTGTTTCTCTAACTCGGAGTCTGTCGGAGTCTTGGATGACTCCTCTTGTGAATCTTTTTCTCTTTCTTGCGCTTGTGTCTGGGATTCCAGGGAATTGGGTGGCGGACCCGCCTCAGTATCTGAAAATTTGTCAATACTTAGCAAGAATTTCCACTCAGCAGGCCATTCAGTAATTATAGTGTCGATTTCTCCATACGTCAGTTTGTACAAGGCGGTACGCCATCGTTTCTCACCATCCCGATGTGCCTTAATGTGAATGGTGTGCAGTCCCATCGCAAAGCTTGTGTTCCTCTAATATTTTGTCATCGCCTCCTCAGAGAGGCATGGAACATTTTCTGCTGCAATACTCTACACATCCCAATATAAATAAATTTGGATAGCGCAATCAATCTGGCGCTCCCTCTCATTGACCCACCACAAGTTCTGATATCTTGCGCCCCTACATACTTGGGTGACTTCCACATCCATGCCCTAATAGTGTGTGGGATCCATCCATACTATGAGTGCAATTAAGATAAGCAACCATGAATAAGTAAAATGTTTCTTACCTTCTTGGACAAATATTTCATCCTATGTGAGTTGATTCAACAGAAATAACGACCAGTTCATTTGGACACCCTAGGCGCACTGCTCTACGCATTCAATGACTCTAGACGTACATTGGTTTGGCCTGTTCTTCCTTACCATTTTTACAACCAATATCTTAGCTGTGACTCGAACAACTTTGTCATTAATGGTGCTAATGACATACACCCATTTTTCTCTGATGACATCATATTTTTTCTTCAACTTGCCGGCGAGTCCCTTATCATTATACTTGTCGCGAAAGTACTGCGATGGGTCAACACTCTTCATCGGCAACCTAGTAACCTGTGAAATCAATTCCATTGTGACTGTTACCTTGGTATCAAACCAAAAGTATCCTCCATGGAAGCAAGCCAGCAACTTCTTCACACATGTGTTGGCCTCTTTCAATCGACCAAAGTGTGGCATATGAGTAATGCCTAACAGCCTTGATCGTTGCAATCCCATCACCCACTACTGTGGTGTGCGAACAACCGGCCCTCCGACAATATTCTCCTGTGACTCGCATGGTTCTGCCATACATTATATGTAGGCCAACATATCATGATCATTGTAGGTCATCTTTGTCAATAAGGGCACAATGTTATTTGTTGCGTGCACTCCTTTTGACGTCGTCGACATCCTAATTGGATACCGTTGGTTCTTCATCAGTTTACTGGTGGTGCATTGAACTTGCACGGAGGAACATATTTGTGGATGTTACCAGCTGTCTCCCCCTTTCTGGCCATGGAATCCTCTCCTTTTGTTGTCAAAGGTGTGGCATGTGTTGCCGCTTTGACCTCTGCCCTATTATAACTTCTCATGGTCATCTTCTTCTATGAGGGCAACTTGGGGTGATGTGTGCCCTCTTCTTCCTGAAAATGCATGGATTTTCTTCTGGAATATTGGGAGTTTCTTCTACAATCAACATCATTATTGATGGGGAGTCATGAACACTTCCACTCAAAATCTCCTACTCCATTGTTGCACCTCTGTCACTCACTCAACCTCTCTGCGCTATGCTATGTTAAATCTCTTAACTTTTGATCTGCACAACTATCACAATAGTGAATCCAACTCACCCCATATCGATTCTTATAATATTGAAGCGCTTGTGTGAAATATTTTGAATCATCACGACCAAATCCTCCAACGATCGACCAAATCCGTCGTCGATTCGACAAATCCAATTGTCTAATTCCCCATAAATGCATGTCTAATGCACTTTCGGCATCAGTCAATGGGTTTAAATGCCTCATTTATTTCTCGATTTGACCCTATCGCATATTGCTTGATATATCCAAGCTTCCCTACTGGCGCGACTTCCACATCTGTTCTTCTCATGCGACCTTCTTCTGTGTGATGGCATCCTTTGCATCATACATTTCCCCCTTTGTTTTTCTTTTGCACAATATCTTAAGCATTGCGCCTCACCTGGATATCTCGATAGGGATTTATCTTGCTTCCATTCACTAACTTAGGCAACAATGTGCCATCTACCTATTATAATTGCACCGCACCTCCATCAGATATAATGAATCACATATGGACCTAACCAATTCATTTCCAACTAACCAATTCATTTCCAACTTACCCGGATGCTTTGCGAACATGGTGTTGTAGAGTAACACCATGTCACCTTTTTGGAAGTACTTCACTTTGATATGTTGATCATTCCATTCCTTCTGAATATCCTTTTCAACTTGCTGATGAAACCCTGTTATGAATCGATCTTCCTCCATTTGCACCAACTGCATTAGTCTCTCTTCAAGCATGCTTTTATCACTCATACATGCCGCCGCTGCAATGCGCAGGATGGGAATGATGTACTCCATCGACATCACTGCTTCTTGGCCATAGATAAGCTTGAATGGTCTCTTCCTCGTCAACCGCTTACATGTAGTCCTGTAGACCCATAATATCGTAGGAATTTTCAAATCCCTATTGTCCTGGTTGGCATTACATACCTTTGTTAATACATTCTTCAGTACCTTATTGAATGCTTTGAATGTTCTATTTCCTTGCAGATGATAGGGAGTGCTCTTCTCATGCTGAATCTGGAATTCCTCTATCATTTCATGAATAGTTCAGTCGATGAAGTGAATCCCTTAGTCGTCATTAATATCTTCAGACACCCAAACTGAGTGACGATATTTTCAAATAGGAACCTTGCTGCAATTGAAGCAATACAATATGTCACTGGTGCTTCTTTTTCCCATCTTGTCAAATAAGATGTCGATGTGATAATGTACTGTGCACCCATCCTCTTTTTTGGTGGATTGATGGGTCCCAAAAAATCCATTGCCCATTTATCAAATTCTTGCGGCATTACCTCAGGTACTAATGACATCTCATCCCTTCATGATGGTTCCCCATCCTTTGACAAACATCGCAACTCTTGGTATAATCCACAGCATCACTATGAAAAGTTGGCCATGAGAGGCCTACATGAAGTATCTTCCTGGGAGTTTTGTGACCTCTGTAGTGTCCACCTGCAACCCCATCATGCGCTTCCGCCAATATCATTTCCTTCTCATGCGGTAGGACGTATCGTTGTAGAATCTCATCTAGTGTCATCTTATATAGTTGCACAACGATGAGTTGAAAGTGTGTAACTCGAACAACTAATTGTTTATTTTGACTAGTGGAGAAATAGTCTAGCACGTTTCCTATCGACATAAACTGAATAATTTGCTCATAATGATCATCAACCATTCCTACCCTAAATAACTATGCATTAGATAATCCATCCTCGATGTCAGTCGATTCTTCACCTAAATTGATCCTTGACGAATGATTAGGCTCGGCATTCAATCGACCCATCTTCACAATGATCTCGAAATCAAACTCTTGGAAGAGTTGCATCCATCGACATATCTTCCCCCCAACACAGGATTGTTGACTAGGTATTTTAATGCAGAATGATCAGTGAACATCTTGAAATATCCTCCCAATAAGTAATGATGGAATTTCTATAGCACATATACCATCGCCAAACCTTCACGCTCCGTCGTGGTATAGTTTCTCTTCACGGATGACAACTTCCAGCTTACGAAAGAAATTGGGTGATCAATCGCTCCTTCACCTGGTTGTGCCAAGACTAATCCTAATGCAATCATTGATGCATTGACATGGATGTGAAATTTCTTCGTCCAGTATGGAAATACCAAGATCGGTGTTGTAACCATTTTCTTCTTGAGAGTGTTGATTCTCCCTTGACACTCATGGATCCATTCAAACTTCACATCCTTCTTTAACAACTTCTCCATCGGCACAGTAATCCCTGAATATCCACTTATGAACTTGCAATAGTATCCTGTATGGCCCAACATTGCTCTGAGTTTCTTCATATTCATTGGTGGAGGAAGATTAACAATTATTGAAATCATATTGGGATCCACTAATCCTTACAGACAATGTGTCCCAACAAAATTCCAAATGGTCCACATAATATGCACTTTCGTAGATTTAGTGTGATATGGTGTTGTCGACATCTCTCCAACGTTAATTGTAGAATTGTGATGTGATCTTTCACCATCTCATACACAGTCCAATCTTCCATGTATACCACCAATAATTTTTGAATGAAATCCCTAAACGCAACAACTACGATCCTTGAGAATATCGCAGCTGCATTCTTGAGGCCAAATGGAGTCACTGTGTACTAAAAGCATCCCTGTTTAGTTACAAAATTCATCTTATGCCAATATTCCTTTGCAATATTGATCTGATGATAGCCTAAAACTCAATCTGTGAACGAATAGACCTGTTGGCCACCTACACCTTCCAAAACCTCGTTAATAAATGGCATAGGGAACATATCATGAAGACATGCATCATTTAGCTTCCATAGATCGACACAGATCTAGACTTAGCCTATATTTTAATCTTGAACAACCATTGTACTGATCCATTCTGATTCTTCTACCAGTTTGATGATTCCGACATCCAACATTATGTCGAGTTAGACCTTCACTCGTTCCTTGTATCGCGGATTCAGGCGATACAGGCATTACTTTATAGGCTTCTCATCTAGTTTTAGTGGGATTTTCATTTCTCCCGAGTCTCCTAGAATCCCTTTCATTTCAGAGAATTTGGTTGGAAACAAGTCCTGGAACTCATGCAACAGATCAGTGATCTTCGCCATAGTGGCTTCGTCCTAATAATCTGCAATATTAGTGAACTTCGGTTCCTCCTCTATCCCAATGTTGACCTTCTGAATCTTCAACAGTTGGTGAACTTTGTCTGTCGGTATCTTTGGCACTACAAAATCCCAGATTCCTTCAGAATATGCAATATTGATATTTATTGGATCATCCCCATTGTCAGGTCCTCTTGTCACATTGTAACACTCCATCATCGGTTGCATCGCTGGTATTGCATGTGATGATGTAGGAAATGCAATAGGTATTATCTCTAGGACGACATCGCGTATGTGTTGAAGTGCGTTATGGATTACTAGGTCAGCACTCACAAACTTGAAGGTATGACTGAAGCAGATAGTTATATCTTCCCATGTTGTGATATCCCTTCAGATTTTTGCTTATACATACCACTATTGCGACATTTCATCTAATGTGTGGACAAAAGTTTTGATGTATTTATAACTTCAGAATGTATTCACTTGTATATATTATGTATTGTACCTCGATGTTCCTATTGGGAAGTATCAGTTTTGTAATTGAGTCATGTCATACCCTAGGGTTATTAGACTCTCCTAGAGAATTCAGCCCTGGTGAGATATTGTCAACTCGGGAATTAGTATAAATAGAGATTGAGCCTCTCTATTTATCACACAGTAACTCACACTCAATTGTAGCACATAACTGAGAGAGAGAAGAATTTGGGACAAGAGAGAGAGAGACAACTGCTGTCGGGAGATCATCTTTGTATCTTTGGGTTTTACTTTTGGTGCTCATTCTATCTCTGAGAAAGTTGTGGGGTTTTCTCCATTATGGTTTGCCTGAGGAAAATATTTGTGTCCATTGTCTCTTGTGATTGATTGTTGTACTTGTTATTCTCTCAGTAAAGATCCTAAGATCATATTGTTGAAATAGATAAAAATCTAACATGGTATCAGAGCTAACCTGAGAAGAAGACACTATGCAGCTGTGGAAGTTATGGCTTCTTACTTTTTGGGTCTCTCTCCACAATCCATCAGCAAAAGGAGGCTAGGATGAACCTCCATTGAAGGGCGCATCTTTCTGTCGAAGTAGAATCTGATTCTGAGCACTTTTTGTTTTTGACCTACCACTACATCAAGAAATTAGGGATTTTCACTGAAGAGGAATTTTTCAGTGAGCCTAGGATAGGATTGCTATCCTCCTAAAAATCGAAGTTAGAGACAAAAATCAAGGGTTTTGGTTCGATAGAACTCCGGGAAAGTCAAACCCTAATTTTCCCTAGAACTAGAAAACTAGCACTGTAGAAGATCAACTCCAGATCCAATTTTCAGCTTCTCAAATTGGTAAGATATAAATATTTTGTATTTCCAGTTGAGGTTCTCAGTTAAGATGTCTCATCACACCAAGCTTGATGAAAATATTGAGGGAGCTGATAACTTCTGAGCTTGGAAGTATAGGATCTCCCTGGTCCTGGAAGAAAATGAGTTGGACTCTTACATCAGTGAAGAGGTTCCAATTCTAGAGGGAGATGAGGCTAAGGCCCTACACAAAAATAAATTGCTCATGGCTAAGAGGATAATTGCTGATTCAATCAAGGATCACCTCATACCACAATTTTCCTCCCTAAAGAAACCCAAAGCAATGTTGGATGCCCTGGCCAAGCTATTTGAAGGAAAGAACATAAATCAAAAGATGAATTTGAGGAACCAATTGAAGAATGTGAAGATCCAGAATGCAGAGACCATACATTCATACTTTACAAGGGTCTCCCATATCAAAGAACAACTTGAAGCAGTGGAGTATTCAGAGATTGTGATGACCACCTTGAATGGTCTCCCTAGGTCATGGGACTCCTTCATTCAAGGGATTTGTGCTAGAAGAAAGCTAGTCACCTTCAGTAGATTGTGGGAAGAATGCTCACAAGAAGAAGCTCGAATAGTAGACCGAGAAGAAAATATGGGAAGTGAAGATCAAGCTCTCACAGCACACTCCAAGAAAAGCAGAAGGGACTATCATCATCCCAAAGGTAAGCATTCTAACCAGAAAGATAACTCTAGAAGACCTGCAAGAGATCTATCTAAATTCAGATGCTATACATGTGATGAAAAAGGACACTTTGCCAAAGATTGTCCTAGAAACAAATGTGTCTCTCAAAAGAATAAGAACTACAAGAGAAGACATCATGCTCATGTTGCAGAGGATGATGAACCCTCCAAGAAAAGAATCAAACAAGAAAGTGAAGATTCTTCAAGTGATGAAGAATATGTTTTGATTTTTTCCCTCACGGAAACTGTCACACATGGGAGCAAGGATTGGCTTATCGATAGTGGGGATTCCAAGCATATGATGGGATTCAAAGAATCATTTGTGAAATTCTCAGAACATGAGTCACCCCACAAGGTGAAACTCGAGGATGACTACCAATATCCAATAAAAGGTAGTGGTGAA
The DNA here is from genome assembly GCA_001517045.1 of Pseudotsuga menziesii. Classification (NCBI taxonomy): domain Eukaryota; kingdom Viridiplantae; phylum Streptophyta; class Pinopsida; order Pinales; family Pinaceae; genus Pseudotsuga; species Pseudotsuga menziesii. The sequence goes on from LPNX010700719.1 coordinate 408,873, forward strand.
TCCTCCTACAAGTTAGATTCTGGAAAATCTATGAAGATGAAGGATGTCTTGTTTGTACCAGGACTAAAGAATAACCTTCTCTCCATCTCTACATTGGATGCAAAAGGCATGAGGGTTTCATTTGCAGATGGCCAAGTTCTTATGTGGCCAAAGGGAAAGACCATAGATGATGTAGTTGTGATTGGGGAGCAAGAGGGAGGATTTTACAAGCTAAAGGGCCAACTAAACAAGCCTTGGTCCATGACTCGATAGAGCCAAATGAACTTTGGCACAGAAGGCTTGCACATGTGCACTATAGAGAACTACCACTTGCAAGCAAAGTTATTTAAGGTCTTCCAGAAATTCAAGAAAAATATGATAGTGTCTGCAAAGGATGTGCGAAAGGAAAGAACACAAAGAAGACATTTCCAAGTAGCGAGAGAAAGGCAAAAGAAATCTTGGAAATAATCCACTCCGATGTATGCGGTCTGATGTCATCCAGTTCATTAACTGGGTATGTATACTATGTTTCTTTCATTAATGATTTTTCTAGGAGTACATGGATATACTTCTTGAAGAACAAAGATGAATTATTCAGTAAGTTCAAGGAATTCAAGGCCTTGATCAAGAATCACAAAGAAAATAAAATCAAAACCTTTCGATCAGACAATGGAAGAGAATTCACATCAAATGAATTCAAAGAGTTATGTAGAGATTCAAGGATTAATAGGAAGTTAATCACTCCATATAATCCACAACATAATGGGGTTGCAAAAAGGAAGAGTAGAATAATCATTGAAGCCGCAAGGGCAATGCTTCATGATCAAGATATTCCCATGCATCTATGGGTAGAAGCTGCCAAAACAACGGTGTATGTACAGAACCGTACTCCACACAGAGTACTCAAGAACAAAACACCCGAAGAAGTATTTTTCGGCAAGAAACCAGAGGTCATCCATCTCAGAATATTCGGTTGTCTCATGTACACACACATTCCAAAAAAAAAGAGGACAAAGTTAGATCCTTCTGGAAAGAAGGGTATATATTTGGGATATAGTGAAATCTCGAAAGCTTACAGAATATACTTCCTAGGATTCAAGAAGATCGACATTAGAAAAGACGTAACATTCAACGAATATTCATCTTACAACAAATCAATAAAGAGTCCTGCTAAAGAACTTGAAGAAACATAAGTACCCAGAATTCAAGATACAACTATGAACGATGCAACTCAAGAAGAAGATCAAGAAATAGAAGAACCCCAGGAACCTATAGATCCACCCCAGGAGAAGAATCCTCACAAGAGGAAACCTACATGGGTGCAAGAGGCTATCCAAGGTGCAGAAAGATATGGGGCTCCAAAAAAAATGCACAGATAAAGGAAGAGAACTCGATCCTACTCCAGATATGTAGCCCTATTATGTGACATCGTTGGTAAAGAACCTTCCAACTATGAAGAAGCGGCAGAGAAGAAAGAATGGAAGGATGCTATGATCGAGGAGTACCAGTCAATCATGAAGAATGATGTCTGGGATGTTGTTCCAAGACCAGAGGGGAAGTCTGTTGTGACTTCCAAGTGGATCTATAAGATCAAGCATGCTGCAGATGGAAGCATAGAAAAATATAAGGCAATATTTGTGGCTCGTGGCTTCTCCCAGAAAGAAGGAATAGATTATGAAGAAACCTTTGCACCTGTATCCAGATACACTTCCATCATATCAGTACTTGCTCTGGCTATAGTAATGAAATGGAAGATACACTAGATGGATGTCAAGACTGCTTTCTTGAACGGTGTAGTAGAAGAGGAAGTGTATGTGGTGCAACCACTCAGTTTTGAGACACATGATAAGGAGACTCATGTATGTAAATTGAAGAAATCCCAGTATGGTTTGAAATAGGCACCCAAGACATGGTACGATAGAATTGACAGCTTCCTGACTAGTTTGGGCTTTACCAAGAGTAAAGCGGATTCCAACCTTTACTACAAGGTTGAAGAAGGGAACCCAGTGATACTCCCACTATATGTAGATGATTTGTTTGTAACAGGTGAGGATGGGTTGATTGCTGATACGAAGAGGAATCTTGCTGCCGAGTTCAAGATGAAGGATTTGGGCATGATGCACTATTTTCTAGGCATGGAGGTGTGGAAGAATGCAGATGGAATCTCGCTGGGAAAAGGGAAGTATGCAGTAGAGATCCTAAAGAGGTTTGGGATGATGTACTGCAAGGCCATGACCACACCTATGGCATCAAACATAAAGCTATTGAGTGATGATTCATCAGAGTCGACTGATGCTACAATGTATCGTCAGATGATTGGGTCCTTGATGTACCTGACAAACATGAGACCAGACATTTGCTTTGCTGTGAACACATTGAGCCAGTACCTGACATATCTGAGACATGTTCACTTGATTGCTGCAAAACATATTCTGAGGTACCTAAAGGGTACAGTTGATTATGGGCTCAAGTAGGAGGCGAATCAGAAGATTAACCTAGAGGGTTATGTGGATTTGGATTGGGCAGGTAGTGCCATTGATAGGAAGAGCACTTCTAGGTGTTGCTATAGTATGGGATCACGTGTGATCTCTTGGTTTAGCAGGAAATAGTCCTAGGTGGCACTGAGTACAACGGAATCAGAGTATGTCGCAGCTTGTTTGGCTAGTTGTGAGGCAGCGTGGCTAAGGAAGCTACTATATGATTTGTTTGATATCCAGTTGGATGCTACTTGTATATATTGCAACAACCAGAGTTTTGTGAAGTTGTAAGAGAACCCAGTGTTCCATGACAAGTCGAAGCATATTGAGATCAAATATCACTATATCAGGGATATGGTGTAGAGAGGAGCAGTGAAGCTCCTGTATGTTGCGACGGATGAGCAGATAGCTGATGTGTTGACCAAACCATTAGCTAGAGTGAAGTTTGAGTACTTTAGGGAGAATCTTGGTGTTCTCCAGATCAAGCTTCCTTCCAAGGGGAAGTGATGAGTCTGTGAACCCTTCTGACATGGTGATAGGATTGGTTCCTTCCATGATCAGATGTAAGTGCAGAGCAATTCTGATATGATTGCGAGATGTGTTCCCACATGATTAGATGTAAGTGCAGAGCCATTCTGATATGATTACGAGATGTGTTCCCACATGATCAGATGTAAGTGCATATCTATTCTAATATGATTGCGGGATGTGTTCCCACATGATCATATGTAAGTGCAGAGCCCTTCCAACCTGGTTGCGGGATGTGTTCCTCCCATGGTTGGATATAAGTGCTAAGCCTTTCCAACATGGTTGCAGTATGTGTTCCTCCCATGGTTGGATATAAGTGTTGAGCCTTTCTGATATGGTTGCAGGATGTGTTCCTCCCATGATTGGATATAAGTGTTGGGGCATTCTGACATGGTTGTCGGATGTGTTCCTCCCATGGTCAGATATAAGTTCCGAGCCTTTCCAACATGGTTGCGAGATGTGTTCCTCCCATGGTTGGATATAAGTGTTGGGCCTTTCCAATATGGTTGCGGGATGTGTTCCTCCCATGATTGGATGATAGTGTTGGGCCTTTCTAACATGGTTGCAGGATGTGTTCCTTCCATGGTCAGATGTGAGTGCTAGGCGTGCCTTTCTGACATGGGGGTGGATGTGTTCCCCCCATGGTTAGATGTAAGTGTTGGGCAGGCCTTTCTGACATGGTTGCAGGATGTGTTTGTCCCATGGTCAGGTATAAGTGTTGAAGAATATGAAGACCTACGTGGAGGCTAGGCCTACAACCAACATGAAAAAGGGATGGCTCTATAGAAATTTCTATGACGAGAATAATTAAGAGATGGCACCAGTTGATCGAGATAGCGGAAGCAGTAATGATGATGATGATCCAAACTTGATGTTGATCCAGTGATGATCCAGACTTTGATGATGATCCAGTGATGATCTAGTTTTGATGATGATCCAGAGAAGAAGACTTGTGCTGATGTATTGTGTCAAGAGAATACCTTCCTAGTTAAGAGGGAGTATTGATGTATTTGTAATTTCAGAATGTATTCACTTGTATATCTTATGTATTGGACCCCGATGTTCTTATCGAGAAATATCAGTAATTTAATTGATGCATGTCATACCCTGATGTTCATATCGGGAGAATAAATAATGTAAAATAGTCATGTAATGTCATAGAGGGTAACCCTCCTTATTGATCAAGGATTAAAGTCCCCGCAGTTGTGGGGAACTAGGGTTATTAGACTCTCCTAGAGAAGTCGGCCCTGGTGAGTTATTTTCAAGTCAGGAATTAGTATAAATAGAGAGTGAGACTCTTTATTTATCACACAGTCACTCACACTCAGTTGTAGCCCATAACTGAGAGAGAGAAGAAGCTGGGACAAGAGAGAGAGAGACAACTGTTGTCGGGAGATCATCTTTGTATCTTTGAGTTTAACTTTTGGTGCTCATTCTATCTCTGAGGAAGTTGCAGGGTTTTCTCCTTTATGGTTTCCCCAAGGAAAATATTTGTGTTCATTGTCTCTTGTGATTGATTGTTTTTCTTGTTATTCTCTCAGTAGAGATCCTAAGATCATATTGTTGAAATAGATAAAAATCTAACAAAAATCATGTACCCACTTGTCCTTTGGTCGTGACACCCATGCAGTTTGACATGCAACCAAACGGTCATTAGGATCAATCCATCCATCATAATTCTTGATGTGATGGTCATTTGTTTCACCAAAGGGAACCCCCATCAATCTACAACATATCAACCACCCGCCGATTGACTTCTTGTGCATCGCCCACCATCTCACAAGAGTATCTTTCAGTGCTTCCTATAATGCCATCAATTGCAGAGGTTTTGATACCTCATCTTAAAATTAATTAATAATTTTAGGAAAATTAGGTATCCCTTCATACATTGGTAGCTCAACAATATCCGTAGCAACCCAGCGTAGATATTGAGTGACCCGTCCACACTTCCAAATCGAAACTTCATGTAGCTGATTCTACCAATTATATAATGCATCGTCAGAATTTGATGATGCAGAGCTTGAACTTTGCTATCCCATCTCTCTGTCTATAGTGGGATGGACATAATCCTCTGAAATGTTGTATGCATGGTCCCATCGTCCTATGACTTGCTCCTTGATGGGTTCAACATATCTTCTTCCTTCGCTTGGATCCAATGGGGCTATGACTCTTATGTCGCGGTTCTCAAAAGTATTTACTCACTTTTTGAACATGATCACCGCTAGCTTGTCATTATCCCACCCAATCCCCAGTAGTGCGGGATATGAAATTCCTTCATCAACCATTTCAATAACATCAAAATACGCATACATCTTCATTCCTTCAAATTCCACCAGTAAGTGTGGTACCCACCCAATTGGAGACACCCTGGCCTGGTTTTCCAGTCGCAGTTGTATAGGGGACTAAACCAATTGTGGTTTCCCCATATTCTCCCATGTCTTCTTTGTCAAAATGTTGACATCAGATCCCATATACAGATTAAACGAGTCCACATCATAATCACCAATTTGGACATTCGTTCACATCTCTTTCCCAGTTTTCTTCTTATGCAAGGAGTTCACAGTGGATTCCTATTGACCTTTCTCTGGTTGATATAGCATACTCGCAATCTCCTCTAGCACATCAGGATCTTTCTCTAGCAATAGAAAACTTTCAAAGAAAATTTGCAATGTGTTATTCTTTCATGATGGTCCTACTACAAGAGTTGAATTAAAAACATGTGGCATTTCATAGATAGGAAACTTACCTGTATCTATTTTCATGGTGTCTCTTGCATTAAATAACGTATCCCTTTAAGTGTCGACATCAAACTACACCCTTTTTCGAGCCTCCAATCAAACCTATGGGATTGGACCATCATCACCTATTGTCACACCTCTATGAGTAATGAATCCAACATCCATAGGTTGAGTCCTGGGTTCCACCAAAATTTTCCCTACTGTTGGACCTTGGTTTGATTTTGTGGTGGATTTATAGGCTGGTTTGTATTTTGGTTCACATTCTGATTCTAGTTTGGTGTTGGTGGAGTATTATTCACTTGCCACTTTGCGATCAACTGTGGAAAATATTCGACGGTATGATCGGCATCAGTACAGTAGTTTCATTGTGACTGGATATTTGAGTAGTCACATTGATAGTGTCCCAATACTCCATAATTATAACATTGCACCGGCCCTTGTCCACATCCTCCTCACCTAATGAAACCTCCATTTCGAACTCCTCGGAATCCTCCGTAGAATCCTTCTTGTGGTTGGTACTGAGGTTGATTAAGATGTTGCTACTACGGTTGATTCGGTTGCGTATACTATGGCAGTTGCATAGCATACTACATCTGATTCTACTGGGGTTGTGGTAGAACAAAAAGTGGTTGTGATTGCACAAATTGTGGTGGCTGCTACGGTGGCAACTTTTCTTCTTATTGGTACTCTTCTCCCTTCATGTAATTGGTATCCATTGTCCTTTCTTAGAGCAAGTCATATGCTCTACAATCCTTCTCCTCATGACCAATAGAGCGACAAAAAGTACATAACAAATTTGTAGGTTTTGATACTACCTTTTGGAGATACACGCATTCCTTGTGTCGATGTTCTCGGGTCTGATAGATACGATAGCATGGTAAACCACCTTGGCTTAATGGATTTGTAGCACCAGACTGTAAGTAATCGCAGAAATATGGACATTGATCCTTAGGTTTCCTTCTATGTGAAATTGCGTATACCATACCTCTTTGCGACTGTCTTTTCCCTTCTTAATATCTTGTAACTGAATCGTTAGATTTTCCAATTGCGACTGGATCTAATTCATTCCAACTCAACTTTCACCCATTGGTAAATCTTCCAGCTTCATCGCAATTTCCACAGCTTCAGTATGTGTCTAAATATTTGGTTGCATAAATGGCATTCATATGTGTGGCAACAATGTTGTGATGAACCATTATTTGTGTTGCACGTCACTCATTTTGAAACTATTTGTTTCCATCTGTGCCTTGAATCACTAGTGGAAGTCCCATACGGACTCGTTCATATATTGCTTGATTTCCTTCAATTCAGTATTGTACTACGACTCAAATTTAGGTTTTCAGAATTCCTCAGTCAACCCGATCCTAATATGTGCTAGTGTCTTATGTTGATTCCATTTTGACACTTGTACAAAATTCATATACCAATCCAGAGCGCAACCCCAAAAATATGTCACAAGTTGTCTCTTCTTGATATCTTCATCTTGTACTTGTTTCACAGTCCATATTGCTTCGCAGAGAAACCAATATTGCTTGGGATCTTCAGTCCTGTTCCCATGGAAAAAAGATAATTTCACATCATTCTGGGCCTTCTTCCTATGTTCGTTGATCCACTACTGTGACACACTGGGAAATATTGTGATGATCTGGTGTTTCTTCCTGAATGTGGCATAGTGAACAGAGGTGTAGGTACATTGTTTATCTAGGTTGGTCCTTGTTCAGGCTCGAGCGTAGCCTGATCGTCTCCTTCATCACTATAGGGTTGCTTAGTCCCTTGTGATATTCTCTTGTAGCTTCTTGTTCCAGTCGCACCAAGACTCTCCTCAATCCTATGCATCTTCTCTTACCAGAATCTTACCCCACTTTGCATAATACCACACTCTTCCTCAACTTACCTCATAGTTTTGTCGTAACTCCCATCCATCTACCCCATATTATTCCATCCAACCCGTGTCTCTGCAGAACCTGCGACCTTTGCACACCACGACTCTACTCATCGGATTCCATATTCAATATACCCTTTTCACAGATAAGCATTTTAATCCACAATTGCAGAGATAGTAGAAACCTACCTCTTGGTCCTTGGAAGAATTCCCTTTCTCTGTTTCTATAGGATTTGACTGTGTCGACAACAAACTCAGTGATATATCCTTTAAATATGTTGTCGAGCCACACTTCGATAACCCTTGATTCTTGGTTATCTACTTCTTTCATTTGTTGGATCAATTCAGGGGTCCATTCAGAAGGTTCACCTCCTTGGAAATTCCTTTTCCGGTAAGTCAACTGCGCCAACCACTCATACAAAATAATCGGGAATTCGACGAAGAATTACTCATGGCTATCAGAGTATATATGTTTTCCCAACCACTCTTCTATCGTCGATCTGGGACTCTGGTTTTCTTCTGTTGCAAATTCTCGGGCATTTTTATCGAACCAGTACTGAATCTTCGGTTTCGTCAGATGCCACAATATGTCCTCTTTGTTCTCACATGAAGGTACCGGCAATGGAACCATTTGTTGACACACTATCAGTCGACATGTTTTCACACATTGTCAACACCCCTTTTCACCGTGACCTCCCTAAACACTGACCCATACAGGTTTTACCCTTTCTAGCAACACCTACACAGCAGATGAAGTCTCACCTGAGATGTTTGAGGGAGAACTACAGGAACCAAGTCTACAGAAGGGAAGAGGACTTGCGCACTAGTCAGTCACACTATTACCTATAGATTCAGAACATGGTTCAATCACATCAATCAACTGGCATTATATCAAACCTAATATTGCACTACTCCATTAGATAGAAACGTTATCGACATGTAACAGTTCATCAAATCTACCATTGCATCAGTTCATTATGCAGATACAGATCGACACACGAGAATCCATTTGTCATGCGAAGACTTCTCATCATAAGTAAAACATTAAGACATCATATCACACGACATCATTCATTCAGATCAAAACATTCATAGTTTACCATTCATCATATCATAAATAACATCACAACAAACACAATGACATCCCAGTAACATTCACATCTTATTAACTTTTGGAGGTCACAACACTTCCTCAAAATACATCTTCTGGTCGATAGACTCATACCGAAATAGTAGATACAAATATTATCCAAAGATGACAAAAATATGATCTAAGACAAAAATCCACGATATCAAGATCTCTTCCTACGACATTTATAAATCCTTTTATAGGCTTGCACCTTTACAAAATGGTCCACATCTAACTATCTTTCTAACTAACTCGCACCAAAAACTAAAAAAATACAACCAAGCCGACCTCCTATCAACTTATTCACCTTGCCCAATCTTCCTTGGTTTTTTCCGCTTGTGAACCATGCACATCCATATCACCTGCCAACACTTGCTAGTGAACAGGCTGGCTATTATTTTCACCTAGCGACTCCACTCTTGAAAAAAATACATCAAGAAGAAAATACACCAGGGCCAACCCAAATCCAGAATAGACCCTAGTACAATTCAATCCTGAAAGAATGGTCACGTTGAGAAACATCCATGAAAGAGGGGATTATTCATCCTTGGGTATTTCTCATACTAAAACAATGTTATTGCATAATTATGAAACCCAATAAGAACATTTTGATTTTTATGCAAATCCTATTAAAAGGACAAATTCTTCTATTGAAAATAATAAAGAACCACTTGTTGATTTACAAAATTATCCTATTATTTTTCCTCTAGATCCAACAACTCCCTTTAATCCAATTTTAAAAAATACATGAGTACGAATTCCCCCCAATCTAAGGATCTCATCCTCAAACATCTAATGGATGGTAACACACTTCCTCCTCCTCCTAGACTGAATCCTTATGTAGTGGCTAGGTATGGCCCTTTGAGGCTTCCCCAAAACTTGAATAACCTTTCGAATAACCATCTTAAACTTCTTCCTAAATATGATAGTGAAAAAGAGCACACTATAGAGGACCATATGACAACCTTCTAATATTTCACATATAGCCTCTTCATTGAACATGATGATGTGCTTATGAGAATGCTTGTCCAGATTTTGGAGGGGGATGTGTAGTGGGGATTTTTCCCCTACTACGTGCAAAATCACCTACCCTAGATCATTCGGATGTTAGGGTAGAGTTCATGTTGCAAGGTATTTCTCAAACTCGACTTACAATAAGAAATAAAAACAATTTAATATTCTAACTAACTAATGCAATAAAATAATAAAAGGAAATACCTTTAAAATAGGCCACTACAACCATTTGTGAAAATGGTCCATAGGCTCCCATGATCCTAGTCTCTATTTGTATCAACAAGGGGTTGTCACCGAAAAACGGATTAAGGGTTACACGGAGAGACTTGATATGCAACATGGGATATTGTGGCAAAAGGTGTGGGAAGTGGAAAATTTTATGGAATGTAAAATTGATGAAAAGTGAAAAAGTGCTTTTGGGGAGACCTTCACAATGTATTATAGGATGATCCAAGGTTTTATGACCCATGGTATTTTATTGTGCATTGTATTTTCCCATGTTTTTTTAACCATTCTCATTTTAGGGTTTTTTTGTCCTTTTTGCAGAGAGTGGGGTTATGTCACAATAAATGATCAACTTCCCTGTATTTATGGTGGGGGAGGAACAATGTTAATGTTTTAGACCAATTTTGGTGGAATTTTAATTGTGAAGGTCAAAATGAAGGGAATAATGGTGGGACTATGATGTATAATTATGGTTTGGGCCATAGAGAGATATGTGAACATTTTTTGGTGTTAACAGATTGCCCCCTATTGTGTGAGGACAGGAGCTCGTCATATGGCCAACAAGCATCATAGGATCAAGGGAGAAATGGTGACAACGATGGAGAAACTGAAGGGAACCATGGAAGAGCCAGAGTTTCCTCATTCGAACTGCAGTGGATTTTGTATTTGTATTACTTCTCAAAAATGGATGAGGTACATATAATCTCATACATATACATGTATGAGGTGGGCATACACATGCTCGTATCAATGTCTCAATATACAAATTGGGATCAAGGCTCAAATAATGGGAGCCGATCAATATATGCAACTGGAAGTACATAATGGGGGCCTCAATGGGAGGTTGAATACATATACTGATCTAAATAACTGGAACATAGGAACAATGAAATTCTCATGGAATGCAATATCACAAATAATTCTTTGTTGTATCTAGAGGTGTACACAACTATGTGGACTCAATGAATGAGATTCAGAATCTCTAAGGTACAATAAACAACATCAAGTACTGTATATACACAGAAGCATGATACTGAGGGGCTTTCAAACACTATCACTAACGTAACCCGAAAATCACAAGGGACGTGAAACTGTATGGGTCTCAAAATTAGGTGATAACCGGGGTCTTTGACCCAATATTGAAGGAAGCAATACCTTGTATGAATATAAACGATGTGATGATGTAGCTGAATTTGAGCACATGAGAGACAACCGACTTGAAAGGCACTAAGGAGTCCTTTCAAGTGGTCCAAAGAACTCATCAATGAGGTGGACGAAACCAAGATATAGGGACCTTTGGGTCTATCCTCTAGAATAGATGTATTGACATCGATAGAGGGAGACCTACAACTACCAAGGAAATGAGGTTTCCTTGATAGAAGAATGAGGGGGAAAAGTAGAGATATGGAACAATAATGGCAGTTAGATACTGAACGAGGAATGGGGGTAGGGTAGTATGGGGGACTCAAAATTCCTTTGTTCATAGTATAATGGAAGGGATGACCTGGAAATAAATGATACTGACTCATGGGGAGGGAATCATAGCTANCGAGGAATGGGGGGAGGGTAGTATGGGGGACTCAAAATTCCTTTGTTCATAGTATAATGGAAGGGATGACCTGGAAATAAATGATACTGACTCATGGGGAGGGAATCATAGCTATGGGACCGTGGAGATGACTGCAATGGGAGATACTTGGGGAAGGTATTGGACAAGTGATATCCAAGGGATCCAAGGGAGACTATTTGTAGAGTACTCTAAAAAAATGTGACCCAATGGAGGGAGAAATGCCATAATGGGAGACTATATACAATATATGTGGGCACCGAAAGGCATTGTTTGGGCCTTCTTCATGGTTTAAGGAGCATGAATAATGGATATAAGTATGATTAGTATGATAATATCTCATGTATTTTTGTCAATCCCAAGACAGTAAATGCTCGATGGTGTTTTCATGTTTAGAGAGTCTAAAAACAAGAAGAAGACTCCACTGGGGTCTCTTTTCATACAGTAGTCTCCTAATTCTGAAAAAGGATAAAAGTGTACAAAGGAGAGCTCTCACAGCCGAAAGGGGCAAAGAGACTTATTTTCCGTTGGTAGTCCAACCAGGCAGACTCATTCAAATACTTTTAGGAGCATGAACGAAACCAAGTTTGTTCGACGATATTTTCTTGATGGGAGGGATGGAAAAGAGCTTAAATACAACCCATAAGTGATCTTTTTTGTAATTTACAGCCCCAATGTCCAAAAAACCATAAAATAATACACGGGGAACCATTCCCATATGGAAGGTGCTAGGGTGGTCCTTTTCTTTAAATAGTCTACGTAGTCCGAAAAAGGGATAAACGAGGCCACACAAACACCCTTTCAAATACATTAATGAGCATGAAAGGAAGCAAGCTTGCTCGACAATCTTTTCATTCTTTAAGGAGTCAGAAAAGAGCTTAACAGAAACTCCATAAACGTCAGTCAAGCAAGGAGTAAGTGTTCAATGTGCCAAAAGAGGTGATGTTGGGATCATGGCTAACATGGATAAAAAATAACAGTGGAATACTGGTGGGGCCTCCTTGCAGGATGATGAATGGTGGGAAAGTGATGCATAGTTCATAGTATGGATGGAACATAGGGCTCATGAACATGTCAATGCATAAGGGGTTTGATTTTACTAATGACACACAAATACAGGGGGCCAACACTGTGACCACATCTAGTGGTGCATGACGAGGGACCATGAAAGCCTTAGATAAGGAGGTGGTGTGAGATGAGGATCAGGGAGGTAGGTGGCTTGGTTGGTTTCTTATTCACCCGAGATCTTGTTCTACAGTGTCGATATCTTCCTATCATAGAGGACTATCCATAGGCAAGGATGGACTACCGAGGAGTTCCAGAGATGCCTCGACCTCCAGGACAGGTCTAGGGACCTGACAGTATGTATACATGACTCTTTGTGGTTTCAGTCATATATAATTGACTAGAATAGTGGTATCTAGATCATACATGTGATAGATACCGATGACATACTATGTGCATGTGTATACGTGTGACCGCACCCTCCAGCGAGGTAGCAACAATGCGGGTGCAGGGTGGAGGGTTTAGATCCACCCACTCATGGGACGAGGAGGCGGTGAAGTGCTACAATGGACTCACTGCGACTAGATGTGGAAAGACTATTGGAGGGGGTCACTAATGATGGGAGGTAGTACCTAGATGTCGATCTGATCACCATGTGCTACAAAGCTCCTTTGGAGTGGATCTCTTTGATGAGGAGGATCACGGTTCCTACTAAGTATGTCAAAGCAGCAACACAAGGGGACATGACGATGGAGGAGGATAACTTAGATGAGGAGGAGCACACAAAGGATGACACAGAATCAGAGGAGGATCACTCGGACTAGAAGCATGTGATGTTCCCCACAATGCATTTGAGCATGGGTATTTTTGTATGATATGTATGATCAGACGAGAAAGCTGGTAGAGATTCTCTTTTTGTATTGAATATGATTATATGATATGAATGCATGTGGATGCATATTTTTGTAATTTTTATGGGTTTTTATGAGTCTCTTGTTATAATCATGACTATGCCTATATGATGTATGTGGCATATGTGTGCATGACTATATGATGATGCATGATGTAGTTTATTTCCTACATGCAATGATTGATGTGCCAGCCTAAAAATTCATTAGCTATTTGGTTTGCTACACCATTTAGACTTCCGGGGACATGCATGGATGAAATGGATTCGAAATTTCTAACCAAGTGTCTAGTGCACATGAACTTTCTAAATAGGCATGGATCACATACCTGGTAGTATTTATTCAGCTGGGCGACAAGCAAATGGGAGTCTAAGAAGACATCAAGGTGATAAATACCCAAGTGAAGGGCGACGGTCAAGAGACTAGTGACATCGTCGTACTTAGCATGGTTGTTGGTAGAAATACAAAAAAACATTCTGTCAATATGGATCAACTAATGTGTCAAGGAATTAATAACCCATGCAGTCGAGGCAGATATTGGCGTGGGGTTACAAATGGAGGCAAGATAGCCATTGATCTTGCAATTAGGAGATATTTAGCGAGTGATTGGTAGATGAGAAGGAACAACCCATCATGTAGAGAACCGATAATATGAATTCTACATAACTTTAGAAGAAAACTTAATGAATGTCTGAAACAACAGGTGGAGCATAGCATGTATTAATTCCAAATTGTTATACACTAAGTTCATACATGAAAGAAAATAACAAACTGGAATGAAAACAAGATGAACATTTCATGTAAAGAAAGTACATATTGAAAGAAGCAATGACACATGAATCTCTGTTTTGAGAAAAAATTCTTCCTCTGCAATTTTATTCATAGCACGGATATCAGATCTTATTTACAATGGAGAGCCTCATCCCTTAAAGGTCTCCCAAACCACCATCTAACTTCTTTCTCCCCCTATCGGGAGTGCATTTATACTACTTCAGTGCTGAGATTATTCTCCAAAACAAACCTAAAAACGGTTTCCAGTCACAATCATACATTAACAGTCTAGAGAGTGGAACTATTGCCACGATTTACAAATATGAGCAAACATTATGGAGATGTATCGTGTGGTAACGTGAACTGACAGCGTAGAGCTTTCTTTATCCTGGTATGTGAAAGTGATCCTTACACTGCCTGCTGATGATCAGTTGCCAACTCGGGCCGTTTCAGACATGCTTTTCTGCCTCCTTTGACCAGCCTGCTTCTTTCAGACCACGTTGCTCAAAGGCTGACAAGAAGGCCTGCGCCCCAATGCCTGATCATTTTCCCATCCCTTCCTTCATCTGGTAACACGGTTATAGGAGGGAACCAAAAAAAAGGGTGGCCATGCACAACCATGGCTATCTACGAAGGAACTCATCATTTCCCCTATTTAAACCTTTACCTCTCACCATCTGTACATTTCCATACCTTGACAACTTCAGAAGATGAAGCTATATAGGGCAAGCTGAAATGGCCTGGAGATGGCTATACTCTTGAATACCGGTCAACGCGGCAGTAGCATGTGTGATGCCAGGGCGGGGATCTTCTCTTCTAATGTTTAATTATATTATCTGATATGGGTAGGATTTTAAGCACTTCCCGCATGGATACCCAACTGGTTTTAAGGACTGTGGATTTGACCTTTCTTTCCTTTTCATTCATTGTGATGGTGGCACCGAGTGGACTCAGTTCGCAACTTCTCTTTACTTCGTGTAGATGTTTGATTCATCATTTCAAAACCTACACTTTCTATTGTTTTTTCTACGTGAGCCACGTGTCAGACCTGTGGAGTCGAGGAAGTTAGTGTCATTGGACGGGACTTTTGCCTTAGGTTTGTCAAAGATGGCGTCGGGGAAATCAACCCACCTACCGGGAGGCAGATTACGTGTATGAACATCCCTTCCACTATCATCTTCGCACTAGATGCGAAACTTGCATCCTTGAGGCCTCTTCGGCCCTCCGATTTGGGGAACCTTTCACATCCACCATCCACGTTTCTTTACCTATGCCACCAATTTCTTCTTTCCTGATAAAAAAAGAGGCAGCTTTAGATCGTGGCATGTTCTTACCCATCGATCGGGATCGACCTCTCCATGCAACCATCGATCCGAGTGGGTCCTACCACCCCTTTGTGAATCAGGACCATGACGTTATCCGTGCTAGTTCAGATTGCAAAAAGAACCACAGTCATAGATCTACCTCAACTCTTATCATGACCATTGATTCCTGCAGCCAGTACCACTTTTCGCGATTTGGAATCATGACTTTATCTGCACAAGTCTGGTTGCAAAATCAGCTGGGACCGTAGATCTACTTCTGCTTTCATTTCCGCCGTCATATGCTTTTGCCCTTTAACCTGTTTTGTGATTTGGGAAAGTTTCTTCTATCGAGCATGTTTGCTCATCGAAACTGTTTCGATTCGTCGATCGGGCTTCAACTTGATCTCGGCCTTTCATTGTTTTCCTGTTTTAATGGACTCTATGAAAGCCAAACTTTGACCTTTCTCCCGTGTCTTGGGCCAAAACCATGATCTATCGTCACTCTTCTTTCTTGTAATTCTAGATCGTTGGACTATGACGCTTATCTCCATCGTTCATGTTGTCGCAAGTCTCCACCTCCGGAAGAGTCTACCACCATAGATTGACCTCTCTTCATCATCTGACAGTCTTAAAACATGGAAAATATGCCTCTGACAATGTGAAGGGTGTTCGTTCACATAATGTTCAAATGAATGGAACCCCCCTCGAACTCTGTCAGGCCCATAAATCAACTATTGAAAACGGAGTGTTAACAGCTAGCTCCACGAGGGATGCTATCCTCCCAGTGAGTTAGCAAAGAACTCCTATAGACCAAGTGCCAAATCCATTGGGTTGTTCCCAATCTTTTCGTTCAAAGCCTCCATTCTGCTCTGAGCTCCTGCTTCAGTGAATTTATGTCACTCTTGCAAACCATGCTCTCGACTACAAACCTGTGCTTACAACTGAAAATGAAAACAAAATAAAATAGTAATGAAGGAAATTCTCAATGATTTCCAAGCTTATTTGTTCCTACCTACCCTACCTAATTTAGTGCATGATTCTGGTCAAGTGAAATCGGAATTCCAATGAAGCCAATCAAGCAACTTTCCTATCAGTTTAATTTCCCTTTCGTGCTTGATGAACATGAATGAAATAAAAAATGGAAGAAGGCTATAACAAATAAACAGATATTTACAATAGAGAAGTGACCAGTTATTACCATTACCCAGCCTTTCCATGTACTTTGCTATGGGCTCATAGAAAACACGGCAACTCCAGTATACTCTGTGATCTGTTCATGGGGAATCTATCCGGAACTCCCTTCCTCTGGTGATCTGTCAGGCTAATACTTGGATGATCCTAGGAAAGGGCCCACATAATTCTTCTCCAATGAAACATCCACCCTTTCACTCGAAATTCCTACAACTAGAGCTTCACCTTCTTCACATGCCTCAGGATGGATGTCCTATTTTTCTTCGACAGGACCAAGTAAGCACATTCCTCCTTCATGGGGTGATATGCTCGAAGGTAGAAAATTAAAAAATTTATTTATTTGAGGACTATTGTCTCTTTCTTCGTGACTCAACACCTCATCATAAATTCCCAATGCATCAGTAGACGGAGAGGGGCTGCACGACCATTCCTCTTTATCCTCTTCTTTTCCATATAAGTTTCTGGAAGGCACCATCTCCTCCAACTTCTATTTCTTCTTAGAGGTTTTAATCATGTGTCGTATTAATTCAAAAGAGGAATAACACAGGGGTAGGCTATCACCTTCAGCACATTTATCATCCTTTCCTGTCTCTACCTTCTAACTTTGCATTGCAGCTTGATTTTCTCCATTAGCAGACCTTGGTTCTATAACCGGCTCTTCAGGTATAGCCTCCAAACACTCCTCCTCATACTCATCGTACACAGGTACACTGAAATCCCTTTTAAAATTGTCACCAACTGAATCGGTGCTAAGTAGATTGCAATCTTCAGAAAATAGGCCTGCAGAACCATATGCTCCTATATCGGGTTGATCATCTTTCTGTATACCAAGAGAAAGCTTTAGCTGAACAGGTACTCTCCCTTTCCACTTGTAGGGCCCAGCCAATTTTAATGTATCTTTTATTTCACCACCGTTGTCTCTCCTCAACAATATTTTGGACATTTTAAGGTTTTCCTCAACCTCCAAACAATTAGTAAACATATGTTGTAGAGTGGTTGATTTTATTTCCAAAAGAAGTAAGTACAGTTCAGGAGGAAAGGTGGCTGCATAATAGATCTTAGAAGCGTTCTCAAGAGGTTGGAATTCCTTAGGCATGTTATAATAAAAGCTTGCAAATATTCTGTTAAAACTAGATATGGCCTCACCCTCATGCCTCTTCATGGAATAAAATTCTGAAAGTATTTGATCCAGTGACCTTCTCCTTCCCCAAAACTCTAAAAAGGTGCAAGAAAACTCTTCCCAGGTATTGATGGACTTAGGCTGCAAGTGTTTGAACCATTCTTTAGCATCCCCTTGCAAATACTGGGAAAAAGTACTCATGTAAACATCATCATGTTCTATCTCACAAAGATCAGAGAAATGTTCAAAGGCTTGTAAATGTTTCTCAGCGGTGAAGTCTTTGGATTCTCCATCAAATTTGGGGAGGTACTTGTAATTTTTCGCAGGAAAATCATGGAGGAGAGGAGGCAATTGTAGTGGTTTGTACCGACTTGGAAAACTAGGAGGGACCAGGTTAGACACAACAGATACGCTACCAACCAAGGTTTCATGAGGTTCATAGGGGTGACCTTTAACGTCGTGAGCCACGGGAAAAAAATTCGGGTCAAAACCAAAGGTACAAGATGACGTAACACTTTCAGTTCGTAAAGAAGGATAAACAAGAATATATTCATAGCTCTGTTCCGAACGAATTGAACCATAGAAGGATGTTTTGATAAATCTAGGAAAGGAAAAGAACAAACTTACTAGACAAGACAAGGCATCTTGGAAGAAACATAGACTCGAGTATCTTAACCTTTCACCATGCATTTTCAGGCCTTACAAGGGGTCCATTTTTCCCAACGGAGCCTGCCTTTTTTTTTGACCATTTGATTTCTGGGTCGTACCACCAGCGGAGTCGTTGAAGTCTAAACCCTTCAAGAGTGGAGTCGCTAGGTGAAAAGTGCTCAACCTACTTGATGTCTAATCATTGTTCACCTTCAATAACCAGATCTAAAACCATGTCGTTCTTCCCAAGGATGATCTTCAACTCATCCTTGGCAACAATGCCAGTTTGTTAGTGTCGGGATCATGCCCATAGGTTGGGCAGAAAAAGGGCTCTCTCCCGGGCAATAGCAGAACCGCTTTAGACTGTACCTCTGCCCCTACACAGTCAGAGAGGGATCTCTCGCTTGTTTTCAGGTTTACCTCATGTAGGATATTCGATCAAGAGTGGTCAGGAGGCCAGACTCTTGAATGGAACAAGGTACATTAATGTGAGATGCAGGTGGGACTATCAGGGTAAGGGACCATTGGCAATGGAGTCGAAGGTCCACGTAGGGAACTTTTGCAAGAGGTAGAGAATGACGTGGAGTTACAAATGGAGGCAATATAGTCGTCGATCTTGCAATCAGGAGATATTCAGCTGGTGATTGGTAGATGAGAAGGAACATCCCATCATGCACAGCACCAATAAGATGAATTCTATGTAACTTTAGAAGAAAACTTAATGAATGTCTGGAACAACAGGTGGAGCATAGCATGTATGAAATCCAAACTGTTATACACTAAGTTCAGACATGAAAGAAATTAACAAACTGGAATGAAAACAGGATGAACATTTCATGTAAAGAAAGTACATATTGAAAGAAGCAACGACACAAGAATCTCTGTTTTGAGAAAAAATTCTTCCTCTACAATTTTATTCATAGCACAGATATCAGATCTTATTTATAATGGAGAGCCTCATCCCTTGAAGGTTTCCCAACCCACTAGCTAACTTCTTTCTCCCCCTATTAGGAGTGCATTTATACTACTTTAGTGTTGAGATTATTCTCCAAAACAAACCCAAAAACTGTTTCCAGTCACAATCATACGTTAACGGTCTAGAGAGAGGAACTATTGCCATGATTTACAAATATGAGCAAACATTATGGAGTTGTATTACGTGGTAACACGAAATGACAGCGCAAAGCTTTCTTTATCCTGGTATGTGAAAGCGATCCTTACGTCGCCTACTGACGGTCAGTTGCCAACTTGGGCCATTGCGGACATGATTTTTTGCCTCCTTTAACTAGCCTGCTTCTTTCAGACCACATTGCTCAAAGGCTGACAAGAAGGCCCGTGCCCCAGTTCTTGATCATTTTCCTAGCCCTTCCTTCGTCTGGTAACACGGTTATAGGAGGGAACTGAAAAAAGGGTGGCCATGCACTTAATGATGATAAACATCTTAAGAGATTTATCATCCATGTACTGCTTTCTCCCTCCTAAGAGGAGGGTTTTCTCGTAGGCCACGTAGTTGGGTGTGTGTTTGACCTCCTCGTCATCTATGGAAAGGTCATCAAGTGGAGACACTGGGGGTGATGATGAAGGCATCGGACCTCTACTATCCCATACTAATAATTTTCTCCAATATCTCCACCATCCTTGTGCGTTGGGACTTCGGAGGTCGTGACTGCAACTGGAGGCATCGAAGAAGTTTCCTCGGGATGTAAAAACCCATGCATAGTGCATATAAGGGTAGGGAGGTGTGGAAATAGTTGAACCTCACCAGGTGTTTAACATCTATGCCCCGGTGGTTGGCGATTTCCTGGTGCATATAACCAAGATGACGAAGAAACACAATTTCATGTTCGCCAACCATTAATACCCCCTGTCGAACTAACTTCTCAAACCACACAACCATGGTTGTCTGCGAAGGAACTCATCATTTCCCATATTTCAACCTTTACCTCTCACCATCTGTACATTTCCGTACCTTGACAGCTTCAAAATATGGAGCTATATAGGGCAAACCGTAACGTCCTAGAGACGGCTATACTCTTGAATACCGGTCGACGTGATAGTAGCATGTGTGATGCCAGGGTGGGGATATTCTCTTCTAATGTTTAATTATATTATCTGATATGGGTAGGATTTTAAGCACTTCCCACGTGGCTACCCAGCTGGTTTCAAGGACTGTGTATTTGACCTTTCTTTCCTTTTCATTCATTGTGATGGTGGCACCGAGCGGACTCAGTTTGCGGCTTCTCTTTACTTCGTGTAGATGTTTGATTCGTCATTTCAAAACTTGCACTTCCTATTTTTTTTCTATGTGAGCCACGTGTCGGACCTGTGGAGTCGAGGAAGTTAGTGTCATTGGACGGGAATTTTTCCTTATGTTTGTCAAAGACGGCATCGGGGAAATTAGCCCACCTGTCGAGAGGCGGATTACGCGTATGAACATCCCTTCCACTGTCATCTCCGCACTGGATGCAAAACTTGCATCATTGAGGCCTCTTCAGCCCTCCAATTTCGGGAACCTTTCACATCCATCATCCACGTTTCTTTACCTCTGCTGCCAATTTCTCCTTTCTTGATAAAAAAGAGGTAGCTTTAGATCATGGAATGTTCTTACCTGTCGATTGGGATCGACCTCTCCATGCAACCGTCGATCTAAGTGGGTCCTACCACCCATTTGTGAATCAGGACCATGACGTTGTCCATGCTAGTTCGAATCATGAAAAGAAACACAGCCGTACATCTACCTCAAATATTATCATGAGCATTGATTCTTGTAGCCGGTACCACTTTTTGGGATTTGGAATCGTGACTTTATTCACACAAGTCTGGCTTGCAAAATCAACTGGGACTGTAGATCTGCTTCTGCTTTCATCTTCGCCATCAGATTCTTCTGCCCTTTAACCTGTTTCATGATTTGGGAAAGTTTCTTCTATCGAAAATGTTTGCTCAGAAAAAGTGTTTCGGTCCTTCGATCGGGCTTCGCCTTGATCTCGGCCTTTCATTGTTTGCCTATTTTAACAGACTCTGCGAAAGCCAAAATTTGACCATTCTCCCGTGTCTTGGGCCAAAACCATGATCTATCGTCGCTCTTCTTCCTTATAATTCCAGATTGTTGGTCTATGACGCTTATCTCTATCATCCATGCTGCCACAAGTCTCCACCTCCGAAAGAGTATACCACCGTAGATTAATCTCTTTTCATCATCCGACAGTCTTAAAACATGAAAAATGCACCTCTGATAACCTGAAGGGTGTTCATAATGTTCAAATGAATGAAACCCCCATTGAACTCTGTCAGGCCCATAAATCGATGGTTGCAAATGGAGTGTTAACACATTGAAAACTGGAGTGTCATCGGTATTGACTACTGTGTGCATGTGGGTGCGTAGGATTGGAAAATTAGGACAATTTTGTGTCACATGACCTTGGACATCACATAAAGCACAAGTAGGCAGACATGGTTCTATCGGGGCTTTGGGTTCCTTGTTTGGGTTCTTCGTGGGAGGAGGGGGGAAAATAGTATCACGAGGAACAATCGGTTGCATACCAGGAGGTGGGTGTGACATCGTCGCAATAGGTTGGACTGGTGTCAACATGATCTTTGGTGTTGGGGGAAGGGTGGGTGGATCAAGGTACCATACGAGAATAACCAAAGTGAAACCCGAAAGGTTGAGAGTAGCCATGACTAGATTACTCACAATTCTAGAAGGTGGAAAGAGGAAGGGAATCTTGTGTAGAGAGAATGAACCCCAATAATTCCCCAGGGTCTGCGGTTGGGGTTGTGGCTGAGGTTGCGAGAAGTTGAGAATGTTACCGAATGTGATAGTGCACAAATCCGATATGTCAGTCATAAAAGGAGGAGGTGGGAGGAGTAAAAAGGTGTTTGTCAAAGGGGCATTGGTAAATAGGTTTGGACCAATGACAGACAAGGAAGGAATAGATACGCTATTGATGGTGGCATTGTGTTGCAGCTACAACGATTTCCCAAATCTCTAAAAAATTTGGGACCCTCCTTTTAAATTTGTCTTGCTTAGTTTTGTTGGGATTTCTTGATTTTACTACAATTTTGATTGTTGACTTTTTAATGAATATCTTTATGTTGATGCTACTTTTGGTTTAGAATATGGCTTATAGTGATTTCTTATCCCATTGTCGGAATTCGTTGAAGCTATGAAATCGGAACCATAGTCAACTACGCATCTGCCGTTGTGGAGGTGTAGTAGAATGAAGACCCAATCCAAAGCTCTATCTTCCACCGATGCGCTCTCATTTATATTTTATTGTCGGCGTTTTGTTTGATAATCGTTGGAGCACTAGTGCTTTATATTTCTTCCGTTTCGGATGAGAAATTCTAAACACCACGATGGAGGTTTTGATCCTTTCCGATCATCGTTGGTTTTGTTTTGCAAAAGCCTTAGTGTATTTGCGCTCCATCGTTGCGACTCTGTAACAGACTAAACTCCCGCGTGATGGTTTTCCCATTCACCGATGTTTCGCTTAATATTTGTTTTTGTTTGTCCCGATTTTTGACTAATATACGGAACTTTTTGCTTTTACAGTTTCCGCCATTGCGGTGATCTAACAAACTTATAGTCCGAGGTGATAGTTTGTTTGAGCTCCGATATGAGTTGTTGTTAGTGATTTTTTTGTCGACATATCTCTTTGCATTGCGAAGATCACAGTTGTTTCATTTTCTGCCGTTGTGGCCCATTAGCAATTTGGATGCCGATCCCTTAGTGGTTCTATCGGCCAATTTGGTTTCTTTTTCTCGCCGAAGGTTTTTTTTTCACTGGGATATATATATATATATATATATATATATGTGGGATTTGGGGTTTCTTTTCTATTATTTTTCCTATGAACCCGTGCCTACGCTGTCATTATCGTATCGAACTGGGCATTATACCTTAGATGTCGGGAGCTCATTCGTAGGTGGCATCACTGTGGAAGCTGTCAGATTCTCCTTGTCGATTGCACAGCTCCTTTCCAGGTAGGCTAACAATGTTCTACCCCTTTCAGTTGAGTTTTGAACTAGGGTTTTCGTCCTTGGTTGGGTTTTTTCCCACCACAATCAATTGGGCACAAGGTTGTGGGTTTATCAGTGTATATATGGTTCATTTTGACAATGAGCAGCTGGGGGGGTTGTTCTCATTCTCCTTAATGAATGTTAAGGAACCATTATGAGTTTTCGATTATTTCCTGACTATTTAGGAAACTGGTGCAGACGAGCATTACGCTGTCTACACCGGCTTTTCCTGGTTTGTGTATGGCCATCTGGGGGGGAAGTTTTCCTTTCTTTTGCAGTGGGTGGGAACTTACCCTGGTTTTGCTCAAAATGCCGAAGGATTTGTTTTTCTGGTGATTTGGTTGCTCGTGTGTTTGAGACTAGGGTCGCAGTGTT
Source organism: Pseudotsuga menziesii (assembly GCA_001517045.1). Classification (NCBI taxonomy): domain Eukaryota; kingdom Viridiplantae; phylum Streptophyta; class Pinopsida; order Pinales; family Pinaceae; genus Pseudotsuga; species Pseudotsuga menziesii. The sequence continues at coordinate 432,753 of LPNX010700719.1, forward strand.
GGGGATATGCCTCGTTTTGATGAGATTTATTTTGAGCAGGAAGTTAGGGCATCTTATTTGAGGATGTAGTTTTTATTAGACTGGTTTCTTTGCCGAGATAAATTTTACAATGTTAGCAAAGCTATGATGTTTTTGGTTGATCATGCTAATTTTTAGTCATGGGCAGGATCTAAGATTTTTTGTAAACCTATATTGTGCAAGAGTATTTGATAGTTAGCTATGGTTCTGTATTTTACATGGATTCAGTCATGACTAACGTGGCCAAGGTAAATGCTTATGTAGTTTTGTCTTCGTTCTTTGAATATTGGTTGAAAAACTCAATAGGACCTAAAAGACATTTTGTTGTATGACAGGGAAACTTTTCGAAAGACGAGATGTCAAAGAGGCAGAAAAAGAAAGCTCCTATAGTTGAAGAAGAACCTAAGGTGGAGGTTATCACAAAGGTTGAGTGCATTTACGAATACACTAGATGCACCACCGGGGTAGAACCTGAATACAAGTGAGGCAAAATTTACAGACTGATTTCACACCAGGAAGTGCCTGACACCGGTTTTGAAGAAGTAACAATATATGCTAATATTGAAAAATATTCCTTAATGAAGGTAGCTACCAGGCCTGATATTTTCCCATGCTCAGAAGTAATTGGATGGATTATTCCTAGGGCATACATGACTACCATGATTCTGGCCAACACTGACAAGCAGGCCTATGCTGCTTACAGCCCTAGTTATGTATCATTAGCTTACCACTTACTAGAAGCACAGGTTTGCCTAACTGAAGGTTGGCTGAGGGAGATTAACCTAGACCTGGTTGAAACTGTAAAATGAATGATGGTACCTGGTAAGAATTTCCAAACCATACCATCAGGGGAGTATGACACAGCTACTTTAAGGACCCCTTACATGTTTATTACGTTAATACTGAACAGAATTTTTGGGAGATCCCACGGAAGAAGTTTTAAGATAGGATGGGTTCCTATCATCTTCTATGTAGCCACCAAAGGGACTGTGTTCAACTGGGAAAACATTGTGTCTAACAGTCTCTCGACTTGCATTCCTTCAGCGCTGGGAGGGGTGTCCTAGAAAAAATATGAGTTCTACATGAGCTCCATATTGATTGATTGTATACTGTGCAATTAGCCATTCCCTAACCTAAGGTGCATATGGGACAAGGACAGAACCCCTGTGTACACGGCCTACAAGCCATTATGGGCACACAAATATTACAATCATTATAGAGAAGTGTGTGAACAATTTATCATTCCCTTGTATACGTTGATCTTCTTGAAAGAATGCAATTGCATGTCTGAAGAAGCACTGAAAGTCATTGAGCAGTTTGCAAATTACTACTTGACTGAGGACGGAATGTATATTAGAATGTATGGTTTCTCCAGGGCACCTTTGTTGCTTCCCAAATATGCCACGAACTGTGTGGTACACAAAGAATCAGTCAGGCAGGTTTTCTTGGACGGTATAGGGAGTTTTTTGTTCGAGCACAAGAAGGAAACTTATCCTGATTCTCAAGAAGGATAATTCTGATTCTCAAGACCCTGCTGTAATTGCTGACAGCACTTTAGGGAAGGTTGTTGTTTTTGGCTTAAGACTAATCCCTTTTGAGCAAAAGAAAGGGGAAGAAGTCCCAGACTTCAGTACCATTTTTTTATGACAGAGAAAAGAAAAGAATTGTGAAGAGGACTGAGAAGAAAGTTGAAACTAGGGAGCAGTCAGGGAGGATGATAAATGAAAAAACCATGGTCCATGGGATAGATAAGGACCCGAGACTGACAATCCGAGCTAGAGCAGCATTGATCCACGCCTCTAAAGATAATTTGGATCAAATAATGACAGACCTTGAGCAATCAAGGAAAATTGCTGCCTAGTTGAGAGACACTCTGAAAAGGGAGAGAGATGAAGGAAACAAATTAAAGAGGAAGTTTGAAGACATGCAAAATGAAGCAAAGTCCTCAAAGGCAGAGCTTCAGTCCCTCCAAGTAGACAAGATGTCTTTGGAAGTTTCTTAGGATAGCTTAGCAAAATTGCAGCAGGAATATCAGTAGCTAACGACAGAAAAGGATGGGCTTAAAACAACATATGAAAATCTTCATGCAGAAAGAGACCAACTACAAATTAAAATTGGGGAACTGGAAATACAAAAGGATACCTTGGAGGAAACAGAGAAACAATTTCAGGTGCAAGCGACAGAGTTTAAAGAGAAAATTGCTTCAATAGCAGCATCTTTGGAAGAAGCCAAGGAACAACAAACCAGTATTCAGCCTTTCAAAGAGCATGTCTTAACACACAGAAGCAAAATGCATAGGCTGCAGGTGTCCATAGAAGAAGAGAGATGCAAGGTTTTGCAGGTAGATAATAGATTAGAAGAAATTTTGGAGACTTCTTCATATTTCGTAGATAGGTCTCAGGACATTTTAGAAGTCCTGACTGGAAGAATAGCAAGGTTGGAGGCCAATGAGGAGATCCCTACAGACTTACCAGCAAAGGATCAACAAGGTTTAAAATAAGATTATGACTTATTGGATTTTTCCATAAACACAGCTGAATAATTTAAGAAGGTTGTAAAGAAAACGAAAGGGGCTTGCACCGAGTTTTGTAGGAGACTGTTGATCACTTACAACCGATGTCAGGTGGTGGCTGAGCAGAGAATAGATGCATTTCCAAAACACGACCTGTTCATAGAGATGTTACAGAACAAATACCAAGAGGATGAACAGAGAATTCAACAGGTCAAGGTCCTGGACGAACATATATTGAAAGATGAAGTAGCTCATTCAGTGGTCAATGTACAGTTACTGGAAGATCAACTACGCTTGAGCTCAACCAGGATTGAAGTGATAAAAAGTCAGGCTGCAAAGTTTGAAATCAATGTTCATTTTCTTGAGCCTTCTGAGTTCGAGAAAATTGCATCAAAATCCTTAGCATGGAAAAAGTTCCTAAACAATTAAGCGGGGCCCTCCACTTAAGTGCTTTATTAGTTTGTTTAAATGTAATATATTGTAAATTGTATAAGCACTAAATATGAGACAAATTTGGGAGATGAAACGTTGGGGAAGCCCAGGGGTCATTTGGGGGCGGCCCAAAAGTTTTTGCCTTTTGTATAAGTATAGGAGAGTTAGAAGAAGGGGCTTTTTCCCAGTGAGACTTGTGAAAAACTTGTTGTAAGAGGATCTATTTCGTTTTGCAATAATATAATTACAATTTTTCCTGTTGGAGAAAGTTTTGGGGTGGAATGTTCAAATGTTATGAAATGAACGATGTTGAAGGGGAACTATTTCGTTTTTAGCTGTGATTCATTAACTGTGAGATCGTTCTGACTTTTTGAACCTATGTTCTTGTATGAATGTTCTCTGGTTTATTTTATGATAATTTCCACTGAGTAATGAATGTTTTCACAGACAATGAGCTATCTTGTTGTTCATCCATTTGTTCATGTTTATGTGTTTTGAATCAAAGAACAGCTATTTGTATTTTTTCTTGAACCATGAACAGTAATACATTACTCATTAAATGATAATATCACTCCCTAGGGATAGCTTAGTTAGTTTTATTTACTGTTGTGTGTGTTTTAGATGCAAGAGAGTCTAAGATGAGAGGTAAGAACCTGCGCATCACATTGTGACTTCTCCTCATATTCTTTATCAATATGCATTTTAGATAGGCACTTGCATCTAATACTTAAAGTTAAAAAATACAAAAATATATACAGTGGACCGGGCAGCAACCAATAAACCCCTTTATTTTTGTTACTTGACCTACGGTAGCCGAACCGCAAACCAGACAGATTCCCCATACCAAATAGTCACGGGCTAGTTGGGAACATTAACTAGGGAGAATCCATTGTTGTTGCTGCCTGCGATTTTCCATGCCTCGACAGTTTCTAGTGCTAGAAGGAGGGCCACCAGTGCATGGCTGGCCAGGGAAACCCATTTCCTCAAAATTACTCCACCAGTGATAGTTTTGAAAGCAGTTTATTTCCTAATTTGAATCCTAAAGAGTGGAAAGAACATTTGTATTCTGTAGACAATGAAGTTGTTAATGATCTAAGGAGACACACTAGAGCACATGTGAAAAGTATTGGAGGATTACCCACTATCCTTGATTTACCCCGAAGAGAATACAATAAGAAAGACCGTCCCATCTTGGAAGATTCAGTGTTGGTTGGAGATTTGGAAGAATTAGTAGAAGTAGCATTACAAGAAGTTATTCAGCCTTTGAATCAAGTAGGCCCTGATACACCTAACAGTTCACCTGTCCATACTCCTAATCACTCACCTCCTCACTCTCCACCCAGACTCATGGCAGGCGTAAATGCAAATCAGCCACCTAACCCACCAAATCCACCACCTGCTTGGAAATCCAGATCACCTCTAAACTTAGCACCTTCGTTGCATGACTTACCTCAAGCTTTCGAGAAGATGCTGCCCAAGTTTGATCCAAATGAGAATATTTTAGTAGATGACCATTTGCAAAGTTTCTACTTGGCCATAGAAGGACTAAAAGCTGGAGAACATGAAGATGTAGTCTGCAGACTTTTTCCGCATACCTTTAAAGGAGCAGTAGCCTCATGGTATTTTGGTTTGCTTGCAAACTCAATCCCAGATTGGGATACCTTTGAAAGGATTTTTAGAAGTAAATATGCATCCCAAAAGACATATGCAGCACTAATGAAAGGTTTAGGCACTTTGAAAAAAGAAAGAAAGGAAAAGGTACATAATTTTACTCAAAGGTTTTTTTCTTACCTTAAGAATTTCTCTGCAAGTGATAAGCCCTATGAAAAGGTTCTGATTGAGTATTATACCTTAGCTTTAGGTCCTGACTTGGCTATGTTCGCAAAAACTCAAGTTAATCCTACGTTATCGAAGACTTATGAAGAAGCTGAAAGAGTAGAGGCTGAAAAGGAAAGTATAGAAGATTATCCTAAGCAATCTGGAGAAAAACCTTTTGGGAAGAAAGCCTTATTACTGTCTAAACCTAAAGAGGAGCAATCACATGATTTTGAGGGGATGTTAAAAATGATGCAGAATATTTCCAACAAAATAATAGATTTGGAGAAAGAAAAGGAAGCTCAGAAAGCATATAAGCCATATTACAAGAGAAGAGAGGATAACAACCAATCCAAACCTCCTCCATACAATCCGGCATCGATGAATTTAATAGAGGTAGGTATGGATAATTTTTGTACTTTCCACCAACAACCCCATTCTGAAAAGAATTGTCCTCAATGGCTAAATTCAATGACATTGGTAATGAATCAGTTGTTGGATTCTAAATTAACCGAGGACAGTGATGAAGAGGAAAAGGGTAGTAAAACCACAGAAAAACAAGAAAATGATACCATGTTTTTATGGGACTGTGTCTCGCTTTTTGATACAAAAAGAAGTATTCAGAAACCTAAGGGGATACTGGAAATAAAAATGACAACAAAAGGCCTAGATTTGGTGAATAAAGACAATTCAATGCTCTCAAAGATCAAGAAATTGAAAGAGAATGCCAAGAAACAACCAAAGAACAATGTTGATGGTGAGGTACCTAAAGTCAATATTACCAGTCAAGGTTCGAAGCAAATCAACATGCCTGTTAAGCCTATGGAAGACCAAGTAGGTGATGACAAGGAAAATATAAAAAAACATGAAGAACCAGAGGAAGAGCTACCCACAGAAAACCAACTTATGAGGAAGTTGTTGAAGCAATTGGGGAAGGGAAAACTAGGTTTAAACCCCACCTTTCCTTTTGACTTTGGAAATTTTGAATCATAAGGTGCATAATTGTTTGGTAGATTCTGGATCATCAGTAAATGTTATGCCACTCACATTTTGTAAAAGGATTAATGGACAGCTTAAACCTACTGCTTGGGAAGTTACTCAATTAGACAGAACTAATGTGAAAGTAGTCGGGGAAATGGAGAATGTTCTCATTCGTTTATCTGCAAATGAAAAGATATGTCAATATATTGATATTGTGGTGGCAGACATACCTGATGGTTATGGACTTATTTTGAACCAAGATTGGTCAGCGAGGTTAAAGGGGTATTTTGCTTCAGATTGGTCACATTTGTGGATGCCTCATGAAGGAGTCCCAAATCAAATCAAAATTTTAAGGGAACCCTACATGAAACACATTGTCACTAAGTTGGAAGAGGAAAATGAATCAGTAAATTCTGTATTGGGGAATTATCTAATTGAGCTTGAAGAAGCCAACAACATAGTAGACACCCAACCCGATCTCCTTCAATGTTCACGGGATGATGAGATTGATTGTAAATTAGTAGATGTATTTTTTGTTTTAAGAATGGTAGAATTAGATAATGGTTAGGTATTTCACATCTGCAGTCGAGCCTAGCCCCTTAACTTACAAATTGCTAGATCTATAGGGGTGGGAAGAGAACTGATCAGGTAGAGGTTTAGTTCTCAAATTTTATTTTTCTTGGTTTTTTCTCTTGATAACCTTGTACATAAATAATTTGATGTAGTTTTTTCACTTTGATTTGTTTTTGTTGTTTCTAGTTACTTTTGGTTTGGTTTGAATAAAAGAGGCAAACTTTTGGTTACATGGAAAGCATCAGGGTTCTCGATTAACTGAAATATTTGGTATAAGACTGTGTACTCTTGTTTGAATTGATATAATTTCTTCTAGTAAGCAGTTTTCCTAAATGGCTATGAACTCACTGAAATCCTGCTTAATCCCTGAAAATAGCTCAGGATCAAAAGGTCTGGAATACTATTTCGAGGCTCCATCCATTCCACATCTAAAATGTCCTAGGGGGTGACAGCAAAAGACCCACAGAAAGGAAGCAAGGTAAACATTATATTATATATAAATGATCCCATGCCAAGATTTGAAAGCCTAAAGGTTGATAAGAGTCAAAAATCCTAAAAGAAGCAATACCTATCAAAGAAAAGTATCAAATCATGTGAATACAAATTTGCCAAAAGTTCTTCTCCGTCCACGAGCTCAAAATTAAATACATCTCTCACACAAAAAAACACTATGGATACAAGAGCCTGAATAAAATTCAGAAAGAAAGGCATAAGGAGGACTCAAAAGAACAAAAGGTTCAAAAGGCACAAAAAGTGCAAAATGGCATGGGAATGAGGAACAAATGAATATTTATGTTTACCATATGTTACAATCCTATGGTGCCCAAGCTATAAACTACCCAAAGACAGAGGTAAAATAAAACTCATCTACTAGGCCTCAAAAGAGTTATCCTGACTTTTAGATTTTGGTGTTCCCATTTTCAAAATTGGACTGTCATATATGATTGAAGTGCATATGTTTTCCATTGTAGGAATCCAAGCATCTAGAAGAATTCAACCTATTAGCTTAATGGATAAACATTCTAGTACTGAAGGAAGGGTTGACTCAGAGATCTGGGATTCACCAGGAAGTTGCCAATTGTTGCAGCTGCAACGATTTCCTAAATCTCTAAAAAATTTGGGACCCTCATTTTAAATTTGTCTTGCTTAGTTTTGTTGGGATTTCTTGATTTTACTGCAATTTTGATTGTTAACTGGTGAATGAATATCTTTATGCTGATGTTGCTTTTGGTTTAGAATATGGCTTCCAGTGATTTCTTATCTCGCTCTTGGAATTTGTTGAAGCTATGAAATCAGAACCATAGTCAACTACGCATCCGTCATTGCGGAGGTGCAGTAGAATGACGGCCCGATCCAAAGCTCTATCTTTCGTTGATGCGCTCTCGTTTATATTTATTGTCAACATTTTCTTTGATAACCGTCCAAGCAATAGTGCTTTATATTTCTGCCATTTCGAATGAGAAATTGTGAACACCACGACGGAGGTTTTGATCCTTTCCGATCACCGTTGGTTTTGTTTTGCGAAAGCCTTAGTGTATTTGCGCTCCGTCGTTGCGACTCTGTAACATACTAAACTCTCGCGTGATGGTTTTCCCATTCACCGATGCTTGTTTCTTCGCCGATGTTTCACTTAAGCTTTGTTTTTATTTGTCCTAATTTTTGACTGCGCTACGAAACTTTTTGCTTTTAAAGTTTCCGTCATTGCAGCGATCTAACAAACTTATAGTCCGAGGTGATAATTTGTTTGAGCTCCGATATGAGTTGTTTTTAGTGATTTTTTTGTCGATGTATCTCTTTTCACTGCAGAGCTTATAGTTGTTTCGTTTTCCGCCATTGCGGCCCATTAGCAGTTTGGATGCCGATCCCTTAGTGGTTCCACCAGCCGATTTGGTTTGTTTTTCCCGACAAAGGTTTTATTTTCACAGGGATATATTTATATATGGGATTTGGGGTTTCTTTTCTATTATTTTTCCTATGAACCCGTGCTTGCGCTGTCATTATCGTATCGAACTGGGCATTGTACCTTAGCTGTCGGGATCTCATTCATAGGTGGCGTTATTGTGGAAGCCGTCAGATTCTCCTTGTCGACTTCACAGCTCCTTGCCAGGTAGGCTAACAATGTTCTACCCCTTTCAGTTGATTTTTGAACTAGGATTTTTTTTTCTGTGGTTGGGTTTCTTCCCACGACGGTCAATTGGGCACAAGGTTGTGGGTTTATCAACGTATATATGGTTCATTTTGACAGTGATCAGTCGGGGGTATTGTTCTCATTATCCTTGATGAATGTTGCGGAACCGTTATGAGTTTTTGATTATTTCCCGACTATTTAGGAAACTGGTGCAGACGAGCATTACGCTGTCTGCACCGGCTTTTCCTGGTCTGCGTATGGTTGTCCGGGGGGGAATTTTTCCTTTCTTTTGCAGTGGGTAGGAACTTACCCTAGTTTTTCTCAAAACGTCGGAGGGTTTTTTTTCCTGGTGATTTGGTTGCTCGCATGTTTGAGACTAGGGTCATAGTGTTGTGGATATGCCTCGTTTTGATGAGATTTATTTTGAGCAGGAAGTTAGGGCATCTTATTTTGAGGTCAATAATGCCAAGGATGTAGTTTTGATTAGATTGGTTTCTTTGTCGGGAGAAATTTTACAATGTTAGCAAAGCTATTATGTTTTTGGTTGATCATGCTAATTTTTAGTCATGGGCAGGATCTAAGATTTTTTGTATACCTATCTTGTGCAAGAGTAATTGATAGTTAGCTCTGGTTTTGTATTTTACACGGATTCAGCATGACTAACGTGGCCGAGGTAAATGCTTATGTAGTTTTGTCTTTGTTCTTTGAATATTGTTTGAACAAATCAATAGGACCTAAAAGACATTTTGTTATATGACAGTGAAACTTTTCCAAAGACGAGATGTCAAAGAGGCAGAAAAAGAAAGCTCTTGTAGTTGAAGAAGAACATGAGGTGGAGGTTATCACAAAGGTTGAGTGCATTTACGAAGACACTAGATGCACCACCAGGGTAGAACCTGAATACAAGTGGGGAGAAGTTTACAGATTGATTTCACACCAGGAAGTGCCTGACACCGGTTTTGAAGAAGTAAGAATATATGCTAATATTAAAAAATATGCCTTAATGAAGGTAGCTACCAGGCTTGAGATTTTCCCATGCTCAGGAGTAATTAGATGGATTCTGCCTAGGGCAGACGTGACTACCATGATTCTGGCCAACACTGACAAGCAGGGATATGCTGCTTACATCCCTGGTTATGTATCATTAGCTTACCACTTACCAGAATCCCAGGTTTACCTAACTGAAGGTTGGCTGAAGGAGACTAACCTAGACTTGGTTGAAACTGTAAAAAGAATGATGGTACTTGGTAAGAATTTCTGAACCAGACCATCAGGGGAGTATGACACAGCTACTTTAAGGACCCCTTACAGGTTTATTGCGTTAATGCTGAAATTTTTTTTGGGAGAGCCCATGGAAGAAGTTTTAAGATAGGATGGGTTCCTATCATCTTCTATGTAGCCACAGAAGGAGGGAGACAAACTCCTAGTCTACTCAAAGAAAATGAGTACAAAGTTGAGTCGCAGCTAGACGAAGGGTATTATGATGAAGAGGAAGACTATAGCCTAATTTTTGAAGGAGAAGAATAATATGAAGAATTTGTAGAGACACCAAGATCAATATGTAACTACATCACATGAGGAGTATAGCCAGAGGTAAGGTATAGAAACTCATTTCCGAAAAGAGTTGTTAATAGTGATAGTGCTAGTACTGAAACTAGCATGCAAGCGAGTCTTCCTTCATTAAATCATCCTTTAGATAACCCTGACACCAACTCAATGGCTGAGACATATATTAGATTACCCACATTCAATGGGAACGGAGCAAAAGATCCCGAGCAACATTGGTTCCTTTGTGAAGCTGTTTGGATGGTGTGCCAAGTTCGCAATGCGGACCTAAGAAAAGAACAGATGATCATGAATCTGCGGGGTTGTGCACGCTGGAATGCTTTATGAATTTCTATGTAGTACCAGCAAGAACCCCATAGAAGACCCTTGATGAGATCCGACTTGCGATGATTTGTGAGTTCAGAAAACCCAAATCTGAGTCGCAATGCATCACTGAGATCAAGGAGATAAAGCAGTTACCGAAGGAATCCATATCGGATTTCTATCAGCGGTTTAAAAATTGGATGGCCAAGGTTAGTTTCCAGATGTTGGATGTGCAGCATAAGGAGGGATTTATTGATGCACTCCTAACACAAATTTGATATCCTTTGATGCAACAATAGATTGTGTCGCAGAAGAAAGCGCTAGAACTAGAAATGAAGCTGGAATCCTCACCGGTCGGAGATGGTGGCATAGGAATGATGCAGATTCAGTCATAGTTGGCTAATCTGGCAATACATCTTCAGGACATCAAGACAGGTAAAGTAGCATGTGAGGAATTATGGTGCACAATATGTCAAACGGATGGACACACCAAGGATAATTGTTCGTCGTACTTGAACTATATCTCATTGGGAGGGCCGAACCCACTAAGTACTGATGGGATACCCTTGTGCCAAATATGTTAGACTAGTGGGAATCACAACGAAGACTGTTTATATTTACAGAAGATTATAAGTACCCCAGTCATCTTTTTCTGTAAATTTTGCAAATCAATAGGACATGTTGAGAAGGATTGCAGAGCATATAAGCTCCTGAAAGAGAAGACAATCGATACCTACTTGATAAAGAATAACGGGAAGGTTTAGGATGAGCAGGCGCAAGTGCACTATCAACCTTCGTATTTCCCACAAAACTAGTATCATATTCAGTATCAACCTTAGTATGTGCCACAGAACCTGTACGCACCGCAAAGTCAGTACCTGTCGTAGCAGCCACACCCTCAGGGAAGGGGGGTTGGAAAATTCAAAGGTAGAGGAGGAGAAAGATTTGGAAGAGGAAGAGGTCAATTTGTATGCTATAACTATGGACATCTAGGCCATTATGCCAGTGATTTCTAGGAACATGCAAAGGCCTGTTCATATTGCAAAGCAAAGGACCATAATGTGGAGCAATGCCCCCAGTTGATAACGAAGTGGCAAGCTCATATCGTCGTAGATCCTAACCCTGTGCAGAATCCCAACCCAAACCAAAATCCTAACTTGAAATTTTAGATGATTGATGCTGAGCCAAAAGAGTCGAGTGTTTTTTCATAACACGAGGAGGTGTTGTGACTAGAGCAGATCAAACTATACCACAAGAACAACCACAGGTGTGACCCGCGGCATAGAAGAAAGTACCATTCAACATTCAAAAACGAAAACAAGTATTTTTGGACATGTGACCTAAGTTTGTGGACCCAGAACGACCATAAACCTCAGTGGAAGTTAGGGAGATGCCTGAATGCTTCCAACAATTATTCTAGAGGAATATTCCGAAAAAAGTTAGTAACCTCAAGTCATTTATTTCAAGTTTCTTAGCACTAGTCTAAGATAAAGTTGTTATCACAGAACTACAAGCACTGATAGAAGAAACCCCAGTCGAGTAACAACCTGAAAGAACGGTTAACCATGTCAAAATTAAATTTAAAACAGGGATCAAGTTAAGAATGACTACGTATATAGGGTATTATGACATGGATTCTATTATTCTAGACCTGGGGTCGGATGTTAATATTCCAAAATGAAAGACTTGGGAAAGCATGGGCAAGCCACACCTGGACTGGTCTCCTATCCAGTTGAGGATTGCATATCAGGAAAAGGTCCTACCAATTAGTAGGTTGAGTCAAGTCCCTGAAGACATTGATGGACTGCGCACATTTGTAGACTTTGAAGTCATCAACATTGTCGATGACACAAACCCATATCCCGCACTTCTGGGGATATATTGGGCCATAGATAATCACACCATTATAAATTTTAAAAAAAGGATCCTCTCATTCGAGGATGATGAGATGAGGGTAGTGTCTCCCATTGATCCATTAGAGGGATAGAGATACATCGATCCTGTCTACGGTGAGGGACAGGGTGATTATCTCGATTAGATCTACAATGTCACTACCTTAAAAGATGACTACATACATCCTACAGTGAATGGAAACCTGATCTGGAAGAGTGCTAGTTCATGCACATCAGATTCACGAGAGGCCTTGGAGAATTGGAAAAATAGATTGCATGAAGTCTCTATGAGGAGATGCTCCAGAGTTACCCGATGTGTGTGATGATTGGAGAATCAATTGCGAGAGTTACCTACATATGAGGGCCTACCTAATCTTGCGACCTTCCTAAGTTAATTTGAAGGACTCATTAGAGGAAATTTGGGGTCTAAAATGGGCCTTATAAGAAAACGTGCCAAAATAAGTTTTTGTGAGTTGGAATTCAAGAACCAATAGAATTTCAATAAAATAAGTCAACCATAATGGTTGAATTGACATATTTGTCATTAAAAAAAACTACTTTTTTTGTTCGTATTTTCGACATATCTCATTGTGTTTTTACTCAAATTTCGATCGGGAGAGCTCCTTGGAAGCGAAATTTGATTCTGCATCCAAAGAATACCCACACTGCATACTTTTTATGGACCCCGCTACCCAAAAAACAAGAAATACCTGAAAAAATGTGATGATGATGTCATCATCACATTTTTTCAGGTATTTCTTTTTTTTGGGTAGCAGGGTCCGTCAAAAGTATGCAATGTGGGTACTCGTTGGATGTGGAATCAAATTCTACATTCAATGAGCTCTCCCGATCGAAATTTGAGTAAAAACACAGGGAGATATGTCGAAAATACGAACACAAAAAGTAGTTTTTTTCTTTCTTCCTCCAAAATTAATCAATATTATTTTATTATTTTAACTATTATTTTATTATTTTCCTTAGGAGGCCCATTTCAGACCCCAAAATTCCTTTAATGCATAACATAGGCGCAACACTTGTCTGTGTTAAACCATGTACTGGAGGCTGCTCCCGCTAGATGGTGGGGTACGCATAAGAAATCCACATCAGACTGGCCACATTGTAGAAGATTGCTGGAATTTAGATTCGATGAGGAGGTCACTGTCTTGAGCCAGAGGTGCAAAGGAATTCCGAACCCTTTCGAGCACATTAATCAGTGTCGCATAGCATTTGCATAATATCTGCGACAGGAATGGGTCCATCATTTCATTCACACATTGAAAATGACACCCAGAAGCTGGTACACATCCATGGAGTTGCGACAAGGAACTCAGGATTGGGAAGGGATAGCTAAGTAATTTGTGCACACATTTGAATTTGTTGATGAGCAACCTACAGTTGATGTTGAGCTTCAAACCATCAAGGAAAAGATATTTGTTGAAATCCCTATCGAGGTAATGAATTCCCACCAGTGCAGCGCGGCTATGCAGCAATGGATGGCTTGTTCTAATCTGGATGGAGAGCCAGATGATGATCCGACTAACATAAACATACCAGAGTCAAAATGCACACACAAAGTTGAATAAAGTGGCATTTCAAGAGATCATTTCCTCAAGTTTTTGAAAATCAAGAAAGTAAACATTGGGTCACTAGAGAACCCAAATTTCGCCAATATAGGAGATTATTGGGATGAGGAGATAGTCACAAAGATCACAGACTTGCTGCATGAATTTCAAGACCTATTCCCTACTAACTTCTCAAAAAGGAAGGGAATAGTAGGATATTTGGGAGAGATAAAAATACCCCTGAAATCAGATGCTAAACCATTTAAGCATCGACCCTACAGGTTGAATCCAAGGTATAAATAAAAGGTAAAAGTTGAATTGGATCACATGATTGACGCGGGAATCATTGAACATGTTGAGGAATCATAATGGATCAACCCTATAGTGATCCAAGATAATAAGACAACATACGAAGTCAGGATCTGTGTCAACCTAAGAAAGTTGAACGATGCATTCTTGCATGATCCATTCCTAACACCATTTACAGATGAAGTACTCGAAAGCGTCAGAGGGTAGGAGATGTATGTATTTATCGACGGCTTCTCTGGCTATCACCAAGTCAGAATCACAAAGGAGGATCACCATAAACGAATTTCTTCACAAAATGGGTATGCTACCAGTATACGGTAATGCCCTTTGGACTCAAGAATGCACTTGCAATTTTTTCCAGAATAATAGTTTCCACTTTTAAATATTTCATACATAAATATCTTAAGGCCTACATTGATGATTGGATTGTGTTTGGTCTAGTAAGACACCATATTGAAAGTCTACGCATGATGTTGGGCTGTTGTCTCCAGTATCAGATCGCACTTAATTCAAAGAAATGTATCTTTTGCGCACCATTTGGTGTGCTTCTAGGCCATTTTGTGTGTCACGATGGAATATTGGTCGACCCAGTGAAAGTTGTGATTATCCTTGAATTTCCACCACCTACATCAGTCACGCAATGCAAATCAGTGTTAGGGAACACAGGCTGCTACAGCAAGTTCATTAGAGGATATGCAGAGATAACTACACCCATGGAGAAACTGTTGAAGAAAGATGCAAAGTTATAGTGGATGGAGGGTTGTCATGAAAGCTTGGACAAATTAAAGAACAAGATGGCCACTACGCCAATACTTTTATTTCACGACTGGAAGAAGGAGTTCCATGTTCATGTCGATGTGTCGTCTGTCGTGCTCGGCATAGTCTTGAAGCAACCAGGTGAGGGTGCACTTGACAACCCTATTTCTTTTTCTAGTATAAAACTATCAATGATAGAGAAAAATTACACGACTACAGAGAGGGAAGGCCTTGCCATTGTATACGCACTACAGAAGTTTCGACACTACTTGTTGGGTGGAAATTTCAAAATGTACACTAATCATTTGGATTTAAAATACCTGGTCAGCAAGCCAGTGTTGGGGGGGAAGATCTGTCAATGGCTTCTCCTGTTTCAAGAATTTGACTTTGAAGTCATTGTTAAACCTTATCGATTGAATGTGGGACCGGATCACCTGTCAAGAATAGAAAGTGGTGAAGAACCAACCAGTTTGGAGGATAAATTTCCTCACGCGGAACTATTTGCGGTCACCATGATTGATGATAAAAATAAGGAGTTTAACGATGTCATCCACTTCCTGAGCACAGGCTATGCACCTGAAGGATTATCCACTATACAGAAGAAACGTTTGATTGTCAAGGTCGCTGATTATACGTTGATCGGGGGACACTTATACAATATGGGCGCAAATGAAATATTGCGACTCTATGTATTTGACTATGAACGAAAATGGGTAAAGAGTGAAGCACATGTCAGTGTCGCGGGAGGACACTATGCTGGAAAGGAAACTATGCGCAACATATTACAAGTAGGATTATGGTGGCCAACCATACATATGGATACTAAGAGCTTCTACCGACGTTCTGATATCTGTTAGAGAACAGGAAAACCATCACGTCGTGACATGATGTCGCTTCCACAACAGATAACCCTCCAACCCTTTGATAAGTGGGTCATTGATTTCTTCAAACCAATCAGTCAACCAAGGAAGAGGACTGGAACGTGCTACATTATCACTACGACAGACTATTTAACTAGATGGGTTGAAGCCACGCTTGTTAAAGATTGTACCGTTGTGACTACGATGAAGTTTTTATTTGAGAATGTCGTGACTAGATTCGGCTGTCCAAAAAATCCCCTAAATGACCAAGGTACACATTTTGTTAACAAAATGATTGATGAGTTGACTACATAATTCCAGATTCAGCATAGAAAGATGACACCCTATCATCCTTAGGTGAATGGAATGGTTGAATCCTTCAACAAGATTCTAGAGAATGCATTAACCAAAGTATGCAATGTGCACCGAAACGTCTGGGATCAGAAAGTATTCATTGTGTTATGGGCGTATCGGGCAACCTACAAATGATTGATAGGGCACACCCCATTTAGACTAGTGTATGGGAAAGAAGTCATGGTACCGATGGAGTATATCATGTCAAGCCTAAGAATTGTTGTACTGACAGAAATGACAGATGTGGATGTCATCGAGAAAAGGCTATCACAACTCATTTAGATGGAGGAAGGATGCTTTGTCACAGGATTCCATCAAAATATTGAGAAGCAAAGGAAAAAACCATGGCATGATCTCCATATCAGGACTAATCCATTCAAAATCAGAGGCTTGTTTTGTTGTATGATAGTAAATTCTTCAAACATCCAGGGAAGTTAAAGACACATTGGCTAGGGCCATATGTGATTGTGCACATCACTGATTTGGGCATAGTGAAATTGCATAAGATGGACGACACACCCATCACAGGAATGGTAAATGTGAGTCTCCTGAAACCTTACTATGATGGTTGTGACATGCCTGGGTAAGGTAGAAAGAAGGTTAAAAAAAAGAGAAAAGAGGAAATGAATTTTTCTGTCGCATGTATGTGACATGTGTATTCCAAACCGTAGTAAGAGTAGGAATGATAGGCTGGATGTCATTAAAGCGTGGATACCCAAAAATATTTAGGTAGTTATGATAGCAAAGAATAATTAATTCAAAAAAGTACAAGGAAAATGGCGGCATGTTTTTTGGTCCCATCAGTCATCTTCGCCATAACTGCCATAACTGTCCTGACAGGTACACCATAGAACTCGAGTATGTGAATTAATATTGGACTGTGTCGAATGGAACCCCATGTGATCGACAAGACATCGATCTCCCAAAGAGATCAAGAGAGAACCAAAGCTTGTGAGTAAGAGAGCCGAAACTCATGGTTATTGAGATTTCCAATGCCAATGAGAAATAAGATGTTACCAGTGCACCACCATGCTCAATTGTTGAAGAGATTACATCGTAAAAATTACAGCAGCAAGAATAAGAACCAAAAACGATGGCACGACCAAGACAACAGACAGTTCCTACAACCAACTCAGCCCCTGTTCTACCCTCTAGTTCAGGCTCTGGGTCGATCGTCGTTTAGAATCTGTTGGTGAATCCCACAGTTTTAGGTCCATGATCGTTTGTGCCACAGAAATAGGTTCTAAAATCATCAAGGCTGAATATATCAAAGAAACGTAAGGCTAAGGCCGCTGCAGATATTCTTACTGAGGACATACCTGCGGAGGACGCACCAGACTCTTCACCACGCAGAGATATCGACGCCACCATTGAAGAGCAGACCCTGTTACCACAATATGTTCGACCAAGGAGAGCAGAGGCGTAGGAAGTGAAGCTTCCAATGAAATTGTGATCTTCCTTAATGAAACCCCGGATCGCTACTGACGTACCTCTGCTGATGAACATCATTCCCAAACTGGTAAAGCTGCAGTTTGAGGATACTCATACGCGTAAGCAGGCGGGCCTGGAGAGGAAAAATTAAATGGTCACGCTTCCATCCGTGCTTCCTTATCCACAGTAGGTCATTGCAATGGAGTGGGAAAAAGGTATTGAAGGCGCGAGCATACTCAACCTACTACTTATGTCACACTTTGATTGGATCATGCAAGTAAGCACATATGTACGACAACTCATGGTTTGTTTTCATGGAGGATACTTATGGCTCTACCGACCCTATGCTGTGGATGCTAAGTTCATTTCAAGGATAACGGGTCTTCCACGTCAAGGATACAACCCTGAACTGTATCTACAAGCAAATAGAGATACAACAAAAATGAAGTAGAAATATGACCTCCAACGTGTAGGTAGGGGATTCCTCATTGCCCCTATAGTTGAAAATACAGTGAGTTTCGCTGTAAAAATCCTATATTGCAAGTTGCTACGCAAGATGAGGTCCACTAAGTGTACCATCAGAATGGTATAACTTTTAGTGCAGTGCGCAGCGGTAGTGATATTCAACTGGTCGCAATACTTGTTGAATGAGCTGATAGATGATGCACAACAGGCGCAGGAGGACGGTAAAGCTAAATTCGACTACTCCTGGCTGCTCATTTTGATTTCCTTTATTCTTTGGTCCAAACCACTGGATTATTAGCTGATGGATGTTCCGCTGCTTTTCCTTGGCACAAAGTATCATAACCTTTGGGAGGATAAGGACGACAGGATCAGGCATAAGGACAATAACATTGAGTTATTTCTGCACGGTGAGGCATTGCACGATGTAACAAAGAAACAACATAGAGTAAGGGCAACGACAGTGCAAAAATACTCGTCACTCATAAACTTCCGGGCTGGTGTCCATAACATTATTCTTGAGCCCCGACGGGACCCAGTCAAGCAATTGCACCCAACGGGTTTTATGATTACTTAAGCGGATGTAGACACAGTCATCCAAGATTGGCCTGAGGAATGGCACATATCGGGCGACGTGCAGATGGACCAGGAAGGAAATCAGGGAAATGGCTAAGGCGAGGGCCGACGAAATGGACAAGATGATTCCCTAAACAATGATGGGGGCAACGGGAAATGCAACCAGTCGCAGGAAGAAGGCGGCGGTGATGATAACAGTGAGCACAACACTAATGAAAATGATGGAGAAGACACTCCGACTGATGAGGATGTGTGGAACCAATGGAAAGAATGGGAACAGGAGCATGCACACACACGCAAGAAACAAAAAGATGACAAAACAACTTATACAATCAGCTTAGACAAGGAGGATATGGGCTTGCTTGCAGATGTTGTCGTAAAAGTGGTGAATACTAGCATTTAGGTTCGAAGTATGCAACATATGCAAGTGGCTAACAAAATTGTTGAGCATGTCAATAAGCTCACAAAGGCCATGAATGAATTCAAAACTACTGTCAAGGATGAGACATAATGCGTTGATCCTAGGGATACATTAGCCGCGCCACTATTGTTGTCACCCCTCAAGATCGAATTGCAAGAAAAAGAACTGGATTCGGGTACCAAAGAGTATGATGATGTGATCAAGGAAATGGGGATGCTAGCACTATATTTTTCCAAACTAGCATTGGCTGAAGTATATCCCAACATGCGACCGCGACATAGCTCCGGATCCGAGAAAATACCTTGGCTTATCAGGCCATGAAGAAGACAAGGAAGGCGAAGAAGGGAAAGGTCCTCCTTAGCGAAAAGGAGCAAGAGATAGAAGCGCATAAATAAAGCAAGATTACACTAGATGAAGCCATCAAAAGCACAGTTTCAAATTTCCCCATCGAAGAAGGCCAAGAAGACAAAGATGCAGTCGCAAAGTTCGGTCGACTGTTAAGGATTGTGGTAGAGCTCGGGAAGAAGGTGGAAGAGCTTCAAGCATAGAAGTAGCCAAGAAAAGCTCCTGAGGTGTTAGAAGAGCACAAGAAAATAGTGTATGAGGCTATTGAAAGGATAAGGAAAGAAAAAAACTACACTGAGGCAGTTGAAGCCGTCTCCACGACATGGAAATTGCTGCTAGATGATGAAGTCACGGAGAAGATCAAGGAAGATGCATGGCAAGTTGACTTAAATATCAACGCAGTCAAGGAAACTATGAAGAAGCTATCGATCAAGGAGAAGTTTGCAAAGGTCGTTGAGCTAAAGAAGCTATAGCAGGAAGTAAAAACTCTCTACAACCAGGAGCCAAAAATAAATGACAAAGTTGCAGCACACCAGTCAGAAGCGGAAAGAGTTACAGGGCTCATTCAGCCTATACAACAGAAGCTCTAGCATATAACTGAGTCACTGAAAGAAGGACCATTGAAAATTATCACTCCTGACGGTGTGGAATAGTTGGAGAAGCAGGCTAAAGAGGTCCAAGCAGAGGTTTCCTAAGTGCAACAAATTTTGAAAGAATTTCAGGACAAGGTTGGTCCTGGGGCGCAACCTGTGCCAGTGGCTTAAATTTATTTGCCAAATATTTACATTTTTCTTAGTGGCTTGGGATGAGCCACATGTGTGTGTTGGGGATTGTTGGTCCTGGAAAAGAGCACAAGGAAGAACCTGAAGCGCAAGCACAAGAGGAAAATAGGGCGCGCAACGGGATGAAGGCACGCAAAGGATGAAAAGGAAGCATAAAGCAGAGAAAGCTGTGATGAGGAAGCGCACCCATAGTCAGTGGAAGTGTGGCAAGTAAAAGAGTTAAGATTTAGAAGCGACAGGTCAGAAGACTGCAGGAGTCAGAGTCGGCGAAAGACTAAAGGACAGGTTTGTGCGGCTAGTTATGACTAATACAAGTAGGATGGAAGACGTTTTTGGGGATAGCTATAGTTGTGATTAATGTAATATAGGACTTTTGTGACCAGTATGGCCGATCATTAATGTAATAGAAGATATTTTGTAGCTAATTTTGAAAGTAATAACTGAGTTGTACTCAATCGACCTTGTGCGATCTTGTAAGCATTATAAATAGGAGGAACCCATTATGTATAAGGTTTAGATTTAGTATTTTTTGATGAGTTAGAATCTTAGTTAGTCAGTCAGAAGAATAGTAAGGAGATATTAGAGAGGAGTCTGATAGTAGAAGGCTGTTGAGCCGTGGATCTGCAGCTGAGTGCACAGACCGTTTTGAAGAGTCATTCTGCATCTGAGTGCACAGATTATAGAGTAGAAGAGTCAATCCATGCTGTGTGGATCAGTAGGAGTAGATAAAAGAATAAAGTATAGAGCATGACAGCAAGAAGAGATGATCCAAAAGACATATCTTAAAACAATAGGTAAGTCGCAGACTGCAAGGTGCTACCTATATTTCTCATGCCAGATGAAGAGCACCTTGGTGGTTTTTCCCATGTGGGTTTCCACGTTATTTCCTGTGTTAATGAATGATTGAATGTTGTGTTGAATGTTTAACTGTTAATGTTGAATGTTTGATTAACTCGCATTATTTATGGTTATTGTTTGAATGAATGTTGCAATACTGATAAGTAGTGAATGAATGGACATCTAAGCATTGTCAAAGAATTGTGTACTAGTTCATGTTTAACACTATCAAGTCATAATATAAGTTGCATCGAGGTCATCTACTATTAAGGAATCAACTGCATCACACTATTGCACCAGCTGTTAAGTTGTTAAGGTCAAGGTCATGTCGCACATTGTTTGTGGCGCATAGTTGCAACTCTGTCAAGTAGTAAAAGAATCCAACCCTCCATCTTTGTCAAGCACCTTGGACGCATGCAAAGGGACTATAATCCCTCTCCAACTACGAAGACATGGTTCTGGTAGTTACACATTAAGATATCTCGGGTGATATTGCGCCTACCTCGCAGGTGTCGTCGACTGAGCTTGCTCTATCAGACCAATGTTTTTGGGTGTTTTATTGGTTGTGTGTTGTTGTTGAACCTGGGTCACGTGAGTGAGGATAAGTAGTCCAACAGTTTATGCCAAACGAAGGTTGACATAACACAAGTGGATGCACCCTCATCGATGATATATCGATGAATGGACAAATTCCAAATAGTGAGCAGAACTTGGAAGGATACAAATGATGGAATCCTATATTCTCCTTGATCTATGTTGAAAGTGATCAACCTGGAATAAAAGGGGTCAATGACACCTATAACTGATAACAAATATTTGTGTTGTGAAGTAAAAGTTCTGAGGACTTCTAGAGTGGGCATGGTTGAGGGAGACTGGGCCATTCACGAGTTTCCATAAGGGAGTTCACGATTCTTAGGCTTGAAAATGCAAGTTTCATGAAGTAAGGTTGGGAATGCACTCAGAACTCACAGTTGTTTAGTGCAGAAGTTGCAAACGGGTGGCTAAATGCTCAGAAAAAGTAAAAATTGACCTAAATAGGCAAGGAGGTGTCCAATCAGACCTAAATGCTACTCGTAAGTTGTAAGAAGGACCTAAAACCTCAAAGATAGTGTAAGAAAGGAAAGGAAACCCCTAAACAGATAAGGCTTCCCCAGCAGAGTCACCAATTCTGTTGTAGAGAAAGGTGTTCCTATGGTTGGGGGTTAAGAGGCCACCAACATACTAGGGTTGAAAGATTGATATACAATGTTCTGCAAATAAATGTAAAACAGGTTTCAAAGTTCAGATAGGCCCATACCTGATTCAATTAAGTTCAGTCCAATCTTCCTTAATCCCTTCATCTTACTCCTCTTGCTCCAAGAGACCTACAAAACAAGTTTAACCTTCCTCAAACCAAATTGACTATATGAGAGGATATTATGTTCAACAAAACATGAAACCGTAGTTTGATAAGAATCATCATATAATCATAATAGATATTCAACACACATTGAACAATGATTTTGGAAGAAGAAGGACATCACATATTTATTAATCAAGTGGAAGAAGTATAGAGTTCACCTTCTCCTCTTGCTAGGAACCTCACGAAACCTTGATCTGGATCTCGTGCTTCTCTTCACCCAGGATATCAGCCTCCAATATTTGCAACACAAGAAGATGGAATCTAGGGAAAAGGTAGGGGGGATGAGAGTCCCGATTCCACCAGCATAACAGTACAAAGGTCAAGTTCCCATTATGGACCTCTCCCCTCTCTTATATACTTTTTTGAATATCTAGGGCCAAACAGGGATCAACTACAACTGCGGGATCAATTCCAAAACCACCTGAACCACCCCTAATTCAAGAATTTTGATATTTTTTATACCACTATAGAATAAATTTGTGGGTTTAATGAAGTAGATTCGCAAATGCCAATTAAAATTCATGGGTTTTCTTAAGAAAAGTCATTAATGGTTCAAAGAAGCTCATTTTTAGGGTACTTACATGCATTTTCAGGGTTTGGTGTCTTCTAGAAATTGTTTCCTTACTCAGATACATTTCCAACGGTTTAGAGAAAATGTCAAACAGAGTTACATAAGTATATATATCACTCCTCCAATCAAGGTGTTTTTTCAGTGCCTTTCATGAAGTGTCATCATGGAAGTGTCGACATGCGACAAAAACATGGGAAAGTCATCATAGGCAGAGATGTGTCATTTTAGGATATAAAATTACTGGCACATAAATTCCATCTCATCCATAATGATAGTCTCATCATCACTCCCCCTTTACAGGGAGGTCCTTTCGGAATACACCAATCTTGTCACAGAAGTATTCAAACTTTACTCGAGACAGAGGTTTGTTCAATACATCAACAACTTGATCATCGGTACTCACATACTCAAATTTTATAGCTCCCTTCTATACCATATCCCTTATGTAAAAATACTGTATTTCTATGTGCTTTGATTTATCATGGAACACAGGATTCTCTGTCATCTTTATACAACTCTAGTTGTCACATAGAATCACTGTGGTGTCCAACTCCAAGTCAAATAGTCCTGACATCAACTTATAAAACCATATGGATTCACAACTAGTAGTACATGAAGCTATGTACTCTGCTTCATCCATCCTGAGAGAAATGTTGGACTATTTCTTTCTAAACCATGAGATCATAACGGATCCCCAACAATAACATCAACCTGAGGTTCTCTTTCTGTCTGCAGCACTTCCTGCCCAATCTGAATCCATATATCGTTACAATCTGTAGTCATGATATCTATCATAGTATATTCTAAATTCTATCGTACCTTTCAGGTACCTCATCTCATGCTTTGCAGCTATCAGATGAACATGTCTAGGTTTAACTAGATACTGACTCAGGGTGTTCACAACAAAGAAAATATCTAGCCTGGTATTCGTCAGATACATCAACGACCCAATAATATGTCTGTATTGAGTCATATCTACTAACTGTGATGATTCATCAGATAACAACTTCATGTTGGTATCCATGGGTGTGGCCATGGATTTACAATCCAACATATCAAATCTTTTTAATATTTCCACTGCATACTTTCTCTAGTTCAGAAATATTCCTTCTGGGATCTTCCACACTTCTAGGTCGAGAAAATAGTGCATCGATCCAAGATCTTTCATCTCGAATTCTTTAGAAAGCTTCTTCTTACAATTTGCAATCTATTTCTCATTTCCTGTTAGGAATAAATCATCCACATATAGTAATAGTATGACATGTTCATCATCCATAACCTTAAGGTAAAGGTTAGGGTTGGCTTTACTCTTGGTAAATCCCAAGTTTGTTAAGAAGTTATCTATTCTTCCATACCAAGCTCTAGGAGCTTGCTTCAGTATATACATATCCTTCTTCAATTTACATACGTGGGTCCCTCTGTCTTTGAATTCAAATCCTTGTGGTTGTTCAATGTATACTTCTTCCTCAACCACACATTTAGGAAGGATGTCTTTACATCCATCTGGTGTATATTACACTTCATCATGGATGCAAGTGCCATGATGGTTCTGATGGAATTGTACCTTTCTGTTGGTGTAAATGTCTCTTCATAATCAATTCCCTATTTCTGAGAGAATCCTCTAGCCACAAATCTTTCCTTGTATTTTTCAATACTTCCATCAACTGCATGTTTTATCTAGTAGATCCACTTGGAAGATACCATACTCTTGCTTTCTGGTTTGGGTACTATATCCCAAACATCATTCTTCATTATTGACTGGTATTATTTTTTCATTGATTCTACCCATTATTCATTCTATAGGGCTTCCTTGTAACTAGTAGGTTCTTGATCTACAATATCGTACGTCAAGGCTACATAATTGGAGATTGGATTTGATCTCTTGTTTTTTCTTGTGGAGCCTTATGGAGCTCCATACTTTTATGCTTCTTGTATGTTTTCTCTTACCCAAGAATGTTTTATCTTTCGTGATATGTACATAGTAGGGGGTTCCTGAGGTTCTAGCATATCATGATCTTCTGATGCTTCTATTTCAGGAGAGGGTGCATCTTCTACTTTTCTCGGAGGTACATCCTCTTCATGTACTTCATCATGTTGACACTTTCTGGATTTATTAAGAGTTGTTTTTTCATCAAATTTTACATCCCTACTAATCTCTGTGTGATGGAATCTTGAAATGTATATCCTGAAGGATTTGTAGACTTCACAGTATCCAAAAAATATTCCCTTCTTTCTGGAAGGGTCCAAATTGGTTCTCTTTTCTTTTGGAATGTGAACATATACTGGGCAGCTAAATATCTTGAGATGGCTCACTTAAGGATTATTTTCTGTGTACATTTCTTCTAGAGTCTTGAATCCAAGGGTACTATGGGATAATCTATTCTGCACATAAAATGTTGTTCTTGCTGCTTCAGCCCATAGATGCATAGGAATATCTTGATCATGTATCATTGTCTTCATTGCTTCCATAATGGTCCTATTCTTTCTTTCCACAACACCATTTTGCTGGGGATTGTAGAGGGTGGTTAGTTCCCTCTTGACTCCAACTTCTTTACAAAATGCTTCAAATTATTTTGAATTATATTCTCCACCATATCTATTATGATTGTCTTGATTCTTCTTTTTGAATGGTTCTCTATCAAGGCTTTGAATTCCTTGAATTTCCTGAATACTTCATTCTTTGTTTTCAAAAAGTATATCCATGTCTTTCTTGAATAGTCATCAATAAATGTAACATGATACTCATATCCACTTAAATATGTGGAGGGAATTGGACCACATACATCAAAATTGTCATAATTTCTTCACAGAGAGATCTAGGAGCTATAGCAATATTCATAATCTAAGTTATTCGCATAATATGCAAGAGAGCAGCAAAAGAGAACAAAATAACACACATAGATGGTGTCAATAACTTATCATCCTATTAGTATACATCTTGTATATGTGCATGGTACATATTTATAATACAATGGGGAAAATTCATGATCCCTTGGAGGCCATATGGATGCATACAAGTGTCAGGCTAGGATTTGACCCCTAAACCCCCCTAGGTTGACCAATAGGCTCCAAAACCATACCAAACAGTCATTAATGCAAGTGTGAACATGCATGAAGGCATGCTAGATCATAAATGTCGGCATGCTAGTCATGGGTAAACACATGTGTGAGTGGGAGAGTCTTTAGGAGCCAATAAATTCCCAAGAAGACCACAAAACAACCACATTCACACACTAGCACCCCTAGTAAAAAATATTCCCCGAATTAAGGGATAAGGAGTGGTATGTAATAAATGAGGGCACCTAGGTTGACAGAATGATCAAAATGGATCGTCTCAACTATTAGGATGATCAAATTGGAGTGAAATCAACAGTGAGTACGTTAATGACCAGAAATCACCTAATAGACCAATATTGATCAATATAACCTAAGTAGGATCATATAACATAAGTACAAGATAAATGAAAATGCCTCCTAGGTGTAAAACCATGGTAATAATTTATATTAATTCTCTAACAACCCCCCCCCCCCCCCCACCACCACTTAATCCTAACTTAGTACAACTTATACCAAATGTTTATTGAGTCCTTGGCAACTAAGGCTCAAGTCACCTCTTACAACAATTTTTTTTTTGTCCATGTAAAATGAGGAAAGAGGAAAAACCTCATGGGGAAAATCATCCCTCAAGAATGGAAATGAGAGAGATGATAAAAAAATGTATTCAACGGGTCCTATTCTTCACTTGAATGATATGAAAGAACAACTTCTTGGTGATGGACTTGGTGAAGATGTTGTGGATGCCAAGATCATGCATTAATGCATCAATGTGTTGTAGACAAAGATCATGTGGAGAGGCCCTTTGATGGTCATCATTTTCTGATGGAGGAGCATGATTAGAATGTATTTTTATGCAATCATACTCTAATTTAGAAGCATAATCAATCATGGAAAATATATATATGCAAACTCTTTCCCAAATAACATCAAAAGATTCAACAAAATCTGCCTCATGTGTAGTTGTCATATCATGAATAAAACCATGAATCTTCTTCCCAATTTGATGAAGCACCTTCATAACTCAATAAAAAATATCATGAGTCTTTGAAATATCATAATATATGTCATATACAGTATAAAATATCATATTTATGGTGTCTCCATGAGCGAATGGGTCCAAAGTGGGAGAAGAGTGAGCAACTAGATCACATTGACAGTTGAGCGAACCTGGAGAGTCTGGATATTTGAAACTTGAACCATGGGTGGTGAGATCAAGTCCAAAAATATGGAACAATAGTCCCAATGAAGTAAAATTCCATGGATTTACAACCAATTAATGACATACACGACATATAAGAAACATACACAAGTGGCATAGCATTGGAAACTAGGCAATTTTGAGATTTTCCAACTAGTGAACTTGAGGGTTGCCGGGTCTTTTGGTCATGAAATGGTTTGGGAAATGAGTATATGACTATCATATTATGTATATAAGCATGTATATCACCTTCATAATCATAATATGAAGGATCTGAATGGAGTGGGAAATATTTTTCAGAAGGCACATAAAAAACTAGTGAAAATGACTAGTTTCTCGAGGAAACATTGGTGGACTAGTTGGGGTTTCTTCCAAGGAAGGGATGGAGGTTTCAGATTATGATATATCAGAATGTAAACAAAAAATAAATAAAAATGAAATATAGAAATGAGAAATGGGTTTCTCCCATGCACACAAAGAATGTGGAGGCTTGCCATCTTCTTACTTATGCACCCATCTTCTTGCAAAATCTGGAACATCAATATTGTTCTTCTCAAGGAGATTGGTCATGATGTCCATATTATTTCTGAAGAAAGACATTTCATGATGTGAGATTTTGAAATAACCACATGTTGTTCTCTCTCTCTTGTTCTTCATCCTCTAAGATCTCGAATCCTCATCTATTTAATTGGAGCTTTCTGTATCTGAATGCTTCTTCTCTTTCTCCCTTTGTTGCTTCAAATCCTTGACTTTCTTCTTGCCTTTGGATTGATTTGATACACCAGAAGCAAGGGATTTATCCTTGGTGGATTATGGTACCCATTTTCACTAAATGTTCTTGCTCCCGATTCAATGACTCCATGAATTCTGCTAGCGCAAGCATCCTCCAATTTCTAGTTGTGAGCCTGCTTGAGTGGAATGTCGAAACAAACACAGAATACTCAAGCCCTGGATTAGAAAGGATAAAAAAGATCAGTTGATAATATTTATTCTCTATGACACACTATTTTAGCTAAATTACCAACACTTTGAACTTGGTGAAGAAGTCTTTGATCATCTCATAGTGAGCTAGACTCGGTGAGATTAGCTCATTTTTGAGTTAATGGCCTCTCGTCTCCTTGGTCTTCCCAAATAGTGACTCAATATTGAGCCAAAATTCATTAAGTGTTCCAATATTGTCTACATGGAAGAGAATATCTCTCGAATTGTTGAGACAAATCATACCAACTTCCTCATCAAGTCTATTGAAGTACTTTGCTTTCTCCACAATAGAGTTGGGCTCGGTCTTAGTACCCATGGTGACTCTATAAAGACATTTCGACCTTATATGGATAACCATTTTGGAATTCCATTCAAAATAGTTGAATGGGGTCAGCAATACACGAGTCTGTTCCATTCTACTTGCGCACTGTGTGACAGAAACACTATTGTACCTGCAATGCAAACATTAAAATTTTCTGGAAAATTCCCTAAACAACAACTCAAACACTCTTAGTTTTGATTTTCAGCTCCACAAATTTATGATACCATGTGAGAATTTCTTCACAGTGAGATATAGGAGCTAGATAAATATTCACATTCTTAATTATTCACAACGTATGCAAGAGAGCAATAAAAGAGAACAAAATAACACACATAGATGGTGCCAATAACTAATATTTCTATTAGTATACATCTTGTAGATGTGTGTGGTACATATTTATAATACAATGGGGAAACTTTGTGATCCCTTGGAGGCCATCTGGATACATAAAAGTGTCAGGCTAGGATTTGACCCCTAAACCCCCCTAGGTTGGCCAATAGGCTCCCAAACCATACCAAACAGTCATGAATGATGGTGTGAACTTGTATGGAGGCATGTTGGATCATAAATGCAAGCATGTTAGGCATGGGTGAACACATGTGTGAGTGGGAGAGTCTTTAGAAGCCAATAAATGCCCAAGAAGACCACAAAAAAACCACATTCACAGACTAGCGCCACCAGTCAAACATATTCCCTAAATTAAGGGATAAGGAGTGGTATGGAATCAATGAAGGCAACTAGGTTGAAAAAATGATCAAACTAGAGCACCTCAATTGACAAGATGATAAAAGTGGAGCGCCTCAACTATGAGTTAATGAGCCAAAAATCACCTAATAGACCAATATTGATCAGTATAACCTAAGTAGGATCATATAACATAAGTACAATACAAATGAAAATGGATCCTAAGTGTAAGACCATGGTATTAAGGTATATTAATGCTCTAACAAGAATGAATTAACTCTAACGTACCTTTAGTCTTTGTTTCACTCTTCAGAAATGGATTCTTGATATTCCTTCCTCTTGCACATCCTTGGAAAGTGCCTTCATGATCGATCTTCAAATATGGTAAACATGTTACCACTTTGCTCACATAGGGTACTGATTTGTACTTGATGTGAGCAAGCCTTCTATGCCATAGTTCACTTGAACTAGTGATCTCATGGACAAAGGTTGTTTTCAAATGTCCCTTGAGTTGATAGAATCCTCCTTATTCTTCACCAATGAAAAATGCATCTTCAATTGATTTTACTTTGGTCCACATGAGTAATTTTCCATATATAAAATCAACTCTATATCCTTTCTTATCTAATGCTGAGATGGAAAGTAAGTTCTTCTTCAAACCTGGTACATATAGTACTTCCTTCATCTTCATGGGAGTTCGAGAGTCAAGCTTGTAGATTGCTTCACCAATACCTTTGATGGGATATTGATAGTCTATCCTACTGATACTTTCTGAGGAGAGTTCTCTCTTCAAGTCTTGACAGATTTTTCTTCTATCATGTCATGTGCTTTGAAGCACCACTATCAATAAGCCATGTATCTTCTCCAGGTGTTACATACCCAGAGAGTGCAAAGAATAGTACTTATTCTTCTACATCTTCTTCTTTTACTTGTTTTCTTCAAGGTATTTCTTCTTATTCTTCATCCTCGTCTTCAGATAGATGTGCATGATGTCTTTTGTTATTGTTATTCCTCAATTGACACTTTCTGGAAAGGTGTCCTATATTGTGACAGTTATAACATTGATATTGGGAGTAGTCTTTCTTCTAATTATTTTCTCTTTTCTTTTAAAACCTCTTGGGAGGTCGATACTCCTTGTGTCTTTCCTTCTTAAAGCTTGATTTTCTTCTTCCTCTTCTGGTATGGGTGACTAGGGATTGATCATATTCTTTAAGTAGAGCTTCTTTGTTCGCTACTCTAGCTTCCTCTTGGATGCAATCTTCCCATACAATGTCAAACTTCAATATACTTTATTTTCTGGCACAGATAGTATGTATGAATGAATCCCAAGGTATAGTAAGACAATTGGGAGCAATAATAACTAGTTCATCTTCATCAAGGGAGTCTCCAATGGCTTCTAGTTGCTCCTTGAACTGGGAGACCCTTGTGAAGTAGTATTGAATGGATTCTTCTTTACTCATCTTGGTACTCTTCAATTGAGCTCTCAAATTCATCTTTATGTTAATGTTCTTTCCTTCATATATTCTGGAAAGGGCATCATACATTTGTTTTAGTGTCTCTTTGGATGACACTTGAGGGATCAAGTGATCTTTGATAGAATCAACAATGATCCTCATTGCCTTGATTAGGTCCTTCTAGTGATTTTCCTTAGCTTCATCTTCTTTTGGTTATGCTACTTCTTCTTTGATGTATTTCTCAAGAAACCACTTATACTATGAAACGCGAACTTTATACTAAGAACGAGAACTCTAGCCATAAAAAAGATTATTTTTGCATAAAAAACACCAAAAACAGAAGAAAAAAAACATCCCCCAAATAGAAACGTGCTGATACCAGTATACATCGGGGTAAAAAATAGAGCCATGGACTAAACATCCCATATTGTTGTTTACAATAACTTTAAAATCAACCCCCAAATCAGACAAAAAGATTTTTTTTGGATAAATTACAACTTTTTAAAAACTTGCATATTAAACAAAAATATATATTTCATAAATAATTTTACCACTCTAGCCATAGAAAATCAAAGAAATTATGATTCAATTCATAATGAAATTATATATTAGACCATAGAAGAACAAATGATTCATATAATTTTAACCCAAAAAATTTTTAAAATTAAATAAAAAGAAAAGAAATTTTAAAAATGTTAAAACAAAATTTGATTTTTTTTACTAAAAAAAGACACAAAATTAAAGATAAAAAAAATTTTAAAAATGAAAAACTATTTTAGGAACTAAGTAAAAACAAAACAAATAATGTAAAACACTAATGTTTTTAAACTTTATAAAAACAAAAAGGTGTAAAAGTAATTTTTTTAAAACGATGTTTTAAAGAAAACAAAATTTAAAAATAAAATAAAATAAAATGCACACCTTACATAGTGGGGAGTAGGTAGAGGGGATGGTGGTGGAGTGGTGGCGAGATGGTAAAGGTGGTGTGTAAAAGGGGGTAGGGAGGGGTGGTTAATGTTTGCAGATTTTGTTTTAATTGTTTTTTAAATTTTTTGTGTTGTTTTGTTTTTTTTATTTGTTATGTGTTATTTTTGTTGTTTTGTTTTGTTTTATTCTTTATTTGTTTTTCTTAGTTTATTTTTGTTTAGTTTAATTTAGTTTATTTGTTTTTTTTAGTTTTTTGTTTAGTTTATTTTTTTCCTTTAAAACATTGAAGTTTAAAAAAATCATTTTTGTATTTTTTGTTTTTTAATTTTTTTTAAACATTGGTTTTTTTACATTATTTTTGTTTGTGTGTTTTGTTTTTTAATATTTTTTATATATTTTTGTTATAGGAAAACTTAGCTCCACGAATGATTCATTTTCAGTGATATTGAAAATATAAATCTTGCAACTTGGATAAAAGATGAGACTTATGAATCTGTTTTAATAAATGAAAATAGTGAAGGAACATATAGTCAGATGTTGACTAATAATGTCGTGGTTAAAAAATTAACATATGAAGAAAGGGATTTGAAAGGAGTGTCTGTAAAGGTCTATCAAAAGCCATAAGCATTGATTAATTATCTCATAGATACATTTTCAAGATAATGAGATTAGGTCTTAGTAATTTTCTTGGGTTCAAGTAAAATTTCTGATATTACATATGAAAGCATATTTCAAGTTTTATTTTTTTATTATTATTCTTCATTCATTTTTTTTTAAGTATGCTTCTTTATGCTATTTGACTAAACTATTTTTTTTATTTTAGTGATTACGTACAAAAATAGCATGCTCCTTACAGAAAGAGAGAAATTGCATATCCATTGATAATGATCCACTCCAATGCAATTACATCAAGCAAAGAATTAATGTTATTCAAGTTCTTCTATATGAATTGCAAGAAGTTAGTTTGAAGAAAGTAGAGTTTAGTGAAACACTTATGGCGAAGATGTCAAAAGAGCCTCAACCCCCATTAGGAGGGATGTTTGGAAATGATCACTTTGGGCATATTGCAAACATAGAAGACCTAATGGAAGAGGACATTGATGTCCCTGAAGAAATCCAACCTCCAAAAAATTCCAATTTCGATGAAGAATTTGGCCTGCATGATAATGTTGATTAGTTTCGTTCCTTGAAGAAAATGTTAAATTTGAAAACTTTTTGATACGATATATCAGTAATATTTTGACTTTCAGACTTTATTTTAGAAATAAAATGTCTATATATAATGTTTTTAATATGTCATTTACAAACATATGGTATAGTTTTTCTTGAATTTATGTGAATCGTCACTTTTTGGAAAATAATATGAAATAGTATCATTTTTATACAAAAAAATCTCCGAAAATCCATTGAAAATGGTTTTAAATGTCTTTATTTTCTGGAATGTTTTAAAATATCTTATTTTGTCCATAAAAATATCTTATTTTAAAGAAAAAATTGCAAAATGCATATGTTTTTCATTATAAATTGCTTCTAAATGTATGTTATTTTGTTAAATTTCTATAAAACACACTTGAAAATATAAATTAAAAATATTTTATGACAAAGATGATTCCAATGCCCAAAAAAATGCTTCAAAATGAAAATGTGTGATACTGGTATCAACCCTTTTTGAAACGGAGGTAAAAATAGCTACTAAAATTAGGAGAGAGAAAAACGAGAATTGTGTCGAGTTCTCGTTTCATAGTATAAGTGGTTAAGATCATTCTCTCTAAGAATTAGGCCAATTATATACTTCCATGCTCATAAGTTTTCTATGCCTTATAGCTTGTCCTCAAGCTTAGTGCTTAGGGCCATCTTATCCAGGAGGTTACTTAAAAATGAAATTTCTTGAAATGCAATACTGACCTTACTAGGAGATGCTATTGACTGAGGCGAGTAGGTTGGTCCACTTGATTTCTGGAGTTTCCAAATTTTCACCCTTCAAAACTTGCTTGCGAGATTTCAGTTTCTGCATATTTTTGCTTCTCTGGTTTTCTGCAGTTTTCTGGTTCAATGCCAAATTAGGGTTTGGCTTTCCCATAGATCCACCCACTTAACAACTTCGATCTAGGGCTCAATAGATGCGCTCTAGCAAGGTGTTGTTGGAACAACATATCCCATTTCATCTGATGAAATGGGATCCCCTTTGTTCATCATTAAGGTAATCTTTGTTGTTATTTGTTTTACTTATGGGGTTTTATTCCGTTGTGCTTTCATCCTTTGGTCTTATCATGTTTGAAACTTAATAAAATTCTCTTTCAAAGCCTTGGTTTTTTTGGTTCGTGGATTGTAGAAAAACTTTTGTTTTTCTTTCAAATTTCTCATTCCGTAATCCGTAAAAGTGGAAAGAGGAAGTCTTTTTTTTTCAAGGTTTTGAAATTTGCTTACCCGCAACTTGCAATGCGAATTGTGGATGTTAAAATTTCTTTTATTTTCCATTTTGACCATCCCACAGCCCGCAACCTACAATGCATATTACAGATGTCGAAAATCCTTTTCACAATTAAATTTCAATTTTTCACTTCAACAATTCCGCAACCCGCAATGCAGATTGCAGAAATCGAAAACTCAAAAAATAATAAAATTGCAAACCGCACTTCCACGATACTGCAACCCGCAATTCATATTGCGGATTGTGGAAGCAATAAAACTAATTTATGGTCACAAACATTACCCCACGATCCCGCAATGCAAATTGCATATTGCAGAAATAAAAAATGAAAAAAAATTGTTAAAATTTCATCTCCACGATGCATTTCTCGCTTAAATCTGGACCATCAATCTGTTTGAAATATGCAGCTTGGGTTTATTTCATCGTTGAACTTGGTAATTTAAAATTGTTCGAATTTTCATTATTTGTTCATCGTTTTAACTTACAATTTTCACCTGAGTGAAAGAATTTGCAGTGAATTTTCATCAAGCCTACGAATTCTCCTGCTCTTGAGCGATTTAGTGGTAAGTCTTGTTGAATCTCTTGCTTCCCGTTGGTTAGATTTTAGTATTTTTATTTAGGTAAAAATTGATGGTTTTACTGTGATTTCTTACCAGAAACTACCTTACACCCTGCAACGATGTTGAGGAATGCATGGTCCAAAACCGCTCTCAATGAGAAAAATAATAGAGACCCCAATGCCAGAATATTCTCTGACACTAGTGGGCGGGTATCTGAAACCTATCACCTAGAATGGTCTAGGATTTATGCCATTTTTGACAACGATGATTCTTCTTCCATTCCACATGACCAGTTGACCTTCGTAAACATTAGCGAATCACAAATCCACGCCATAACGTCTAGACCTACTTTCATGCCCTATACAGACCCCATTAAATGGATGGTCGAGCATGTGAACCCCAAAGACCGCTCTTTTGATGACCAAGTTCACACCCAACTAGCCTCCTTTCGTCCAGAGGTATTTTCTAGAGCATACGCCTCGAACCCACCTCAACAATTGCTTAATAAGCAATTCCTTGAAGCCTCTGCCACATAGTACAATTTCGAGGAAATGATGAATTCATGGATGGATAACCCTATGGAATTCATCCCCAAGCCAGATAAATCATACCCTATCTCCTAGTTTAGAGACTTGTTTTATCTATTGGAAGCCATGCTATGTAGACTCTACTGGTTACCAAACTGCACATTGTTCAAGGAATAATGGGATCCCCTCGCACATCATATCCTTACTACAGGGGAGTCCTTCAACTGGGCTCTAATCCTATTAGTTGTGTTGAAGGAATCAATAGAGAAGTATCAGAAAACTTCAGCGTCCAGTAAGCCCAAATTTTATCTATCAACCTATGTAATTGACATGATTTCATATCTCAGCTATGGGATGGAATTGGACCAGATTTTCACCCCCTGTCCATATTTACTACTTAGCATTGTGGGAGGACAACTTTGTCCCCCTTATATATGACATTTGTCACCACTTCATTGGGTCAGTATATCATAGGATCTTCAAAGGTGATTCCTGTACCTTTTCTGACATAGCCAAAGCACTGATCTCCACCATGGGATATTGGTATGTTGGGGAATATTTTGCATATATCAGGATTTCGGGTAGCAACACTGTACATCAGCTCCCTGGGATAGTTCCAGACAGAATGGTGTTGGAAGAGATTTCTTTTCAAACTGTGTTCCATGGAGTGTTTCCCAAAATTATTGCAGCAAAGAGAAAAGGGTGGCCAAAGTTCCCCCTCAGCCTTGGATCGTTGGTGATCCAAAATTATGCACATGCAGGCACTTTGGGAAAGAATATAGTTACTCTGAAACTTGGGGGATCCCCCAAGAGAATGCATGACCCAAAGTCATTCCTGGCCAATCATTTTACCCAGGAGCACATGAATACTGGTTACTTACATTAGAGTGACCCCAATGACTCCATATATCAAGGAGATAAAGGCTTCTCAAAAGTTGTAGCCATGTTCACCTCTCCTGATGAAATGGGTTTTTTTTCCCAATACTAGCGTGAATTGAATACCAAGGTGCTTCATTACAAGAATTTGGAACTGACAGTATAAGAGAAAGGACAAAAATAGTTGGTTGAGAAAGAAGGCCAGAAATTACATGTTCCTTCTTCTTCAGGGGAAAGTGAGAAGACTAGTGAACGTAGAAAGGCTGTCATTGAACACCCTCGGCAGCCAGGAACCTCATCCACTTTTGAGACATTAATAAGGTCTGCAGAAATGAAGAGGAACTTAGAGATGATGATCTCAATAGTAGAGTCCCAAGCAACGTTTTATGGACCTCAGCTAAAGAGGAAAAGGACTGAGGAACCAACTCCACAGGTCCAGCCACCTCCACAACCTCATCCACCACCAACATAGGATGATATCCATGAAATTGAGAGTGATATAGAAGAAGAAAAATTTCCCTCCAATTACTCATGCCCAATTATAGTTCCCACCATTTTTCCATCTATTGTTTCAACAACATAGGCAACTAGGGATCCCTTTGACAATTTCATTCATGATCATTCTTTTTCCAAGATTCACATATCCCAAATTATTACTCCCAGTAATGGTACATATTTTGTATCCTTACCTATGTTTATTTCCATTCCCTTTTCAACTTTACCTATTTTTTTAGTATTTTTTGAACTACCTGTTGTTTCCACCCACTTGACATGTTTGCAATCCCCTTCTGCACTTTTGCAACCTGGTAGATCTTTTGTTCCTACCACCTCTTCCCTACCCATTACTTCTCTTCCCATTTCCACTTCTTTTCCCTCCACTACTCATATCTCTACAACTTCCAATTCCATTCCACAAATCATTATGCCAATCCATGCCCCTGACATTCCCCAACCTGCCCCTTTAGTCATAGTCTCTGAAGGACCAATTTCAACAGCTGAGGTAGTGTCAGATTTTGGTGATGATGCAATTTTTTCCCTTGGGGAATACTTTTGGAGTGGGGCAGAAAAGACTGTGGTGAATAAAGGATCCAAAAGATCCAGGGAGGGAACCTTCAAGCAAGGCTCAGTGCCCAACCAGATCATATGGAAGAGAGCTTCCACATATGTCAAGAAGGAGGCCTTGGAGACTACAACTTCCATGGGATCGTTTGCAGGTACCAACTATGGCTCAAATTCCTCACTTAACAAGGAAATTGAGATAAAAGCGCTGGAGCTGCAGAATATTAAACAAGAACAAGTATAGGAGATTGCATGAAATCACATTGAGATGCAAGAGTTGAAGGATGGTTATGAAGACCAAATCAAACAATTGAAAGAAGACAATGATCTCCTCAAGTGAAATCTTGAATAATCACAAGGGATCAATGTCAAACATGTGGAGAATATAACATCCCTTGAGAAGTAGTTGAAGGATTTATAGTTTGTATTAGTTGATTCTTCTTTCTCCAAGTTCACAGAGGATGAGTTTAGAGAATTGGCTTCCTGAATTCAAAATGACCTTCACCAAGTTATGGTTTGTATATTTGAAGGACTAAATGAGATGCAAGAAACCTATAATGCCTTCGAACGCCAATCCGACCTCTTGTATGATCACAATCTAAGGAGGAAAGAAGCAACAAAGGCTTATGACAATCCAGTGGACTAGTAGAGATAAATTAAAGACATACCTCAAGATGTGCTAGTCCTTGATAAAATCAAACTGAGAAGGATCAATATTTACCTAGAGTCATGGGAAAATGTTTGTGAATCAATAGAGTCCAAGATTCAGGATAGATAGGAGGCCTGGAAGAAGAGGTGGTTTTGCTAAGTATAGGAATATAGCGGATTTATTAGATTCCTTTTCCAAGTGGCAATATGCCCTTGGTAAATATTGAAAACCAATTTTATGTAATCCCCATATCTTTGGAGGAATTTCTTTTGTAATATTTTGTAATAATTATTTAAAGAGATGGGATATCTCATAGTGGATATACGGGGACAGAGATCGCTGGAGTGACCCTAGAGGACCATAGGAAAAAGAACCACAAAGGACAGACATGAGATACTCTGTAATTTTGCAGGATTGTAATTTCTTACATTTTCAATCAAATTCACAAAGCTTCTTCTGTCATCTTTTGGCTATTCATTGAATGTCTTTAATGAATTTTGGTTATTATTTTGTTGTCTGAGATCTTGATTACATGTTGCTTGATTATTAAACACATTAATTAATGTATTGATTTGTCATTGCAAAATTAATGTGTTGTGTATGCTTTAACTAAATTTCTTTATTTAATCCATATGCCATTAATTGCAACTAATGAACAGTCACCTCTCCAAATGTTGATTTTTCAATTAGTATTACTCTGCTAGAACAATTATGCATTTAATGTCTTTAGATAAAACAATTCAATTTTAATTGTTTTAGTTTTATTTGAAGTTGGAAAGGAACAAATCTGATTTATATTTCTATATGTTGGGTTAATTCTCTCTGTCATAAATTATAGATCTAATTGTTCTAATAAAAATTATCCACATTCATTGTTACAATTTACTTAGACAGTTCATTTCACTGTTACCTCAAAACCTTTTCACATCTTCCACAGAGGAAGAACAGATCCACTAGGATTTGGCCACCTTGTGTCAGTGGATTCCTTATATCCATAGGATTCAGTCATCCCAAACAACTTGGGAATAAAACCATCTCTGCGTGGGATTGTTTGAATCCCTTCAGGTTGGACTTTCTCCTCCTGTTGATTTTCTTGTATTTTTCCGTCAAATACACACCTGGGCCATCAACAAGAGGCACAACTTTCTATGCAATCAGATTTCTGAAATTCAAATTTTGATACAAACCCTAATTTCTTGTCGGAGGGAGAGGAGAGATAGTTTCACCTTATGAAAGTTGTTCTATTCAATCTAGCTCTGATACCATGTTAAGATTTCATATTCTTAGCTAGATATCGTTAGTGTTTAATCAAATTTCACATCAATAGCATATGTAGAATCACTGAAAGAAACACAATCACAAGATAGACACAAATTTATCCTGGGAAACCCTCAAGGGGAAGAAAACTCAACAAACTTCCTCTATATAGATGTATAAGATAAAACCCCAAAATAGGTGTTCCTTCTCCTTGCTGATCTCTCTCTCTCTCTCTCTCTCTCTCTCTCTCTCTCTCTCCTATGTGTCATACAAAAGTGAGTGTGTGTGTTCAAATGAGCAACACAACTCCTCTATTTTTACTCTTTCTGTCACTTGACTTTTACCCTAACAAGTCGGGCCCAACAAAGTTACTGGGCCGACTTCACCTAGGAAGACACGAAACAATATTATATTATATTCAAGAGGGTACTATTGACCCGACTTACAATGGAGGTTATACCTCATGACTCTACGATGACCAAATACAATAGTAGCATCCTGATGGAGGAATAAGACATATCCCTTGGGTTACATCAGTAAAATACATTTAGAATATTTTTCGAGGTTACAATATTTTAACAGGGACTAGTTGTAAAGAAAGATTGAAACCCTCAAATTGAAGACTAAGGGGTAATTCATGTGGTTGAATATGATGATGAGCAACCTAATTGTTCATAGAGGGTGAAATTGAATAAGAGGTTTGGCCTCAATTATAAATTTGAATATACTTCTGTTACAAGGAATGGGAAAGAATTTCCAGAGTATGATGTAAATCAGATGCAATAAGATCTTAATTAGTCCACTAATGAACATCATGCTTACACAGTTTGGGATTTTGAGAAGAACCCCATGCCATCATTAGAGGAGAAACAAGAATATAAGATCTATCGATTGCAGTGTGAAGTAAAAGAACTTAAATTGCTCAACAACTACATCAAAACAAAAAATGAGAGATTAAAGGCTAATTTCACTCATATACAGAAACACAAAGATATGTTGAAAAAAAAAAGGAGACTTTAATTAGGAAGGCTCACAAGTGGTATATCTAGAATAGAAATAATAAATGAATATTAAGAAATTGAAATAAAAAAATTAAAAGAAGTTAGGAGAAAAATACCACTCTTACCTACAAGACTGAATATACTGATTAATGTTGCTCAAAGAATTTAAGAGCTTGGGATTGAGAATTTTGTAATTTTGATAAACACATGAGAAGAATTTTGAAACATTACTCTTTTAATATTTTTTATGTTCTAAACCTTCTCAAAGGTTATGACTATGAATCAACTTTTGTGCCTTAGGCTATCATTTTATTATCCTAGTCATATGCATAAGTTTTGTGTTTTGAAGTGAAACCAAGGTAAATGATTTATTTAATTTTAGGTTACCTTCGCCTTCTCATTTTAATTTGGATTTAATTATATTTTTTTATTGAGCAGCTATAGAATCGTAGATTCTCTATGTACTCAAAAACAATTCCAATTAAATTAAATTGTTTCTATGACAAGTGTCACCAGTGCATACTATTTTGCATATATTTTGTATTTGGATTGTGTTATTCTAAGCATCAAATTGATGGCCAAATCTTGTAAGCCCAAATATTACTGAGCAGCATAATAGAATTATGATAATCCATATAGAGTTTCGTGCATGTTACCACCTAAGTTGTACTTAGTGGTGTTCTATCAAGTGAGCCTGGTGAACCGGACAGGGATACCGTGTTCGGACTTCAGAGAACTTTCAGTCTTGCTTCTGGGAAGCTTTGTTGTATCATATCACATGTTCATACCCCATGGGGGAATTGTAATAAATGTTCTAGCATGATAGTGTCTATAAAAGACTCGGTCTCTTAGACTTCATTTGTCAATCCGATCAGCCCAGGGTTTTTTTTCCCTTGGTTATTATTGGTTGTTGAATAAACGACTGATAATTTCTGAGTTTTTCACTCCATACCTCCAAAGTTGGGGTGGTCGGCTTGGCATGTAGGCCTATTGAGGTTATTAGAGTCTATGTGTCAATGTATAAGAATGCTAGACATCATTTTTGAGTCATATGAACATGTCTAAGTCCCCCTAGGTGTTTTTCAATTTTTCAATTTTTCAGTTTATTCAGTGTTTTTTATTAAATTTTAATTTTTCCAAAACTTAGGCTATTTTTTAATAGTTTAATTGGAAAATTTGATTTTGTAATAAAAGTGGGCCAAATAA
>LPNX010700743.1:26426-132317 GCA_001517045.1 Pseudotsuga menziesii
CCCTACCACATATAATAAGCTAATTAATATTAAATTACTTTAAATCAAATTGAGTAAAACCAACATAGATCCATCTTAAGATTTTCTTACACCTTAAGAAATTGGATCCCTCTTGGTCCTTAATAGATGCCCGTGTAAGATAGATCTATCTTGGTTTTAATTTGTTTAATTTTATGTGACTCCCTAAATTTTGATAAGTTATAAGCCTACATGAATATTTTATTTTTACCTAACTGCAAGTGAAAAATTAGGATTGATTATTTATAATTGAACAAAATATTCATATAGTGCACCAAGGTGTGATAGCTTCTGCCTATCTTTTATTCTTCACATTGTCAAAGAACTTAGCCATAGAATTTGCAAAACTTGGTTGCTGCACGAGGGTTCTCTGAAACCTTGCATGAGAAATTTGCCGAGCACATTTCCCAGCATCAAGCAGGGTCGATTCGATTGCCCAATATGTGCCGATATTTTCTCTTAATCCTATAATTGCAAAACCTGGTTGTTGCACGAGGGTTCTCTGAAACCATGCATGAGAAATCAAACCCTATATCAGATATTAGTGTTTAAACCCATGCGATGGATGCAAGTTTGTGTTTTTTTTGTGTTTAAACCCAAGCGATGGATGCAAGTTTTTGTTTTTTAAGGTGGATGTTTCCGGTGGATGCAGGACCTGGACCCCAACCATTTGTATGCAGGATGAGCTTACAAGAGTGCCAATCAACACCACCAGGTTTGAGAATAAGGTGGGATCCCGGGATGGAGTGGCTTGTGAATCATCGATCAAAGAGCGAGCAGCTGGGTTGAATATTTCGGAGAGATTATCTATAGATACAGTGCCTTGTGAATCACTGATCAAAGAGCAAGCAGCCTCCAAGTTGAATGATTTGGTGGGATTCGTAGATGTAGTGGTCGGTGAACTACTGATTCTTTATCATTTACCATTCAAGTAAGGTAATCTTTGCACTCTTCAATTTACCACAACAAAGCTATTTCATTTATAAATCCACCCACTGGCAGGAGTATACTTAGTAGCAGGCCCAAGACTAGAGGCTCCTATTACACTCCCTCCATAATCCCGCTAAATTCATTAGGCCTAGCGGGCCAGAGTCATTCTCAAAGTGTTTGGCCTGCCTCATTAATGTCAGTAAGGAAAAGTGAACTAAATCAATACGACGCTAATGCCTATCCAGCCAGTATAGAACCACTTTTTCTGCACCTCTGGCTTTTCGAGGCATCTCTCAAAGAGGATTACAATTGGCCCAAATTTGTCAGGCCCACAAGCGGCTTGTTTTTACCAATACGATGGCCCTTGAAAATCTGAATCAGTAATTACAACTATTTTTCATTTGGCCAAGTCCATACTCTTATGTCATAATCACCCGGGTCTTGCACCTAGAATTTAACCTGACGAGTAGACTGATATTCTATTGCTGAAATTCAACAAAGTAGAAATGTCAAAAGCATCTGTTAACAAAAAAAAAATTGCAAGTGTTAGATGAGATACAAAACTAAATTGAAAAACCATCAAATATCAATTGATGGCTTATCTCTGACTTCAAAATTATGGATCATTTTGAAAAGATCTGAAAATGTATCAGTCAATTGACGTCTCGCAATCATTTCACTTCAATTTCACTTGACAAATCGGTGCATCCTACATAACTAGTAGTAATCTTGGCAATGCTAAGAACCGCCTTCAAAATACCTCTCTCTGCACTAGTTCTCCAGGAAGATAAGACCATCCACAAAAGCCAATCAAAATGATCATGACTTCCTTTACAATGATGGCATATAAGGCTGCGGCCTTAATATTCTAAATTAGTAATCACGTATCTTTGGTAGTAAGCGTTCTACAAGGTTTTGTTTTTATGAATTAATTTGATCTATTTTTATTGTTTTACCTAAAACCAAATCTATTCCAACTCATAGGAGCATGTAAGTGTGTCATTAAAACATGTAGCATTGTAAAGTTGATATGAGGCTGTCTTTGTTTGAGTTTAAAGTTTTTAAAAATTATTAATTTATTTTGTGAAGGATTTGTTTTTTTGTTTGCTGGTTTGTCTGTTACTTGTGGGACTAGCCTTTGGTCTAAGAAACCGCGACCCAAGGGCATCTAAGTCATCAAAATTACCTGGGGATTGCACTCGACCTAGGCCACACCAACCCTTAGCATGGTTGAATTTTTAAGTGTCTCCTCCCAACTACCTTGCGGGGTTTTAACTCAGGTCTCCATGTCGAACGAGGCTTGTTGAAACCAATCATGCTAGCAGGGTTTGTCTCTTACCCTTATGAAGGAAAATCTTGAGAAAGTTTTGTTCTTGAAATTTTTGTTAAGATCTCAATATCCAAATTGCTTTTTGCTGCACAATTACATTTTTCTATGTGATTTCGTTGATGGTGTGCTTGTCTGCTTAGAAGTGTTGATTCTAGAAATTCATTGCATCATTACTTCTATTAATGTTACTTTTATGGTTTTTACATAATGTTGTTATTATTTTCAATGGGCAATATGTTGGATTAGGATGTTACTTCTCAGAGGAGCAACTCATGGAAAATATTAGATGTTTGATATGTTATTAAGCTGTACTAATTTTGATGTTGCATGCAGGCCACACATGACAATTGTGACTGCAATTGTGCTTTTCCATCGCTTTTTCCTTCGACGATCACATGCTTCACATGACTAATTTGTGAGTTTCAGTTTCTGTTTTTCTTAAACAGAATAAAAGTTCATTTTTAATATAAATTTGATCTTATACTGGAATATAAGACTAGCTGCTATCCACCAAATGGTAGAAATTGATAGCAAAGCCAGACATACATAGTCTTAATATATTTTCTAACTTTTCCACTAATCATAGATTATTCTATTTTTTATGCACATTCAAATTCAACCATCAACTGGATAATTGGCCAACTAGATTGACTTCCTCATGGCCTCTACTTCACCACCCCCTTCATTCTTGGACAGGACCATTGGGACTTCCCCAAAGGATCATATAAATCCCAAAGCATTAATAATTCATCATCTAAATGAGATGACTGAGTTTGTACATGAGCAGAGATAATTTGATCATAGAACTCTGAGATGAATGTAGATGAAGTTTACCCAACAAACTGTTCTTCTAGACTATACAAAAAATGGATCTGTGGAAGCCCTAGCAGGCTCACAATTTACTACTGCCACTAATGACTTGTTGCCATGTGGAATGTGCCTGCTGCTACCATTGAGGGTTGTGAAAGGCCTGCTGCCACCTAACTGAGCTCTGTTTTCACCTGCTAGCACCTCACTGAGGTCTGTTGGTGGACTGCTACTACTGTAGGATATCCCTAATAGGGATTGGATGCAAAGGACTGTCCTAGTAGGGCTGGTGTGCATGTATTACAACCCAACTAGTTCGGCTGTGACTGTAGCAGTATCTTGTTGCTACCCCCATGACTGCTCCTCACCACCGTGACTATGTGCAACCTCCTCCTGCTACCCCCGTGACTGCTCCTCACCACCGTGACAGCTTCTCCCACCATCGTGACTGTTTGCAGCCTCTTGCTGTTGCTTCCATGAAGGAAGAGAGCACAAAAAGAGCCCTAATGATTGCCTAGACTTGTCATGTCAGGGAGAAG
This sequence comes from Pseudotsuga menziesii, assembly GCA_001517045.1. Classification (NCBI taxonomy): domain Eukaryota; kingdom Viridiplantae; phylum Streptophyta; class Pinopsida; order Pinales; family Pinaceae; genus Pseudotsuga; species Pseudotsuga menziesii. The sequence continues at coordinate 30,051 of LPNX010700743.1, forward strand.
AGAAATATACCCCAACAAATAGCCACCTTAGTCCAAAACAATTGCTACGATAGAGGATAAGAATACCTCAGCCAAGAAACACAACTTGTCGTTTTGGAGCAACCTGAATGATGATGATGGATGATGTTGAAATGAGTTGAAGTGCTTCTTTAATTATATTCCATCAAACACAAGGTTGACATCAAAGAGGAGTATGGACCAATCTGATTGACATAATATTGTGACTATTAAGAATAGCATGCACTCATGCACAGTGAGAGAATCACCAAGTTAAACCATCATAAGAACATGGGATCATGATGAGTCAACATAAGATAATAGAAGTGCTAATCTTATATTGACAATTGGGTGAACAGGGAAGCCAAATAATGACCTCTACTAGCAAGTAACCATGCAATACAAATGCTACAAATTGATCTTATATTATACTCCTAATGTCTAATATTCTAACACCCCCCTTAAGAACAACCATGGATGGGAAGAAGGATATACAACTTGACAGAAAGAGGAGGGAGGAATTAGAGCCCATCTTCGTTTAATGATGACTTCCTTCACACCTAACAGAGTCTGAAGGTGAAGAAAGACAAAATATCAAGCTTATAACTTGATCTTTTGTTCGACAAAATGTGAAGTCATTAACTTGATCCTAGATAAGTTTTTGAATGAAATGCATGTATATACCTGTGCCGATACTGAACTGGATGGTCAGTAAGATGGAAAAGCACAGTCTCCAAAATATGACTTAGAAGATGGTCATTATTGATGCTGAAAGGATCTGGTGAAGCTGCAAGTGTTGAAGATCCTCATGAATGATCCAGGAAAACTAATAGCCAGTGCTCCAAACAATACATGTTGAGGTGGTGTCTGTAATTTGATCTTTTGTTTGACAAAATGTCAAGTTTATAACTTGATCTTTTGTTTGACAAAATGTCAAGTCATTAACATGATCCTAGATAAGTTTCTGAATGAAATGCATGTATATATCTGTGTTGATATTGAACTGGCTGGTGAGTAAGCTGGAAAAGGACAGTCCAAAGGATGACTTAGAAGATGGTCATTGTTGATGCTGAAAGGATCTGGTGAAGCTTCAAGTGTTGAAGATCCACATGAATGATCCAGGCAAACTAAGAACCAGTGCTCCAAACAATACGTGTTAAGGTGGTGTCTGCAACTTGATCTTTTATTTGACAAAATGTCAAGTTTATAACTTGATCTTTTGTTTGACAAAATGTCAAGTCATTAACATGATCCTAGATAAGTTTCTGAATGAAATGCATGTATATATCTGTGCTGATATTGAACTATATGGTGAGTAAGCTGGAAAAGGACAGTCCAAAAGATGACTTAGAAGATGGTCATTGTTGATGCTGAAAGGATCTGGTGAAGCTTCAATTGTTGAAGATCCACATGAATGATCCAGGCAAACTAAGAACCAGTGCTCCAAACAATGCATGTGTAAAAAGGAAGCAAAAGGGACTGATCATAACTGTCAAGAGAATTAAATTTGCTGAAGTTGTAAAGACGCAAGGCAGATGCTATAAAAGGCAAAAAAATATTAATGATCAACAAAAATTATTCAAGCAACATAAGAGTCTTGTAGCTTAAGGTGATCTAGCAGGGCTGCAATGACAAGAACAAGAGTGCTCCAACAAACTTTGAAGAAAAAGTGATCTAACAAGGCTGTAGCGACAAAGATCAATCAAAGAGCTTTACAAAATCAAAGAGACTTAAACTTGCCTTTTGGGAAAAAGAGTCTAGAACTCCGCCATTGTTTCAAATAAGACACAAGCCAAAATTATGCATACAAGGAAGCAACAAAATATTGCAATCATATCTGATGTATCTTGAGGACAACCATACCATGGCTAGTTGCAAGGTGAAGTTCTAGATGCTTGGATTCGTAGTTGATATGCCTATTTCAAGGCTTGTCTAGATATAACTAAAGAACTCAAGATGCAAATCATTGATTATCATTTGGATGGTGTAGTAGGCATTATATGCACGTGGTAGTCCCACGTTCAATATCTAGACCTCTATGTTGAACTCAACACTTCATAGGTTGGGGTTTCCTCTTCTAATTGTATTTCCACTTGGGATGCATTTTGTCAAGCCCTACATAGGAATTTATACCTCCCTAGATACCTAAAAAATCGTTTGGACGTTGGCTACAACTCCTATTGGCTCCTTATCAGACCATTAAACAATTTATTAAATTCTTTGCCAAGCATTCCTTCTAGTCCTATCTCTTGAAAGAAAATTTGATAAACGTTCTCATTCCTTGCAACCTCGTAGCCCTCAATTGTATCCCACATCAATCCCACCCACTATCTCCTCAACTCTACCTCTTAGTGTACTGCCCTCTCTTGTCTTGGTTGTTGTTGGGTTGTTACCATTTTTTAGAAATGAGATGGATTTATTTGTAATACCATTCTTGACCAAGAATTCCTTTGTGCCCTATCTATTGAAAGAAAATTTGATAAACGTTCTCATTCCTTGCAACCTTCTAGCCCTCAATTGTGTTACACATCAATCCCATCCACTATCTCCTCAGCTCTACCTCTTAGTGTGTTTCCCTCTCTTCTCGTCTTGGTTGTTGGTGTTCCTATCAAAGGACACATATCCATTCTACTACTAAGTGTAGACCTCTTCGAAATCAAGGTGTTTCCAAAACCCTCTTTATTGATGAGTAGCCTAGCCCTAATGTATATTTCCTTACCTTAGTTGCATAAAGCACAAGAGGTAATTTCACTGGACAACCCTACCATTGTAGATTCTTGACTACTTCTCATAGCCAGGGACCCAGCACAACCCCTTGATGACTTCCTCTTTTTGCATAATTGTTAAGTCAAAGATTAGTTCGCTACCCTTATTCTTGATAATGGGAGCTAAAATAACTTCATATCCCATGAGTGTCAAATGTTTGTAGCTACCCACTACCTCCCTCCCCTTCCCTTATCATCTAGGTTGGACCCAAATATGTCCCTTGCTTGTTGGGTAATCAACACTGCATTATTACCTTTTCCGTTGGTGCTTTTCGTAACATCATCCATTGAGATGTTTCCCCTCTTAATTGTTTGGACTTGTTTATTGGGCATTCCCTACTAACATCAACACTAAGACTTTTTATGATGTTGGGTGCAATACTTATAAGCCCTTCAAGGATTCTAATATCTATGAACTCTTATATTTGGGAACGATGCTATGGTTCAGTGTACATTAATATTTGTCCCTCTACATCATCTGCCTAGTGGTCCTTGGTAATGATACATAGTCCCCTCCCTTTGATACGCTTCCATTGATTAATGAGTTGTTTTTTTTTTTTCCTCCCCCTATTGGGTTGCCTCCTACACACAATATTAAGCACAATTAAGCACTCCATTGTCTTAACTCTCAATGTTGTTCTCTCTAACTCTCTTGCATGTTGTTTAACCTCCTTAAGGTTGAGCACCAAATCAAATATTTTCTTGACTCATGCTACATCTAGCCTAGTTCATCTCCATGTGGTTACCTTTCCTTCATTATCCTTAAGAAGGAACACCAGGATTGGTGCTTGGTCACCAATGATAGGGCTCTCATGACATGAGTGACACATGAGGGCATGAGTGTCACACGTGATTTGGGGGAACGACCTTTGATGATTATGCATGAGGAGCCTTCAAAGTTGCAGGTGAATGAGGAGAGATGTGACATAGAGGGCTTGGACCATGAACGTGATCATGAGCCACTTATGTTGGAGAAAGGATTAATCATGAAGGGCGTAGTTAAGCACCTACCATGTGGACCAGCCATCATGGGTGTATATGCATTGCTAAATTGGCTAGGAAGATATAAGGTAGCTATGGAGACACATTGGGTTATAGTCGTGAATACAAGATACTTGATGGAATAGGAGGATACAAGCGTATGCAACGGTATACATGGGAACATAGTAGCACATGGTGAGGTCCTGTGGAGTTTTGGATGGTTTCCCACAGGGAGACCACTAAACAGAGATCAAGAGCATGTCCTTATAAATATAATAAGAGTTGTTTTACATGCTTTCTTAAGGCATTGTGCATCATTGCTTCTTCAACCTCATCCTTGTACATTTAAACAACCATATAAAAATCCCCAAGATTTTCTTCATTGAGATAGCAGAGGAAAACACAAGGATAAAGTGAGAAATTTGGTCCCAATCTACTCCATGATAGCACCATCATACTCATCCAAGGGTAAACATGTTTATGCCACAGCTTCAATCCTTTTTAGTCTTCAAATTACTTTTTTTAATTGTTGTAAGCTAAATTTATTTAAGGTTATCATTTGGTCTCCAATTGATGTTGAAGTTGCTACAGGGAACACTAAAAGATATAGGTCTGCAACATCCTTAACTATTGGAAATCTGCCCAGATTATAATGCTAGTTGCTATAGGGGTTTTCTTTTGTGACTAATCCCACGCCTCAGACTGTTGTGAGAGACCTCCTTTTATGACTATTTATTGTAAAAACAAGATTATTTATTGTTGTTTTGCTATATTCCAAATGAAAACTTTGCGTAAGACTAAGGGTGACATATTCATTAAGTCATTGTGCTTATATGTGTTTAAATGTGTGCCCAACAGCTTTACTACAGTTGCAATGTCTTGATGTTGTTCTCTTGCCTTGTTCACCATTACTGTGAAGCCCCTCTTTCTTTTACTACTGGCCCCTACATTTATGCACCTTCATAAAGGTGTTCAATCAATACCCATCTTCAACACTTTTCAATTTCATTTATACAGCATTATATAATTATGTTATTTTAGGCCATCACGTTTTCCAACTTGGGTGTAAGGTGTAGTAATAATTATGCTCTTTTAGGCCAAACACCATTGAAAAATGCAAATAGCTATAAACGAAAAATGATTTTGCAGATAGTCAAGTGGACACAAGTATGAGTCTCTGACATCGATACATCGAACAAGGAAAAGGCACAAACTTGTATAGTTAGTGCACAGTAAGCAATTAGAAAAATAAAGAAATATAGGGACCATAGGAGGTAGTATCTAGACAATCCAGAACAATCCAAAGTTTTGAGGTTTGGGTTGACAAAAGATTGCACAATATTGAGTATCAAACAATTTTTTGACTAGAATATTGCCTTTACTACATTGGAAACTAGACAACAACTAACATGAACCCAATGTATGAGATTACAAGTATATAATGAAAAGGCTTCATAATGTCTTAAGGAGATAGTTGAGATCTTCAATACTTTCAAAATCTACCACATTACAGAGAATTAAACCAATGAGTTGATGCTATATCCAAAGAGGTATTACTTATCCACTTTGAGGTACTTCTCGCTGTAAATTTCAATGAGGGCATGCCGGAGGTTTCTAGATCTGACCTTTGTAGTTTTATTTCAAAATTTTCCAGTTGTGTTTTTTTATCTTATAGTTTTAGTTTTTTAAAAGATCTTAAAGGAAGACTATATTTGTTTTCCTAAAAGGGACATTATGTTTAGTGGATAGTTTAAGATTTGGTTTACAAAGAAAAGTAAGATTTATATTTTGTATTTTGTGCTACAACACCCATAGAAAGCATTTTTGTGTTTTATATAGTAATAAAATGTGATAGTTTTCCCTAGAAAAGAAGGATTCATAATGTAGTGGTATATTTTGGGTATTACCAAATAGATACTTTATGTTGCATTTTGTAGCCTTTAACCTTGTATTAACTTGTTTGCACTAAAATAATATAAAGTCTTGTACAAATGTTATTGCTGATGACGAGAATGAACGGAGTAGCGACCCCATGATGCTATTTGTTGATGATATCTATTTCATTGCAATGTAGTCTTCTATCTTTTCTTCAATGGATTTGTTGCAAGTGAATAGTTGTGTAGATGATGTGTTAGGAATCATGAGGTCTATATGCATGAATGTTCAAATTGATAAGTATATATTATGAACAACAATGGTTGTTATTGTCCTCAGTAACTTTCTCCTGATCATCCGAAGTCTTGGAAATGCACCTTGAGTTAATTCATGACAGTTGCTCTTATCTTCCCTCCATAAATTGCAATCAAGATTTTATCGATAGCTTGGATTTTCCAGCTTTTATTACACCTTGTACCAAATGTGTTTCAGGGCCATACCAAATGCATTTGTATGTTCATGTATGTGGTAGGCCCCCCTACAGCATGTTTCCTATATCAACCACTTGATGCAACATGAATATATGTATAACCAAATAGTGTTAGTTTTTCTACCACTTCACTAGGCATTATTATTTTTTCTTTTCACACTTAGGTGATTTTACAGATAATTACTACATTTTCTTTTGCTCACCACACAACTTGAAACAAGGACATTAAAGTTTAATTCAAACTCTCTGATACATTTCCCTACAATTACCTTGAAGGGAAAAATTAACAACACTAGAGATTAGAATTCGTTATTTTCTGAAAGTCTCTTTTACCAACTTTCTAATGAGACATATCGAAACTTAGGCAGACCCACATTCCTAATAATAACTTCACATTCTTATATTAAATCTCAACTTGATGGTTTTTTCACTTCTTTTAGGTTTTTGCTTCATCTATTATGATGATTGTTGGTGGTTTCTTATTGAACCTCTTCCTCCCCACCTGTTGGCCATTGTTCCATTCAACTTCTTTGGCTCGGTCTTCATTTGAATTGCTACCATCGACATTACTCGAAGTCCATCAAGGACCTTGCATCTCGCTAAGAAATGTTTTTTCTCCATCATTTGCACTGGATTATTGTTGTAGTCATATTGGACTTGCTAATAATTTCACAATTTCCTTTGAACTGAATTCCATTTGTTAGCACATGATGAATGCATGATAATTCCATTTTGCTGCTGATAAAGTAGACCGTGTTCATTTCTTTGGGATACTCTTGGACTATTCACTTAGGAATCATTCTTCTGGGGTTGATAAACCTTATTTTTGAATGTGCATACCCTTTCCTAATAGGCCATGACTACAGTATGGTCTATTCTAGCTGGGATGTGAATGTGTTGTCTCTATTCTATAGATAATGGTTGATTTTGAAGCTGTAGTAGGTACAGGTTTTGTAGATGGTAGGTATAATGGAGTTATATGTACTTCTTAGAAAATTTAAGAAATATTCCCCAAGTTTATATTTAGTTTGTAGCACTATTTAGTTTGTAGGCATCTTCTTTTAGTAACCATTCATGAGTTCTTCTCTTACCATCCCATTGATGAACAAAATTACCTCATCAATGAATAACAAAATTTATGTAGCAACACACACATCCTCAATTGGATTCTACAACTATTTCTTAAACACGTCCCTTATTCTTTGTCCATATAAATTTTAGGTTGTTAGGTATGCATCAATGCATTATGTTGTTCTCTAAGACTCTTTTGTGGACCACTTTAATAGATTGCGTAACTGTTTACGATATTTTGTTTCCTAAGGACGGTATATTTTTGTGCTTATTAGTGTGTTTGAAAAATTAAATTGGATTTTAAGATTGAATGTCTTTGGATCTTATTGTCTTTTATTAGAATTACAAATGATCAAATCTATGTGTTAATATTGCTCCTCTTCCCGATTCTTAAAGGGTTCTAGCTCAATGGAAGAGCGCCTATTTTACAAGCAGGAGGTTGGTGGTTCGATTCCTCCATGCCCTAATGATATTGGAATGTATTTATAAAGGTAAAAAATGTAGTAGTGCAAGATGGATGCAATATTAGATGCAACACTAAATGCAAAACAAGATGTAAAAGTGGACGTCACACCAAACACAAAAGTGGATGCAAAAGTCGACCTTATGTCAGACGGAAATATGGACACAAAAATGGATGTCACACAACGCAAAATTGGATACAAAAAGAGACTCAACATTAGACACAATTAATGACTCAAAACTAGATGCAATACTAGGTCCAAAACTAAACGCAACAGTAGATGCAAAAGTGGACTCCTAACTAGACATAAAATTGGACATTAAATTGAGCACAAAATATGGTGTATCGATGGACATAAAACTAGGTGTAACACCAGGTGCAAAAATGGAAGGAACACTTGGCGCAAACAAAAACTTAAAATGAGACACAATATTGGATGCAAGATGGGACAAAACATTGGATGTAAAACTAGACGTAATATTGAATGCAAGATGGGATGCAACATTGGACACAAAACTAGATCCAATTTTAGATACAAACATGGTTGCAAAACTAGGCACAACATTAGGCACAACACTGGGTGCAAAATTGGGCTCAAACATAGGTGCAAGAAAAGACATCAACCGGGATGCAACACTAGGTGCAAACCTAGATGCAAAATACGACATAAAACGAGATGAAACATTAGGCACAAACATGGATACAAAAAAAGACGTAAAACAAGATACAAAATTAGATGCAAATGGGGATGCAACATTATAAGTAAAATTGGATGCAAAACTAGACGCAACATTGGGCTGAAAATTGGATGCAATCCTAGATGCAACGTTAGATGCAGAATTGGACACATAATTTTATGCAAAACATGGTGCAAAATTGGGTGCAAGACTCGATGAAAAACTAGGAGCAAAATAAGACACAAAATTGGATGCAAAACTGAGCGTGAAACTGGGTGCAAACAAGGATGTAACAAAGGACGCAAAAAAAGATGCAATAGAAGTTTCAAAATTGGGCAGAAATAAAGACGTAACAAAAGATGCAAAAAATTGGGCGCAAAAAATGGATGTTAAAAAGGACGAAAAAAAAGATGCAATAGACAGCGTTTTACGAAATTGTACTATAGCACCAAGTTTAGCGCCAGATTGTTCATCACAATTGGGAAAAAATTACACTAAAATCCGGCGCTAAATTCAACGCTAAATCCAGTTTTTTTTGTAGTGTGATCACAATGGGAAGCAAAAAGCATCGAAGTAAAATATCTTCTAGGAATCAAAACAACACCGAAGAAATAAGAGAGAAAGATAGAGAAAGAAAGAGGAAAAAATGAGCAATCTTGAGAGGAGAAGAAGTTGCAAAGCAACCTATACTTGGAGAATTAAATGTCATTTCTAACAATATTGGTATAATCTATTTTTAAGTTATGCAATTTCATATTCATATATATAATTTCATTTTCCTAGTGATCTAGTTCATATAATTTCATATTGCATAATATATTCATTTTCATATGTTCTAGTTCATAATATATATATATATATATATATATATATGTTAAATTGTTTAGAATGTAAATATAATTTTGTAATTAATTCATAAACTTATATACATGTTGTATGTGCATGTATGAATTCATATATATATATGTATTCATAATTGTATGTAAATTGTATAATTTCATATTCACATAGTCATATAATTTCATAAATTGCATATTCATATATTCAATTTCATAGTGTTCTAGTTCATAATTTATATATATGTACATGTTAAATTGTTTTGAATTTAATTATAATTTTGTAAAATTGAAATTTTGTAATTAATTCATAAACTTATATACATTGTATGTGCATGTATGAATTCATATATATGTATTCATAATTGTGCATGTAAATTGTATAATTTCATATTCACATATTCATATTTAATTTCATATTGCATATTTTTATATATTCAATTTCATAGTGTTCTAGTTCATAATTTTTATATATATACACGTGTTAAATTATTTAGAATTTAATTATGATTTTGTAATTAATTCATAAACTTATATACATTGTACAGGTGCATGTATGAATTCATATATATGTATATTCATAATTGTATGTAAATTGTATAATTTCATATATTTACATATTCATATAATTTCATAAATTGTGTATTCATATATTCAATTTCATAGTGTTCTAATTCATAATTTGTATATATATACATGTTAAATTGTTTAGAATTTAATTATAATTTTGTAAAATTGTAATTTTGTTATTAATTCATAAACTTATGTGCATGTATACATACAACCTTCTAAAACCACTTATGTGAAATAATGGTATGTGTTGTGAAAGAATTGAAAAAAATGTTTGACCACTACACTAAATTAAACATATATACAAAGTAAGTGTATTATAGTATGAGTAATTCTAGAGTTGTCCAATAAAATTAGAGAATGGTTGATGAATATATATAATTATATAGTGCATAATATTCTAGCATAATATCTAGTTGTAAATGAATATGCATATATAGCCTTATCATTGCACTTATTTTCTTCATCTTTTCTATAGCATTATCTCTCATTTCATCGATTTTAATATGATTTTAATTTCATATTCATATATGAGCATTTTCATAGTGTTCAAATTACAATTGTACATTACATTATGATAATAATGATAATTACATTACAATTACATTAAACAATTTTACAATTACAATTACATTACATTACAATCATGTACAAATGACTGGGAATCATATGGCTTTAAGCATTGACGACAATGAGGATCCCAAAGAAAATCAACAATTACAATCACAATCACAATCACATTACAATTACAATCACATTAACGTGCATAAGCACCAACCTTATGTCAATGGAATAGTAAGGTAGAGTAAATACAAATACAATTTTACATTACATTATGATAATGATGATAATTACATGTTACAATTACAATTACAATTACACTAAACAATTACAATTACAATTACATTACAATCATGTACAAATGACTAGGAATTATATGGCTTTAAGAATTGATGACAATGATGATCTTAAAGAAAATCAACAATTACAATTAGAATCATAATTACAATGACAATCACATTACAATTTACTTAAGGTAAGGTAGAGTAACATATTTTACTTACTAATTTACTTAATAACATATGGTTTGGGACAGAAGTCTCATCCGCAACAATTGTGGGAAGTACTTGGGCTTTTCCCTAAAATTCATTATGAGGAGTATCGCAGGAACCCTAAAGTAGCTGACCATTGAGAGGACCTACCAAGCGAAAAGGGCAACAACCCCTACCGGATTGACTAGATTACCACCTATGAGGAAAACCAAAGAGTTATCGTTTGTGACGAAGCGGTTAGCAGTTTTACCTGCACTGTGAAGTGAGGGGTACTGCCCCAATACTCAAGCCTGAGATAGCCTTGGTGGCTGAGTGACTACCTTTGAACCATTAGGAAGCCGATTTAAACCCGGGTCCATATTCATCTCCAATTACTATAATATGATAAGTAAAATAAAATGTTATTCTTGAGCTTGCATTTATTTGTATTTATTCCAAGAGCTTGTGTTTATTTTTGAGTTTGTATTTATTTATTGATAGATCTTGGGCATTCATCACAGGATCGTGCACCCTCTGATTTTCAAGAGTAATTCGGAGCTTCAATGACGTTGGAATGGTTGTTAATTGTTTAAGAGGGTTGGATGATGCCACTCAAGAAGAGTTCGGGAACCCGACCCCTGATCAAAAAATCAGAGAGCATGTTAGTAACATAATCAAGTTGTAGTTTGAACAACAATAAGTGATTGCACAATCTCAAATCCTACATGGATTGATAAAACACAAAAAATTGAAACATTCCACAAAGTTGTTGGGTTTTAAGGATGTTAAAAATAAAAATGCATGTGAGAATGTAACAGAAAATGTAACAACTGCACTATCTGCATTTGGAAAGTCAAGAAAAACTGACATCAGTGCTGCACATAGGGAAATTGAGACTTATTTAGGGCACGAAGCACCTCAATAAATCAAATGGTCACAACAATGTCAAACCTACTCCACGTTTCAAGAAAATCACTGCACAAATACACTAAATTTAGGGTAAAGATAGATGAAAACGATGAAGCTGCTTGTTGGGCTCTTATATGCAAAGAAGCATATAAAGATAGGATGGAAGAGGACATCAGAGAGAAGGTGATAGAGTATTGGGACAACCATTCTTGTGCTATACCAGATCGAAAACATGTCCTGCGAGAACGTTTCGACAGAGGCATTTATAAGGAGCATTGCAAGCATGTTATGGAGATCACAGGAGTTGCTTTGTTCGAGGAATTCAAAGAATCAAATACTGGTGTCCATATCTCATTTACCATGTTCAGTAAGTTGAAACCATGGTATGTTAGGCCGAATACAATTCGGCACACTTGTTGTTGTCTATACCACGTTGAATTCCAGTTACACTATGACACATTTGTGGATTTTTGCAAAAAACATTGGGATGGTGAACCAGCTCCTCACACGGTGCGGGATTTTATTTCTATGATACTATGCAATAGGAATCTTGAAAATGTGTTTTTCATTAAAAGGTGTGTAGGTGGGAGAAGATTCCATCAATGTGGTGATTTGGCATTGTTCCATAGGAAGTTTCTTATCGATCCAACACACCCTGGATTGTCAGATATCACAATTAAGTGGAAGAGATATGAGTATGTCTCCATGAATCCATCATCTTCTTCACATGTTCCATCTAAGAGGATCGACTTGCTCGAGGATAATATTCCTATTTCAGACTTCATGGACAAGTTTCAAAGTCCTATTTACAAATACATTAAACACTTCCACAGGTATAGGTGGCAAGCTTTAGAATTTACGCATTCTCGTGAGGTTTTTTATCCAAGCACAATCCTATTGGTGGTAGACTTTGCTGAGAATTACACATTTGCTCCTCAGAGAGAGATACAAAGTAATATTATCACTCTAACCAGGTGTCCATATTTGTACATGTATTGTATAGACATGCTTAGGCGATCATTGATGGTAGGGATATCACTCCTCAGTCACGCGATGTGATCAAGGAATACCATTTTTATGTCAGTGATGATCGTGAGCATGACACCTTGTTTGTTCAACACTGCTTTGGGCTGATTTATGATTCATTCAAAATGAATGGGGTGTCATTTATAGAACACTGGATTTGGTCAGATAGGTGTGCGGGGCAGTTCAAATCAGCACACTCATTTTATTAGTTGAGTTGTCTTCACAAAAAGACAGGTATTTGACACACCTGAAGCTTTTTTGAAATGGGGCACGGAAAGGGTGAACATGATGGCATAGGTGCATGCGTGAAACGAGCACTTTGGAGGTACCAAATGAGTCATAGTGCATCTCGACTCAAGTGCTCAGCAGAAGTAGTTGATTGGTGCACACAAAATTTGGGTCACCAAGGTCATGAACAAGCAAGGCCGGTGCGCAGGTAGGAATAACAACTTAGATGGAATTTAACAAATGTGTTTGTATTATTATATATATAAATATGATGCTTTTTTATTCGATGCATTTTTTTGGGGGGATGTTTCCCTTGGTGATGTGAATAGATCTATGCCATGGTATTACGAGACCATACCTGGTACAAGAGAAATACATTCAGTTCATAGTAAAGACATGGGCGACATATTTTCCATTGAAATGAGGAAGTATGCGTGTTTCTGCGAGTTCTACATCGACGCCAATGGACTGGGGGTTGATCATTGCGTGAATGATGTATATGTCAAACAATAGAAATATGTCCCTCTTAATCCAAAGAGGCCACATCCAATTCCGACGTGGCAAGAGATGCACACTGGTGAGGCAATGGTTTCACTAGAGCATGATCGGGTTTCTGATTTGGCTAAGCAAGGTACATGATAGTTGATTGAATGTTTAAACCTTTAGTCTTATACACATGCATATATATATTTAAGATTTGTATAATATTTGAAAATCTTAATGAAAGTGTGTATTTGTTGTAATTTCACCACCGGGAAATGAAGAGCATGTGGCATACTTTTTGATGTGGTGTACACAAATAAAAAGAAGGTTGGTGTGACCCTATGTCGATGGAGAGTTCACGTACCAAGTTGGTGACCTAGTTGTGATGGGCCACTTTTTTGAAAAATTGAGAAGACAAGGTGACTATATTATTTACAAATATTGCATCTCTGAATATATATCTTATCAGTATAGTCATTTGGTGGTGGCAGCTTGGATACATCTCACTGAAATCAATGTGAAGAGGGGTGAACCAAAGAGATGGAAGATGTCAGTAGCTGACCGTGATCGTATTATGGAGATGTGCATTCCTATAACCCATTGGCCGGATGAATAAAAGTTATATGCCATGACATATAAGTTGATACATTGACATAGTTGACATGCTTTTGAAATGTAGCAAATCAAAATTTCTTCTGAAATATGAAATCAAATTTTACATTGTAGTTTTAATTTGCACCTCGTATATATTACATTGTAAATTTGTAAATTTTGTAACATTATAATTGTAAGTTATGTTAAAAATTGTAACTTGCGTTCGATTGACAATTTTGCAAACATGTAAACTTGTAATTTATTAAATTGAAAAATTGTACAATTTCTTAAGATTGTAAAACATAAATAACTTTAAACTATAACTGCAAATAATTAAAACATTTAACATACCATCGTGTTCAAAAAAAGGTCCATATATATATATATATATATATCGATAATCATAAAGTACACAATAATAAACTCCAAAATAATAGCGTCCACAAATAAAAATCTACAAAATAATAAAGCCCAAAATAATAACATACACAAATAACAGTCTACAAATCACTCATATGCCATTGATCGAGAGATCGACCATCATGGACACTACCGCCAGCTGCACTATGCCCCTAGTCTTGATCATGCACATCAAAAAGAAAATTGCCTAGGTCTGAGAACTGCAGAAGTTAAAACCGTGAACTCTGCAAGTCAGTTACATACCACATATTTAAATTACATGTAGAATGTGAGAAAAAATTAAATATATATATGAAACACAGATCTATGAACTCACCTCGCTCAAGTTGAGTGTCAGGTTTGGGAGGCTAGGTATCTGTCAAGACAATCCTTAATCCATAAACATCAAGGTGGCTTCAATGCCCTCATATGCAGCTTCCTGTGTCTGTGTCTGTTTCCATGACATGAAAATAGTTATATTAATGAATTACAATTTGAACTAGAGAATTACAATTTAAACATGTAAATTATAATATGAACATAAATATACAAACAATTCGAACATAAATAACTAGTACCTCGTCGATTGGCGTGTCATGAGTAGGACTCAAGCGAGGCTATGTAGAATCATGTGCAATGCCCTTGCCTCTATCTTATACAATATGAACAAGATAAATGAGGAATGTTGGAACAAACCAAAATAGTGTGTGTTCAACAATTGACTTGAATTTAGAAATTCAAATTTATGATGACATTTAACACATACCTCAATGATGTGGGTGGATGGAACTGCAGCGGGACCTCGAACAGATGCATCACTTCCAAACATGACCTCCATGAAATTGGGCTCCAGCATGGAGGTCTAACACAAAGCAAAGTATTAGTTAGAAAAAGATATACCTGACAATCATAGAAATCAAATGACAACAATCAAATTATGACAATAAAGATATACATGTCCCATCGGTCAAGGCATGCATCTATGATGCAGTCTAAAATATGCATCGTGAGCCATGATAGCATACTACAACATTGTGTCATGATCAAGAATGTTGAGAAAATCATTGTCCACCCACTATAAATTAGGTTGTGCAGGTGCAGTGGGTGCTCTGCGTCTCTCTGCCTGCACAGCCATCATGGTACCATGCATTGTCATGCATGTCACCTCTACCAATGCACTACGATCCTCCGTCGCTAGCTGAGATGACTTAGCTACATCATATGTCCTAAGCATGATCTTGGCAGGGAGACCTGCCAAAGGCTCTAGCTTTGGCTGAGCTCCAGGGTCTCTCCTAGCCCCAGGACGCACATGACTACGTCCCCCGCCAGCACCATAGAAGCTCGATGGTGTGCTACTATAATCTGGGTGCATATCTAGGACAAACTCTGCATAGATATTTTTTTCAAAGTATAGTGGGACTTGGTCATGGCGGGGAAACATGCCCCATGCTCTAATGAACCTGTCATATACATAAGGCGCTGCAGCCTCTAGCTTAAACTCCTTGAGTCTAAGCGGTTGACCAGAGGCACGGTTAGAAGGGATATAAAATAATGCTCCATTCACATCATGGCCAGCTGTTGCATCTCTCACTACGGCCCAGTTATCAGTACTCTTCACAACAGCCCTTCTTCTTTGGCATGCAGAGGACCAAAGAGAACTCAATGGTCTGATGGACCTGTAGACCTTCAGTAGATTGTCTACTGCCTCTAACATCATGTGCATCGAACGTGATGCAAGAGAGTTATGAGGAATGGAGAGGATGTTTTCCCGCAAACACTCACGCTGACTGGTAATGTCTTGCAGCGTGATACGTGTGATCTCATCCTCCCATGGTGTTTCCTCGGGAGGTTCAACGCCCTATTGTGCAACACCTGAAAATTAGATGAAAACATAAATGTTTGTCAAAATACATACATCAACAGTAGGTGAATTTGAAATCAATATAAATTAAAGGTACTGATAACTGAAAGAAATATATATATATGCATTTAATGTACATGTCTTGTGGGGAACCTCCCCACCGACACCAACAGTATCCTAATCCTTGTCACTCACATGCACAGAGCTGCTGCCAGAGTGGTTGCCGCTCATCTCCCCAATAGGAGCGTGTGTCGGCATAGAACGCCTAGGCGAACCCGTGAAAATAGAGACATACAAGTTGATGATTAAATATACACATGTGAAACAATTTAATTTGATGTAACTAACAACAAAGAGTACATCATGCACAGTTGTATACTGACGAGTCCTTTTCCGACCTCCGGGGCGAGGAATGGCCGTAGATTCGCTAGTAGGGGCGAAGAATGGTCGTAGATCCGCTAGTGCTCTGCCTTCGGTGAACTGAATATCCCCTCTTTAGAGATGCATCTGCATGAAATAAGGCATAGTGAAATTTTTTTGTAAACAACTCAATGTAAGTAACTCCATATATGGATACGAATAAAAAACTCTTACTTAAAAAACCACCAAAAAGTTTACAAAACAAAATGGATTGACAAGTTTTTTTTTATTTTGCTTTGAAGGTGGTGTGAAGAAGACTATCGAATATGTGGTGTGATCGGGGTTATGATTTATTTTCATAATGTTGAGTACTCCTGTATTTCTTGTTCAATTTGAGATTATGGACATGTGGTACTTATTTGGGTGAAGCTTCCTAAAATACGACTTGAATTCTAGTTACTAAAGTTTTTTCGGGTTACAGGGAATGCTTTGTGAGTTTTCAATGGAGTGGAAATGAGTTACAAACACTTGGGATTTTAAACTAATTCCTATAGATATTTATAATTTTAAATTAATTTTTAAAATTATAATTATGTAAATTTTTTCATCCATTTAAAAATAAATAAATTAAAATTCCAGTTTTCCATAATTTAATGTATAAATTTATATATTTTATTAATAATATGTTTTACTATTATTTTAAAATGTTCTAAATTTATAATTTATAATTTTCAAAATGTTGAATATATAAATCTATATATTTTTTCTAAAAAAAATAAAAAATATAATTTTATTTCAAATTATGGATTTCTATTAATTTTTTTAATTTCTTTAAAAAAATTTAAATCATGAATTTCTATTAATTTTTTAATTTGATTTTTTTTTTCAAATTTACACACTTGTTTATTAATGTTTTTTTCCTTAAAAAAAAAACAAAAAAAAATCCATACTTTTGTTTGAGTTTAAAAAAGAAACTAAAATACATAAGTACACTTTTCAATAAACTAAGATCAAAATATGTCAACTAATAAGTCAAAACATATCTATCATATCTTATTATGAAAAAAATATTTATAAGAAATATGAATATGAATTAATATAATATTTTAATTACAATTATAATTATAATTTATTCTAATTAAATAGTTAATAGTTTATATATATATATATATATAATATTTAAATTTTAATATATATGATCAAAATATTTAAAGAAAAATATATGGGTTGTTTAAATAAATGCCTATGTCGGTTTAAGGTTCATGATTGTCTTGTGTCTAGGGTTTTTGTTTTTTTCAATTTTTCATATATTCTCAGAGTATTGAAAAAAATTGGGCAGCATTTTTGCTTGCCCGACACACATTTTAAAATTAAACCGGCAGCATATACGAATGCGGGTTGATAGAAATATTTATACAAACTATAAATTTAAATTTTAAATTTAACAAATTTGAATTTTTTCAATCCTCCGTGTATTCTCGGAAGATTGAAAAAATTCGGGCAGCATTTCTACTTGCCGAGCACACATTTATAAATTAAACTAACAGCATAAACGCTACCGGTTGACAAAATATATATAAAACAAAAAATTAAATATTAAATAAAAAACAAATTTCAATTTTAAACATATTTTAAACGCTACCGATGGCATTTCTGCTTGTCGGGACACATTGCAAACATACTAGGGAAAAAAAAAGAAACCTAAAAACATCTATAACAATGATTTTTTTCAATTTTAACCTAACATTTTAAAACTTAAAAAAAACTAAAATTCCATTTCAATTTCAAAAAACAAGGATTGGGGGTTACCTCTCTGCTCTGACATCGAGGTGAAAGGGGGCATGGCTTGCGTGGTAGCTCAGTCGAGGTCTCTGGGGGCGTGGTTGCATGGGCGAGGTGTTTGGGGACGCAGATGTTCAGTCGAGGTACTTGCTCGATCGAGGGACGTTTGTGTCAAAATGTGGAATGGTCGCAGGTGCGCGCGACCCTTTTTATATATTTTTTAAAACAGGAACCTTGATCGAGGTCCGTATCTTGATCGAGGTAGTGACCTCGATCGAGGGTTTAACAAACCCTAGATCGAGCTCTTGGTAAACCCTCGATCGAGGGTTTAATACGTGTTTACCAAGAGCTCGATCGAGGGTTTAAGAAAACATCAATCGAGCGCTAGTTAAACGCTCGATCGAGGTATAAAAACCTCGATCAAGGATGTGCTTTTTGCATTGTGCCAAAAATCCCTTGCCAAAAATTGTTACCCACCTCCATGGATGCACCCGTAAAAAAAATATCCAACCAGGATGTATCTCTAGTCACCGTTAGAGATCATTCTCAAAACAATTTGAATTTTTCCATAATAACCAATAATAAGGTTGCTAAGATGAAAATGAACTTAGAAAACATCCTGATTCCTGATATGATACATCTGCATAAGAAAATTGGGGACGTTATTTATATTGATTTGTTAAGGGCTACACTGAGACTATCAAGGTTGCAGTCCAGTAAGAGAAAAATTGAGAATCAACTTATACATGAGAAGGTGGAGACAGAGCCCACCAAACACATATCAAGAAGTTCCAGACATATTTGTTGGATGCTGTGAGCCAAGCAAATAAAGGGTCATACAAAAAAATTTGAATGAAAAAGAGAATGCCATTCAACTACTGAAGAAGAAGTTGAAAATCCCTTCTACTCAGCTAATACAAGCTTCTGAGTTGATAGAGATTGAGAAGGAAAAATAAGACTTGAATGGTGAGCTAATAGATTGTAAAGCCAAACTACTTAAATTTGCAGAAAAAGAAAAGCAATGGCAAAGAGATATGTCTCTTGTAGTTGAGAGTGAGAAGACTCTTGAAGCTAAATATGATGAATTAGAAAAGAAACTACAAGGGAAAGAGAAGGATCTACAAGAGAAAGATAAAGAACTTGAATGTAGAATCATTCCTCTTTCTATTGAATCTGGTGAACAAACTACTGTCCAAGCTATGTCACGGGCTAGTATGAAAGAATTGGAGCTAGTTGGATTGAAGAACCAGAATAAAAACCTGGAGAGATTGGATTTGAAAAGAGAACAAGAGAGAAAATATTGGGAAGCAAAATGCCAGGAATTACAGACTAAGAATGAAAAAATGATGAAACAGGTTACAGGGCAATCATCAATTCAAGGAGAAAAGCATATAATTTGGGATGCCATTATAGCATAAGCAAGTAAGTTGAGACCTTACCTTGATTGTATTTTAAACAAAGAGGTTGTGATTCAATCATCTAAACAGATCATGACAACATCAAGGGAAATATTGAATAAAAAACATATTGACTATGCTAAGAATTCCATAGACTTTTTGAATGGGTTAACAGGGGATGAGTTGAAGACTGCAAACATTAAGGATATAATATCTATCATAACCTGGTCCAGAAAAGTGGTAAACAAGCATCATCATTTAGACACAGTCCAGGCTAATATTGACATCATGGTACATCGGTTAAATATTTTTAGAGACATGTTTGATCCTTTGTTCAAGAAGGGACTCCCGTTATTTTGGCAAGAAAAAGGTGCTATGCTGACACATAAGGAATACCAGGACAAATTAATTGAATGTAGATTGGATCACACAAAATTTGTTGACATGCACCAATCATTATTTGGCAAAACAATTGTAGACAAGTTGAGAGATGAGTTTGAAATGTTTTTTTCTTTCAAAGAAGCATGTGCACATTTGCAAAATTATTCATATAGGGATCATGTGGAATTGCGTGTGTTGTCAAAGGAAATTTTCCATTTAGATTTTTCAACCGCAGACCAATGGAAAACAGTGGAAAAATATGGAAGGTCCAAGCACACGTTGCATGGTTGAAGACATTGAAGATTGTGGAGGATTTACTGCTGAAGTATTAGTTATTTAGGCTTTAGTTTATTTTCAAAGTCAGTTACTAGTTAATAAGTATTGAATGACACATGTAAAATGAAGTTATGCCTATTTTTAGCAATTTGTTTTGTTTCAGCTCATGAAGCAATTGTATAAGAACTAGTGAATGCAATGAAAAAAATGTTGGAACCCGTGAGAGATGAGTTATGTAATTTGAGACTTATTTTTAATAAATCACAGAGCCGAAGATGGCCTTTTCTACAAAGATTCATGTGTTGTTCACGATTACAATTTGTTTTTTCTCTTCTTAGTATGAATGGTTTCCTGTTATTACCTTTCATTGCGTCTTCTTTTATGTCTAAAATGAGTGTTTGATGGTTCAGAATTCATATGTATATTCTCTGACTATTGATTTCTGATATCCACAAATCTTTTCCACTAAAGTTAGCATTGGATTCATCCCTGATAGATGCCCATGTTAATAGATTGTTCATTATTTCTTCTTTTACACTAGACCAAAGCATTTTGATTGTGACTGAATAGCTACCTTTCCTTTGTAGAAGTTTCTATGCAAATAACATTGTGATTGATAAATATATATTTTGACTCAATAGCCCAATGTTTACTTTCCCTGTTTCAACCAATACAACAATCTGAATTTTACTTTTATTTTTATATCTAGCCTTGTTAAACAACCATTGAGAGATCCCTCTCTGTAGAGAAAGAAACCAACTTTCTTTCCTAAAGATTGGTTTTATGGTTACCTTGAGATTACGTTTTACAACCTGAGGTACATTTTGAGTGCTAACACCCTACATAACTCAATCCTAGTTGCATTGAGAAGGATACAATTAATTGGATCATGGACAATGAGATAAAGGCCACTTTCCAGTAGAAATTCCAATTGTCAATAACATTTTACCCTCTTCTACAATGTATCATATTTAAGAAACAATGAAAAGGTTCCTTGAATATTTCGTATTTTGGGCATATATTTTTTCTTGTAACTCAAAATTGGGAAGAATTTGTACCATTGGGAAGAATTTTAGTAAAACGACATCTTTTAAAATATTCTTTTTTAAAATAATCTTTTAAAATATGTTGGTTAGTAAAACAACCTCCCCGGACAAAAAATAAGGAATTATAAAAAAATCAAAACACCAAAGTTGTAGATAATTTCAATACCTTTCCAATGGTCCAAACTACGCCCAATTCTGAGTTAATAGAGAAAAATTATTCCCAAAATATGAAAGATTCTAGGAATCTTTTTTTTTAAATAGGATACATTTTGGGCAAGATAAAACCTTATCAGTATCAAGTCATCAATGTAGGGAAGCTTCTTCACTAGGGAAAGTGGCTCACCGGGAGTCAAGTTCAACAAAAGTGTTTTCATTTGATGGAGGAACTTGAGGAAATGGGGACCATTTCTCCCTTATGGTATAGGAATTATTCAGGTGGATATTGGTAGCCACCCATCTATTCCACTGAGTTATAATGGTTCTCTGTATTCTTGGAAATTTTCGATGGTTTTTTGGGTCCTAACTTCGAGGTCATTTTGAGGCACTAAACAATTTTCCTTTTCCAATCGAGGGGCGGGTGATTGCCATGGAATTCCTTCGCCTAAGTGAAAAGTTTTAATTCGTAGTTATTTATTTCCAACAAGCTATCAAGCATCCTAAACAAAGATCATATGCAAAATTTGTGCCCCTTACATGTTGGTGTATCAACTAAGCTCCTCGGGGGGCCAAAAAACGTTTTGGTTCTTCAAATCATATGGTCAGGTTTTAAGATGTTGGGTTTTTTTCCTATTTTTTATTATGATAAAATTCCCTTTCTGGTCTCTTTGTAATAATATCTTTTGAATGAGTGTATCCGACACATCTCCCTTAAGAGATAAGTTACCACCATCTAAGCTAGTTTTTATTGCTTTGTAGTTTATAGCGTTTTTCCATTCCACATTAATAGAATTTGGGTTTTACTCTACTATTGTTCTTTCTGAAAAACATTTTTGTGTGTTTCCATTTTATATTGATTCATTTATTTCATTCTACGGATAATCTAGATCAGTTAGTTGAGAAGAAAAGGTTCATTCCCGATGACTCCACTGAAACAATGTATTTGATATGACAAACATTTATTCTAGTTTTGGGGAATATCCTTATTGGCTTCTCAAAACCTATGGCCCTTCAGATTGTTCAAATAATTTGGCTCCCTCTCATGAAGAACCAAACATAACTATATGGGAAACTCCAATGTTTCATGGAAATGGAGAATCAGGTTTGGTTTATCTTGTGGACTTTTTCAAATTTGCGGGGTATAATAAAATCCTTTGTGAAAATGATATGATGGATTATTTCTCATTTGGATTGGAGGACAATATAATGCAATGTTATAAATCTCTTGGAAAGAGAACAATTACATCTTTTGAAATCGTTTTGGAATCATTTGGTAAACATTGGTGCCCTAATAACATTGATAAATGGCTACTCAAAATTCAAGAGGTCAACAAACATAGTGATGCACAAAAAATTGTTGAAGAAAGTCCCAGACCACCCTTGAAGGAAGAAGAGGGAGCCAAGGAATAACAAACTTCTAGTCCATTGCTTGAAGATGAATATATTGTCGAAGAATGTTGTGACAATGATCAACCCATAGAAATATCTCATGAACAATCCATTGTTGAAGAATCATTCATTGAGGATTTGTTTTAAAGAATCCAAGAAATATGACATCTCAAGCCCTATGCTTGAAGACGATGGTAATTTTGAATATCAAAATAAATATGCTCAAGAAAGTGAATCCAAGGAATACCATGGTGAAGATCTAGAGAAGGATTTTGAAGAGGACATAATTAAAGAAAGTGAAGAAATGATGAGTCCCCCTTATCGATGTTTTGAGGATTCCCATGATGTCTTGGTCCTTTTGTCATAAATGGCATGATTCCTTTGTGGGATGAAAAATATGGTTACTGTTGGAGGTTTATATGCCCTCCCATGTATTATTATTCAAGGTCTAGGAGTGTTTTACTTGAGCCTTTGGGTCATACATGTTCCAAGGAAGGTTTTTATGAACCTTTCCAGTTGCGCAAAAGTGAAGATTTTGTCAGTTTGGATCATCCAAATCCATATTTTTATGCAAACATGGAACAACGTGAAGAAGGTTTTGTCAAATAAATTCATGAATATCAAGAAGAAAATGAACAAGCTCTTGTTGAACAGTTGTTGCTCGTTAAAGAGGATATTTAAGACATGGTGGATGAAAGTGTAGATGATGGTTCTCCTTCATACAGTTCTCCTCATGATGAAGGTTTGGTGAGCCTTCCTCTATCCCTTTTTATCTTGATGATGAATCTTTTGAATGAGGATATTTTCCAAAAATACGATGATATTCACTCCCCCCATTTTGATCATGATATGGTTGGGAAATATTGGAAATTTGTTGGAGAGACAATAAATGACTTTTTCTAACAAGGGAAGTGTAATTTTTGAGGATTTTGGAAAACTGTTTTTTATAAGGTGTATCAAGATTTGGTTCAATCGTGCCTCTTCACCATCGATGATGTTATAAGGTTATGTATGGAGACTTCTATCGTAGGTGTTGAACAACCAATTTTACCCTCTCCCAGGGTGAATCTCAAGCATCATTCTCAATCGTGTTTCTAAGCGACTAATGTATGTTTTGGAAAACAAGAAGGTGGTTTTGTTGTAGGGTTGGAGAAACAAATCATTCCCTTTCGTAGGGAATATTTGAGGTCTCCTTTCCAACCATATCTTTTAGGGATTATTTCTATTTTCAAAATTCATGTAGGGAATTGTTGTGGCTGCAACTTTTCCCAAATTTCTGGAAATTTGGGACCCTCCTTTTTTATTGTGTTTGCCCCACTCTGCTACATGTTTGAATTATTTGAGGCCAGTTTTCTTGCTATTTGAGATTTCATTTGGGTCTGTGCATGTTGTGGACTATATGGCTCAGCCGGTCTTTATGATGTTTTATTTTTGAAGTTTAAAATGGGTTTTTCAGTTTCCTTTCTTTCGGAGGTTAGTTAGACGTGGTGCCGATGATTAAAATATGTTGTTGAACCTGGGTTCTATTTTGAAAAAGGCCTTGCTTTGCGATTTTTTGGAAAGTTTTTTGACTTGGATCAGAGGTCGAAGGCTAATTGAGTTCCACCGTTGCAGCCCCATAATAGACTAATTGCCCTTCGGACTGTTGGTCTTTTCGCGGATGTCCTATTTTTTGTTTTTTCGATGTTGATTGGTTTGTGGGTTTTCTTGACCTTTGAACTTCCGTCGTTGTGGCTATGTAGCTCACTAGCTATCCGATGCCTGCAGAGGATCCGAATCCCGACGTTTTATCGCGCCATTTTTAGTCTGTGTGCCAGAAACCCTTGATTGTAGGTTACCCATCATTGCAGTTGCGTAGCCTGCTCATGAACCGACGTCAAGCATTTCGATCCGTCGATGGGGGTTTCTATATGCCCATTTCTTAATTGTTTTCCCGCCCTTTGTTCTGAGATCATAATTGTTTTTGTAAGAGACCGGTGTGTTTTGTTTTAGGTTGAAATTTACATTTCTTAAAAATAGTCGGAGCATCTGATAAATTCTCGTTTGATCACAGGGCAGTTGTTCTCAGATCCCCTGAAGATTATTGTGGCGAAGAAGATGCAGTTGGAGGGCAAAGTGTGCTAAAGCATAAGGCAACGGAGTCGTTGCTCAAGGATGAAAATTATTAAGGGGGCGAAGAAGGACCAAAGAATGATAAAACGTAATCATTACAAATCAAAGGCCCAGGCTTGGGCAGTTCGTCAGTTACCTAGCTATGCCTGTTTTTCATATCAATCTTTATTTAAAACGTAACGTTGAATTATGAGCATTCGCGTAATGACAAAACCGGAAGATTTAAGCGGTTGTGGGGCAACCAAAAGGTTTTTGAGCTGGTTATTGTATAAATGTACAAAGAAGAGAGGAGGGAAGGGATTTTTCCCAGAGAAACTTGTGATCTACTTGTTGTAAGAGGAACTACTTCGTTTTGCAATAATAAAATTACAATTTTGCCTGTTGGAGAAAGTGTTGTGTGGAATGTTCAAATGTGACGAAATGAACAATGTTGAAGGGGAATTATTTTGTTTTCAGCTGTGTTTCATTGACTGTGAGAGTGTTCTAACTTTCTAAACCTATGTTCTTATTTGAATGTTCTCTGGTTTATTCTGTGATAATTTCCACTGTGAGTAATGAATGTTTTAACAGATGACGAGCTATCTTGTTGTGCATATCTTTATTTATTTTTATGTGTTTTGATTCTAAGAACAGCTATCTGTGATTTATCTTAACATATGAATAGTATTACATTACTCATGAATTAATAATCTTGCTCCCTAGGGACGGCTTAGTTAGCATTGTTTATCCAGTTGTGTGTGATTTAGATGCGAGTGAGTCTAAGACGAGAGGTAAGAACCTACACATCACATTGTGACCACTCCTCGCATTATTCATCAATCTGTATCTTATATAGGCACTTGCATATCATACTTAAAGTAAAAAATACAAAAATATACACGGTGGATCGGGCCGCAACGGACAAAACCATTTGTTTTTGTGACTTGACCTATGGTAGCTGGACCGCAAACCGGACAGGTTCCCTACACCAAACAGTCATGGGCTAGTTGGGAACGTTGAATGGGGATAATCCCTTATTGTTTTTGCCTGCGAATTGCCAGGCCTCAACAGGAATCAAGTAGGTTTTGGAGAGCAACTTCATCTTGAAGGTGGGTTGTACTTGAGACCTACCCAAGATTGGATATAAGGGACTTGTGAAAGGGGTCCTTCTTGGAAATAATACAAAGGATTCCATATCCGTGATCTCTTCTATCATTCCATCCCCATTTCGATAAAAACAATGACATATATTCGACTTATCATTGATGTGAATTTTTCTTGGAATATTGAGAAAGACAAGGGAAGAATCCCTGACATAAATGATATGCTAACGTGGATTCACTGGTGGTATTATTTTACTTCATTTGTTTATGTCATTATGGTTTGAGTATATAGGTTGCATAATCATTTTGTGTGTCATTTGATTTACTTTAGTATTGCATATTGTTGTATTGATTTTATGCATTTCATATTTTTATTTGAACAAGGAAAAACAAATGTGTTTGCCTCTGATGCAATTGATGTTTTTGTTGTTTGAAGGGTGGGTAGGTCTACAGGTCCCAGAAGATCCAATAGGTTCTCATGCACTCCAAAAACATTTTCATGTCTTATAGTTGGAGCCAATTCTTATTCCCTAGACTCTCTACAACACAACCTACTACATGTGCTAAGGAGGGGGTTATTTTTTCCATTGTAAAAGGAAAAGTTGGGGATTTATTTATGTAAAGTGTTGGTCTACTAGGTTCAAGACCCATTTGTTGATCATGGCAGGACTTCTTGGTCCTCATTTCAAAATGTCCTAGTATTGTGTCCTTGATAACTACCCCTTGATCGGTGGTAACTTCTTATCATGTCGATCATTTATGCCTTGGGTAGGTATCAATGCATCTTCGGGTGACTCCATTAAGACACATGGATTAGAATTCCCTTGCTACACTAATGGTTTTATGTTTTGTAGAGGTGATTTTTCCTGTAAGGGTTGTCACATCCGCTCTAGCACACCTCATTCATACTCAATTGCACCTTATCTTATTGTATCACCCTTCCCTCTTGGACATCTTGGTCAAAAATTGAAAATCGTGCACCTCAAAAAGCATTTTTTGAAGGTCGTACCATCGTAAGAAGGAGGGTGTTAAGGGGAAAATACATATGTCGGGGTTATATGGGGCGTGATTTCCTCCTTCCAAGATTAACCTTTCGTCATATTGAAGCTATCATCTTATTTTATCATTGTTTTATGTTTTATGAGGTTTAGTCCCTAGATTGTGGGTGACAACCCCTAAAAATTCATTCTAAACACAAATTAGGTAGGTTGGATTAAAGGAGGGATAAAGTGAGCCTTTTTTCTTATCAATAAGGAATACTCCTCTCATTTGTAATCAAGATCATGGGATCAAATATAATTAATTTTTTATTTCTAGTTTTGTATATGAGCAATTAATTGGTGCTTACCTCCTTTCTTGGAACTTCTAGGGTTTTTCAAGGATCAAATTTGACATGTATGGTTTATTTACAATATTTAAAGGCTATTCTAAGGTGAAAGAATTATTGGTTATCTTTCTCTTCTCCTTTACTCTCTCAATTGTGGTAAGATCTTGAATTTCTTTTCTTGCATTGTTAGAGGCATTAAAGGTAGGAGATATTTTGGGTTTTATGCATAATAGTTTAGTATTTTGGGTGAGACATTGTAGAAGGAACTCTCTTGTTTTGGGACTTGACATCTTGTTTTCCCTAATTAGGTCAACTGCGAACATAACCTAGGGTTTATTAGCCTTGCCCCAATTTATTCAAATATTGAATTATCGATTCTTAGGAGAAATACTAGCCCCAATTTCTCATTTTCCACTAGAATAAGACCTAATTATATTTCCCTCATCTTCACCATCTCATTTTTACAAAATTCCTTGTACTATTTTCAAAAAAATACAAAAAAACAAGTATATAAAAAAACCCTAAAATATGAATATTTTCAAAAAATCCAAAAAGTAGTCATCTTGTGATTGTACTTTGATTAGTATCAATTTCACTTGTAAAAATATGAATTTTATGATGGTTATTTTTTATAAATTATTCATCTTACTTGAAAATCCATAAAAAAGTAAAAAATTCAAGAAAACGTGTGATTTGCTGCCACTTTATTCCTCAAACTAGGGTGATATCAACCCTAGGGGAGTGATGTCGGCTCCTAGGGGTTGGTACATCCCTAGCGTATGTCTAGTTGACTATTGTGTAGGCCCATATTTGAAAAATAAATGGACTGGTACATCATCTCCCTTCTCCTTCTTTTCTCGTTCCAGCATCACTCATCCAAGAAGACCCTTCATATTCAAAAAGAGGGATATCATCCGCTCAAATAGGGATTGCTTTGCACAAGACGTATCAGGGTCTTAAATCCATAGCTCCAACATAGAGAACTCATCCTAGGGATTAGCCTCACCTAATTACTTCCAGAGGTCCTGCTCCACAAATTCTATCTCCGGCCACATAGACAGAGGGAGAAACACTTTGTATAACCAAGTTGCTTGAGTTGTGTGTGATTGATCCTTGTTGTCTCTCTTCAGACCTTTCCTCGTAGTCCCCACTTCATCCCCCATTGACTCCATACCCATCGTAGAAATGCAAGCTAGAATATCACCAAAACAAGAATCAGGGAACGAAACATGTTTTCCACCTTAAGAAACCCTCTCCCAAAACCCCCGACGATGATGATAACCACATATGAGGATTCTCACGATGTCATGGGACAAGCTAGGTAAATTCCAATTAATCATGGTATTGATCTCCTTCCTTGTGTCTGTACAAATTTTTGGATACACCATAGTTTCCACCAGTATTTTCAACCAGCTCTACCAAAAAGTTGTATGGTTCCTCATACTACTATTTAACTCCATCCTCCTTCATAAACTACATGTACTTTGACAAGCTTACTTCATTATGAACCCCCTGTTAGAAGGAACAACATCACCTCACATAATATTACCCCACTTACTATGCACATGTCGGTTGAGGCCTCTCATGTGGCCCTCCCCCCTCATCACTCCTCTCCTCATTGACATCCACAACTGGGTATGGTGTTAACATTATTACAATGCTCATTGGAAAAATATTATGTTTAGGGAAGATATTGTAATCACATTGCTTAAACCAATATAAACAAGTGTCATGGTAATGGCAATGTCCTTGTCATTAGTGAATAGTTTTTTCATTTGTACAATGTATTTATGCAATGTTTGTTTGTTTTTCTTAGAATAGAGAAAAATATATTAAAAAAATGTGTATTATTGTTTTTTTTTAGTGGCATTTCATAATATTTTTTTCTTTTGTTTACAATTTTCATATAAAAATCAAGTCATTATTGAAATATCACCTACCATTTTCTTTGATGGGGTGTCTAGAGTGAACGAGGTCCAAGCGGCAAGAGTAGAGGAGGAAAATGTGGCTAAGAGAAAGAACGGCCACTTCTCAAGGGGAATGGAGGCTCTTTATTCCAAATAAGAGGTGGAAGGTTCCTCTACTTTGATAATTAAAACAAATTCCTTGATCATTAAAACAATCATTCTCTAGTACACTTCTGCATTTGAGGAGGATTATGGCACAAGGATGCAGGGAGGCGAGATTGAGAGCTCACATGAGAGGGAGTACAAGAACACTGTGAAAAATTTGTCCATATTCATAACCCAAAGATCACAATGAGTGCTTGGAACACCTGAGGCTAGAAACGATCAAGGTTTGGAATAGAATAAAGGAGGACAAAGATGCCATGACCCTCCGATTCTCGCTCTACTCTCTCCATAACAAAAATCAACTTGTTGTATTTCCTTGTTTGGGTCTTTGACTCCCCTCATTCTTAGTTTTATGTCGCCCCATGGTGGAAGGTCTCTCCCTTCTCTTGTTGGTTAGACATGCACGACCAAGGCTTCCATGGAAGCAATGCATTTTTACAATGTATAAATCTCTAAGGAGGAACATGATGTTATGGATGTGGTGGAAGCGACTGAATTAAAGCTAGTTAGGGCCTACTAGGAAGACAATGATGTTGAAAGGAAAATTTAATGGATCCTTATAGACTTATGTTGCACTAGAACCTAAATTTATCAGTTCTATAGGACTCTAGAGATCTATATGCATACCAAAGCCATGGTATCCCCAAGTATGCTTCTGAAGGACACAAATTTATGCCACCTGAAGCAAAGAATAGAAACCTTGGAGGAAATGAATCCCTATCTTCTAAAGGTCATTACTTGGATATATGGAATACTTGGGGGAACCTTTAAACCTCCTATTGGAAATCCTCCTCAAGCCGCGTCATCAGAATTTTCTCACTAGAATGCTGCGAACCAACCTCCTATCCAGGTTTCACAACCCCATGACTAGCAAGTCTTCTAGATCTAGTTTTTTACTATTTCTGTTTCAATATAATTTATCTCCTTACATATCTATTTTTAGTGGCCTAAAACTTGAAAGCATGCATTTATAATAGTTTTAGTTTCTCTTGTGACTTGGTTTCCTAATTAGGAAAGCATGTTTTTTTTTAATTCTCACACTATGGATGATTGTTTAAAATGTTTTGATATGTAGACCTGCTCGGCTATCTCTATATATTTTTCCAAATATTAATATAGTCACTGTTACATAAAAAAAATTCACCTACCATAATTCTAAATTTGATGTTAAAACTACAATAGATCTTTCAAGAAATAGAAAAACTAAGGATTTGTAGTGACAACTTTTCTAATTTTAATCATTACATTAGTTCAGGTAAAATTTATTCAGTAAATAAAAAGTATAGTTGCAATGCTAGCATCAAAATATGCTCAAAATCTCGGGACTGAAAGGGATTTAACGCATATGTGTGATAATGACACAGTTTATTCTAAATAAGCAACCATTTTTATTGTGTAGAGTAAAAATATTAAAGTAGTTTAGTCGGGATTTGTAATTTTACTAAAAAGCGGTAGGAATCAACTATTGATTCAACATATTCATTAATACAGACATATCCTTAAATGTTAAATATGGACCGTGTCCTCACCAAGCCATGTATACATGATCTATCAAGTGCAGAAATCTAGAGGAAATAAAATATGAAAAGTATTTTAAGTTTGACATTGACAGGATAGAAAGCTCATTGCAACTAGAGAACAAGAATGGAAATCAACCATTGATATTTTCTACATGAAGAAGACGATGATAATAGAGAATTTGTTTATAATTTCGTCCTAGAAGGAGAAGATCAATTCCATGGGGAGTTTTTTTGGGTAAGCTACTATATAAGTTTCTGTGATTACTTCTATTAAATTTGATAATACATATTGAAATTAGGTTGGGAAATAATTGCTTGTCTTCATTACTGAAGCCCATAATGACTGCATGTTTGACCTAAATATCAATGGGTACCAAGTCTTAGCTTGGTCAACCATAGGTGTTGACATCTACATAACAAGAAACATTGATTTATTATTTCCAATAACACATGGAAATAGACTCTAAATTATCAACCAACTAAAATAGTGTGTTAGCTTTCCAAGCACTAATTACCGTGCAATTATTTGACCATTGAATCACCAGCTTGATTTTTCAATCTCAAGATGCATGCTAAGCAAATGATAGATGAGTCAACTTTAAAGATATTAAATTGCACATTATAATAATGAATCTCCATTATATGTATACAAACACATTGCACTTCAATTATATGCAAACAAGCATGTCACACTTCTAACATGCTTCTTGCAAACTGAATGAACCTTGCTCTTGACAACAATGGTTACAATGTATGCACACAATGGGAAATTTAATGAAGCCCTAAAGCTCTATCAAAAATTCCTCCATAGAACATAGTCTCAAATAAATTCTCTGCACCTAAGCCATTCTCTGCACCTAAGCCTCAAATAAATTCAGGATAAGTTCAAGGTCCCATAAGGAGACGAAACGAAAATTCAAAGAACCCTCTAAGAAGGTTGGATTAAAATTGAACAAGCAGAGAGTTGCAGAGGTAGGGAGGAGGTTAGTTGAGTCGGGACAGTAGCCTACACATCCCACGGAAGGTAAGAACTCTAAGTAAAAATATCAAGAGACAAAATCTGGTAATTATTTTCCTTTGGGAAACAAAGTGTTCAGCCGATAGGATAGAGGAATTAAGCAAGAAAAATTGAAAGGGGAGTGAAGGAATGGGAATTGATGCTAGAGGCTTTGCAGGAGGCCTGGGGATCCTTTAGGATCCTACTAGGGTGCACTTGGTAGGATTCTAGGGAAACATATGCCTCTTATCTATAGACTTTAAGGTGGTTAGGTTCCCTGTGGAAGGTATGATCATGAATTTCTACGGTCCTCATAATGCTGGGAAAAAGAGAGATTTCATCACATCTCTCTGAAAGGCTCATGACCGTAGGCCCAACGACCACTGGGTAGTTGGGGGTGATTTTAATCTTATTACTTCCTTGGAGGAGAAAAAAGGGGGTCATCGAAGGTTGGAGAAAGAGTGTGCGGTTTTTCGAGACACCATTGAGGACCTATCCTTGGTTGACTTCACTCCAGGGAAAGGTTGGTTCACTTGGAATAAAAAAATATAGGGGGAGAACCACATAACATCTAGGCTCGATAGGTTCCCGGTGTCAGAGTATATCATTGATATGGGCAGTGAAATCCACTCAACTACTCTTTCAGGAGATGGATCGGATCACTGGCCCATAGAATTAATGTGGAGTGGTTCGGGGTCCCAGTTCAAAAAACCTTTCAGATTCGAACAATTTTGGCTTGAACACCTAGGTTTCGATGAAAAGATCAAAACTTGGTGGGAAGAGATGAGTGAGGAAGAGGGTCCGAGCATGTACAAATTTCAACAGAAAATGAAAGCTCTTAAATCAAGAATAAAAAAATGGAATAGGGAGGAATTTGGTAATATCTTTGCTGATAAGAGGGATATGGAATCACACATCTAGGAAATACAGTCTATCAGGATGAGGGGTGGATATACTCAAGAAATACATGTGGAAGAGCAGAGGCTCTACTCAATATTGGAGGAACGAGAGAAGCAAGAGGAAATCCTTTGGAAGCAAACATCATGAAATCAATGGCTAAAAGAAGGGGAAAGGAATACAACTTTCTTTCATCGCTCAATGATGAAAAATAGGATGCAAAATAAAATATACTCCTTAAATACAGTAAGAGGTGATTGGGTCGAATCTAGTGAAGAAATAGAAGCGACCTTGAACAATTATTTTACAGAGATAATGTCGGACCCCAAACCGGAGAGAAGCATTGATATTGATCGAATCACCGGGTTAATTCCTTCCTTAGTATCCTCTAAGATAAATTATCTCTTGATGAAACTACAACTCTTTTTGAAGTGGAGGAGGTGGTGTTTCAAATGAAGGAAGGCACAACCCCAAGTCCAGATGTTTCGTAGTTAATTTTTTTCACCATTTCTGGGACATCATCAAGTTGGAAGTATGGAGGATTGTGGAAGACTCTAGGATAGCCAAAAGATTGCTTCTGGCCTTTAATGCCACCTTCATCACCCTAATTCCAAAATGTGGAGCAGATTCCCATGATAAATTCAGACCCATCAGTCTCTATAATGTGATTTATAAGATTATCACCAAAGTGATAGCAAATTGACTTAACCCCCTTTTTTCAGGGCTTATTTCTCTTGAGCAATCAGGATTTATGGAAGGATGACAGATAACTGATGGAATCATCTTGGTTCATGAATTACTCCATTCCATACGGTCTCAAAAAATGCAAGGTATTGCTGATAAAGTTCAATTGTCACTTTATGAGGCATATGCTTAAATATTTTGGTTTCTGAGGGAAATGGATTGAATGGATAATGCACATAGTAATGTTTACTTTCTATTCCATCCCGATTAATGGGGTCCCCTATGATACCTTCAGACACACAAGGGGATTTAGGTAGGGGGATCCTCTATCCCCTTTTCGCGGTATCCTAATGGCAGAAGGATTGGGGAGGCTCTTGGCGCTTGAGAGAGAGAATGAATATTTAAGAGGGATTAAATTCCATGTCAAGGAAGCTAAACATACCCACCAACAATTCATGGATGACACGATGCTCATAGGATACCCCTTAGTCCAAGAATCCTGGAGGTTTAAGAAATGTTTGAGGGACTTTGTCTTAGCCTCGGGTTTGGAGGTCAATAACCAGAAGTCTCAGGTATTTTTCTTCAATACGTGGAGGGTCTCATGACGAAACATTTGTAGGATCCTAGGCTTATAGGAGAGATCCCTTCCATCCAAATATATGGGAACACCCTTTGTGAATTCCATGGCGAAAAAAGGCTCTTGGAGAGACCTCTTGGATAACATAAAAAAGCGCTTGTAAAACTAGACCCTAAGACCTCTCAATTTTGCAAGTAGATTGGTGCTGGTAAAGTCTGTTCTCTAAGAAATTCCTTCTTACCTTTTGTCTACCCAAGCAGCTCCGAAAATGATTTTGAAAGAAATCTAATGTCTACAAAGGGACTTCCTGTGGAGTGGGAACATTGACAAGTGGAAGTGGGCCTTGGTTAGTTGGGATACAATTTGCACCCACAAATCCCAAGGGGTCCTTGGTTTGAGAGATCCAGAGAAAACAAGCGTTGTCAGTGGAGCCAAGATTTAGTGGAGATAGGTTTCCCAGTACAAAGAGCCCTGGGTGGAAATTTGACATAACAAATATGCAGAGGGGTGAGAAAAAAATGACCTTATACATTTTCCTGAAGATAAACCAGGTTCGCATATCTAGTGCACATCCTCGCATGGGAGACACTTAGTCTAGGATCATAACTTTTGGGAATTCAGGGATGACCAAACTGCTAAGGTATGGGAAGATTCCTGGAAACAACTTCCACTTTTGGGTCAGGAGGGAGAATTTCAACAGATTAAGGATGCTCACATCACCAAGGTCTGACCTTGGTCAGTAACATATGGAAACATTAGACTAGGTATCAGGACTTTCAGACCTGGGTGGATAAAGAATGGTGGGAATGCCTAGGACCGGGAGAGGTGGTTGGTAGACTGATAGAAACCCTAGATAAAAGAATGATAAGAAAAAACCGAGGAAATGACAATCTAAGATGGGGATACAACCCTTCAGGCTCATTTACAATCAAATAGGCCTATTATATCCTGATTCATGCTAATGAACTTCCCACCGAAAACAAATGGGAAAATCTATGGAAAAATAAATTGTGGCCGAAAAATGCAAATTTCAGATGGCTTGTAATGAAGAATAGAATTTTAACTAGCTAAAACTTCATGAAACAAGGGATGATGGGTCCTTATCGTTGATGTATGTGTGAAGGTGAAGATGAAATTACCAACCATATTCTAGACTCTTGCAATTACACCTTGACCATCTGGGATATGTGGGTAGAAATATTTAGAAAATATGACATGATTCGACAGCACCCAGACATGACTATCAGTGAGTGGACCAGTTGTTGTTGTATTTGTAACTTCAGAAGATATTCTGATGTATATTATCATTGTATGTTGTTGTACCCCCATTGGGAATGTGTTTTACCCCTTTACGAGATGTCATCATTGCGTATGGTCACTGAGGTAAACCCTCCATTGTAAGTCAAGGAAATAGTCCCCATGTTAAATAAAGTAAAATGTATTTATGGGTATTCTTAGGTAGGTCGGCCCCACAAGTAACCTGGGTGACCTAGTGGTTGAGTTAACTAACTTAACGGAAGAATATATAGAGAGGCGCCCTCCTCATTTGAGATACACTTCACTTCTCTCATGTGTGCTTTAGGAGAGAGAGGAAGAGTAGGGACAGAGAATTGCTTCAAAGATATTCTACTTGGGTTATTTTATCTTGTCATCTTATCTTTGTGACAGAACTATTCTGAGGAATTTTGTGGGGTTTTCTCCTTTAAGGTTTCCTCGATGAAAATCTATGTGTCTTGTGTATCTTATGTATCTTTGATGTATTGGTGTGCTTGTTATTCTTTCAGATAAAGATCCTAAGTAAATTAACTTGGAAAAAGTAACATGGTATCAGAGCCACTCTAAAAGAAGGCACTATGTAGCTGAAATACAGTTGCAATGGCAGCTAATGGAAATTAGGTTTTAATGCCTAAAAACCCTAGAAGACTGAATTTAGTCATATTAGAACTTTCGCTATAACACAATATTGGAGAAGGCTCAGAAGGAAAAACTTTTACATGACAAAGAGGAATTCTCGTTGTACCTTTTGTAAAAGTTTTAGAATCATATTCTCTATACTTTAGGAGATATGGTTCCTCCAAATCAGGGTTCGACCCTCCTCCAAAATACATTCATAAACAGGTGACCTAGGGAGAATTGCTATATCTTGGGCTAGGAAGGTCTAAACGAAATTTTGCAAGATGTTTCAAGTAGGTAATGGAATTTATTTTATTTGGTCCAATTTTCAGACCCAGAATGTGAAACATTGACACGTGGAAATCCATACAATTTCTCTATGATGAACAATCCCCAAAATAGTCACCTTGAGAAACTTAGCATGAGTTCCACTTGGAGAATCCATTTCTACTCTAATCTATGGGGTTGGAAAGAATACATATCAGGATATCTTAGTACGAAGTTTCATATTGTAAGGATCTGACACTTAGGAGATACAACATAATCCATGTCAGATATGTCTGCATAAGAAATTGGAAAACTAGGGCTTCCGGTCCCCTGAGCTTCCCACCATTGTTTTCAGAAAAGGAGTACATTGGAAAACTCACCTTGAATAGGCACATATTTCTGTCCAATTAGAAGTTTGAAAAATTAGGGTTTTTTTCTAACAAAACCCTAGATCAACCAGCTTTGGAAGCAGGTCAGACATCTCAAATCGGTAAGATCTAAATATTTGTTATTTACATTTGAGGTTCTCATTTCAAAATGACTAATCACACCCAGCTTGATGACAAGCTTGGTGAAGCTGACAACTTCTGAGTATGGAAGTATAGGACCTCCGTGATCCTTGAAGAAAATGACTTGGATCAGTATTTTAGTAAGGAAGTTCTAAGATCCTGAGAGAGATGAGGCTAAGGCTAGAGCCAAGAGAATAATTGTAGATTCTATTAAGATCATCTCATCCCTCATGTGCCATCCTTGATGACACCAAAAGGAATTGTTCGATGCTATGACAAATCAATCGAAGAAGAAGAAGAGATTGTTATAACCATCTTGAATGGCCTCCCAAGATCATGGGATTCATTCATTCGAGGAAGGTGTGCCAAAAGGAAGTTGATTAACTTCAACAGACTTTGGGAAGATTGCACACACGAAGAAGCTCAGCTCATAATAAGAGAAGAGATATGGGAGAAACTGAATATCAAACTCTCATGATTTAAAGAAGATTGCTCAAGCGATGAGGAATATGAAGGACTCAACTCATGAAGAACATCTTATCCATCTTAGCATTTGGATATCAAATGATGCAGTTGTGAATGAAGAAGATGATGAAGCTGAAGGATCAAGAAGGAGTCTATCCACTAAACAAATAAATATAAGTGTTCAATTGTCATTTCATGATATTGCACTTGTTTATATTCAGTTGATGTATTATGCATGTTTGAGTGTTTGCATTTATACTATTGAATTGCACATGATGGGTAAGAAATCAATGATGGTGTATAGCATTCCATTTATCTATATTAAAACCTCTTTGTTGGCATATTAGGATTAGTACACACTCTTAATGACATTGGGGTAGAAGGCATCTAGAAGTCACTGTATGTGTACGGTATATAAATGAATGTTGTAGCATTGGCTAAAATAGTTGCATGGCTATGCGACATATATTTGTCACTATTAATATGTTTTGGAAATTATAAGATGTTTCTAACCATGCAATTGAACTTGACTTGTAGATCATTCTGAAGAACAAGTAATGACAGTTTAGAAGAAGAACTCGAAGCTTCTTGGGTTAGAGACATAGTGGTGAAAGAAAGAGCTTCAGAAGAATATAAAGAGAATGGTAAATCCACCTCAAGAGATGAAGACCATATTAGGCACGAGAAATCATCCAAGATGAAGAATAATATGACAAAACTTCCAAAGAAAGCAAGAGGCCTCAGACACACTCCAATTATGTGACACTGTTGAGTGACATCATTGATGCAGAGCCTTCCAAATATGAAGAAGTAGACAAGAAAAAAGGGAAGCAGACAATGATCAAGAGTACCAGTTGATCAAGAGGAATGATGTCTAGGATGTGGTGCAGAGACCTGAAGGGAAGTTTGTAGTGTCTTCCATATGGATCTACAACATATAACATGCAGTAGAGGGAAGCATCGTGGGATACAAGGAAAGATTCGTAGCACTAGGATTATCATAGAAAGAAGGCATAGTCTACGAGGAGACATTTGCATCAGTGATGAGGTACACTTCCATTATATCCATACGTGCAGGTATGAGATGGGAGATACACCAGCTGACATCAATACAACATTCTTGAATGGTGTAATCGAGGAGGAAGTGTACATAGAGCAACCACTAAGAGTGGAGACACATGACATGCAGACTCATGTGTGAAAATTAAAGAAATACTTGTACGATATCAAAAGGCACCCATTAGATAGTACATACAGTTACATGAGGAGCTTGAAGATAATCTAGAGTGATGAAGATCTTAACCTTTTATACAAGGTCAAAGATGAAATCCTATAAAGGGCGACAAGCTCACAGATGGGTGCAAAAGGGACTTTTCAACAAAGTTCAAGAAAGAGGATCTTGGTATCCAGTGACCTTATATGGATACATAGAATATCAGTAGCAGAGGAAGCTACTTGTCACTCTAGTACAAAATGTTTCGATACATAGAGTACAAAATATAGAGAGAGGATGATACTGCGCTTTAGAGGGAGTGACTGCAGAAGATACTCAAGTTCGACATGGTACAACAGGATGGAAAGATGACTGATGGCCCTAGTCTTTAATGAGATTAAAGCGGATCCAAACCTTTGATTCAAGATTGAAGGTGAAAGACCAGTGATGCTCCTGTTATATGTCGATGATCTGTTCTTGACAGGAGAAGAGGAACCCAATTAAAGATGCAAGAAGGACACTTTCTATAGAGTTCGATATGCAAGACTTAGGGATGATGCACTGCTTCTTAGGAGTGGAGGTGTGGCAGAATGCGGATGGGATTTTCCTTGGTCAAGGAAAAGTATGAAGTGGATATTCTAAAGAAATTCATAATACTGGACTGCAAGGCGATAGCCACACCAATGGAATCAAACTTGAAGCTGCTGTGTGATGCTTCATCGGAGTTGGTTGATGCCATGATGTATTGTCAGATGATTGTCTCATTGGTGTATCTGATGAATATGAGGCCATACATATGCTTTGTTGTGAACACCCTGAGCTAGTTCCTGATGGATCTGAGACATGTTCACCTGGTTGCTGCAAAGCATGTAGTGAGGTACCTGAAGGGTACAATTGAGTATGGGCTCAAGTATGATACGAATCAGAAGACTAACCTACACGGTTATGTTGATTTGGATTGGGTAGGTAGCACCACTAAGAAGAAGAACACTTAGGGTTGCTTCTTCATTTTGATATCTAGTATGGTCTACTGGTTTGGCAGGACGCAATCCTACATGGCGCTGAGTACAGCCGATACAAAATATGTTTCCACTTGCTTGGCTATTTGTGAGGGAGTATGTTTCTTTTGAAAGCTATTATTTGATTTGATTGATTTGACTTGCATTTTTTATGATGCGAAGAGGAGCAATGATAGCTGGTGAGATAGGTTTTCTGAGCGTAAAATCCTAGCGAAGCTTGTAGGTTAATCAAACGTAATCAGTCCTGTAGGTTGTGCTCGGATGTAATCAGTACTGGCGAAGCTTGCAAGTTATCCTTGGATGTAATCAGTCCTGAATGGATTCTATGCTAGAAATATCCAATGTGAAGCTCGAGTACTTCATAGAAGACATGGCGTGATCCATAGTGAGACTTATAGCATAGCTAGAGAAGATGGGTTGTCTGAGTGTAACATCCTGGTGAAGCTCGTAGGTTGCTCAGACGTAATTAGTCCTGTAGGTTATCCTTGGATAAGTCCTAGAGAAGATATTAGGTTATCTTTGGATGTAATCAGTCCTGATGTATTCTATGCTAGAAATAGTTGATGCATGATATCTCACATGGGAAATGAGACAGGTTGTCCAAGCAGAAAAAACATGGTGTAGTAGGTTTCTCAGATGTAATCAGTCCTGTGATAGGTTATCCGAATGTAAATATTGATCCTGGCGTGGTACGCAGGTTATTCGGATGTAATACACCCCGTGGGTTGTCTGAGTGTAAATACTGAGCCTTGATGTGGTACACAGGTTACTCGGACGTAATATGTCTCGAAGGTAGTCTGAACGAAAAAGATCCCAGACGCAAGTTGTTCAGATGTAATCCCTTGAGGTTGACTAGAAGAACGTAAAAGATCCTGGTGTAGCAAGTTGTTGGGTCGTAATTAATCCTATCATATATATGGGATATATGAAGTTCCCATGTTAAGACGATAAGGTCTTGAATCACGAGGAGGTGCACCTAGGAGGTTCTAC
This sequence comes from Pseudotsuga menziesii, assembly GCA_001517045.1. Lineage (NCBI taxonomy): Eukaryota > Viridiplantae > Streptophyta > Pinopsida > Pinales > Pinaceae > Pseudotsuga > Pseudotsuga menziesii. Next base: position 70,718 of record LPNX010700743.1, read on the forward strand.
TGATAGAATGTGGGTTGACCGTGCAGAGACATAATGCACTAATTTGTGCTCCTTGAAGGTTCTCACATAGTGGTAGATGCAGGATTTTTTTGGTGACATCCTAACATAATCCTATGTTGATAGAATGAAGTTGGTATGCATCTCAGCTATGATTTGTGTGCTTTGTTTTGTTTTGTGCAAGACAAAAGAGATGATCTAGATTCGAAAGATAAAGGTAGGGAACACAGGTTATTGTAGTGGCAATGTAAAGAAGGTCATGGACTGTACCTACGCGATGATGACGAGGTGATGGTAGGAAATGCAGGTTGTTGCACTGGTAATGTAAAGAAGGTCATGGACTATACTTATGTGACGATGGTAGGAAACGCAGGTTGTTGCAGTGGAAAAGTAAAGAAGGTCATGGACTGTACCTACACGATGATACAATGAGAAGATGATAGGAAACACGGGTTATTGCAGTGGCAATGTAAAGAATTGTCCTGGTCTATACCTATCCAATGGCTTGCTCATGGATATGATGAAGACCTAAATGAGGTCTAGGCCTACATCCAACATGAGAAGGGGTTGTCTCTGTAGAAAATTCCTATGACAAATAGATGCAACAGATTGGACAAGATGAGAACAATGGAAACATAGACGATGATGACTCGGTAATGATGACCAAATGTGTTGGTGACTGTGGTAAGAGAATACCTTCCTTGTTAAGAGGAAGTGTTGTTGTATTTGTAACTTCATAAGATATTCTGATGTATATTATCATTGTATGTTTTTGTACACCCATTAGGGATGTGTGTTACCCCTTTACGGGATGTCATCATTGTGTATGATCACTGAGGTAAACCCTCCATTGTAAGTCGAGGAAATAGTCCCCATGTTAAATAAAGTAAAATGTATTTAGGTGTATTCTTAGGTAGGTCAGCCCCACAAGTAACCTGGGTGACCTATTGATTGAGTTAACTAACTCAACGGAAGAATATAAATAGAGAGGCACCCTCCTCATTTGAGATACACTTCACTTGCTCTCTCATGCGCGTTTTAGGAGAGAGAGGAAGAGGAGGGATAGAGAGGTGCTGCAAAGATATTGTTCTTGGGTTATTTTATCTTGTCATCTTATCTTTGTGATGAAACTATTCTGAGGAAGTTTGCGGGGTTTTCTCCTTTATGGTTTCCCCGATGAAAATCTATGTGTCTTGTGTATCTTATGTATCTTTGATGTATTGTTGTGCTTGTTATTCTTTCAAATAAAGATCCTAATTAAATTAACTTAGAAAAACTAACACCAACAACCCCTTCTCCAATTCCATTTTGAATCGCGTTTGGGACCTGTTACCCCATTTTGTGCTTTGGGAAGTGTGGAGGGAGAGAAAATTGAGGACGTTCCAAGGAAAATCAAGCCCTAAAGCCAAAGTCTAGGAATCCATTTTAGCTAAACTCTGGGAAACCATCAAGGTAGAGGTCTGGAGTGATTCAGATTGGGAATCCAATGCTTCGGAAACAATTATCTTCCAAAAATGGGGACTGACCCGCACATCGCAAAGTGCTCCTATCAAGAACAGACGATCCAAAGAGATCCCAAGTGTTGACCAGTGGTTACTTCCCTAGAGGCTGCATTTAAACTCATTTTTTATGGTGCTTAAAAGGGAAATCCTGGCCCGATGGGTTTTGGATTCATCATCAGGGATTGTAGAGGAGAAATGAGGGGTTTTGGTTTAGGCTTCATCGGTTGGGAGACAAAAAATGCGGTTGAAATTGAAGGCCTCCTTCAGGACATGGCCATGCTCAAGGAAAATGGATGGGTTCCAAGTATCATCGAAGGAGACTCGAAAATGGTTATCCAAATGGCTATCAAGCTTCAAAACGACTCAAAGAGTACCAGGGTAGCTCGGTCATGGCGACTTCAGGAAAGGGTGAAAATACTGCAGGGAATCCTCCACGAAGGAATGGCAATTAAGTTCAACGATGTTCGCTGCCATGGAAATAAGGTGGTCGATCAGTTGGCAAGCTAGGGTACGGAGACCCGATAAGGTGTCATGGCCAAGGACTGGCATGAGGTGACAATGCGATGGTACGCATCAGGTGTGAAACTTTCGTATCCCAGGAAATGCATGGTAATCATTATCGGAACCCATAAGTCTAACGAGTGGGCTCGGATCCCACATAAGGGAACATGATTAATACGGAGAAAAGCGGGTGTCCATGTGACCAATAGTTGGTATTTAATTTCACACTATGCCAAACTTCTTTCACCATCTTTTCATCAAAGGGGAGGCATGACTGCGTAAATAGGTGATACAAGAGTTCTGTGTCATATTTATGATACCGGTACCAAGGATGGTACCTGGGCTATCATGGATTTCAGTGAGGGAATGATTTCAAGGTATGGGAAACTACTATTTAGGAAGATGTGTTCTCTAGATGTTTCCCACACTAACGGTCCAAAGGGAAATGTTTCCATAATCATATTATTGAGAGCTAGGATGGTCTGTTATCCTAAGAAATTCCTGAGTGGCCAAAGGACTATGAGTTCGGCCAACCGTAAGGGTAAGGGAAAGTGCATGGCAAAACAGGAGGATGAAGATATTCGGGGGACACGTTCCCAGTGCAAGTCGATGTGGGAAGCTCGAATGTACGAGCTGGAAATTCCGAGGGAAATCCAACAGCGGGTAAATGAGTCTAAGTAGAAACTATGGGAAGAATTTGATAATGAGCTTCTGCAGGATGAACGACTCAAGATGGAGGTTGGATCCTTGACCCAGGTCACTCTGTTGGTTGAGCAAGTCAATACAAGAAAACTGTGGTGTTGTTTTGGATTATGAAGAACCTCATTGGTTGGGCCACCTGGGATAAAGCCGCAGAGGAAGTCAAACTCATACAACTGGATCAATGGCCTGTTGATGTCGACTCCAACCTCAAGCAACTGAACTTCAAATTGGATCTCCTCCTGAAGCGGTTCGGTGTGCTAATCCCCCTAACTCCTCCTACGCAGCAGGTCTCTCGGCCATCAAAGGAGGATCCCCACCCAGCTAGAAGGGGGGATATCCCATATGTCTTGCTCAGACGGTGTAAGCTCAGTGGTTTTCCAGTATGATGTACCTTGGCATTGGCCTTCCTGTGGCTCTACTTCTACTTGGTTGTTAGTTATGTTTTCAATAGACATTAGACTTTGCTTAGTTTGCAGAAAAACATGTTTACGACTAGATAGGGATAGTGAAAGAAGGTATGATCTCTCTTTGTTTGCCCAGTTTGTTAGGTTGATTTTGTGGGATTATTTTTGGAAAGTTTATGTGGATGCACTTTGGTTGGGATAGTCAGTGGAGTAATCGTAGTACAAGGTTGACTCAAGTGTAATGCATGGTTAACCAAAGGAGCCATGTTTGTAACTTTTTTCGACTTTAATACAATGATCTCTCTCTTAATTACAAAAAAAATGACAACACTTTTAAAAAGAAGAAACAATTATTAAAAAAATGATATAGCACCAGAATTGATTAAAGTATCTTCTAGTAACTCTTCAAAGTGAATTTCGCCTTCCATTGCACCTATCGCCTTCTTTGAAAGATTGTCAGCTTCATTGTTAATCTCTCTATAAATGTGCTAAAAAGAAATTAGGGAGAAAGCACTTATCTCACTTCATCCAATGAAGCAGACTTTGAACGTGTGTGACTCAAAAGCCATAATCGACTTGGCATTGGGTATTAAAATCCATTGATATATAGTAATAACATTCAAATACGAAACAAATTTAAAGATAATTTTATATGAAAAGATATATACTTTAAAAATGTAAGAATGTTTCATATGTACCAAAAAAAATTGTTTTAAAGTTCTCAAAAAATTCAATCTTAAGAATATTAAATAATATATAATTTAATCGAAGATTTAAAAAAAATGAATCTTAAGAACATTAAATAATAAGAAAAACTATTTTTTTGCACCCAGAGGAGCGAGGTGCTCTACAACCTAGTATTGGGGAGATATTGTCACATAAGATAACATAACGTAACATTACATTATCAAAATAAATAAAAAAGTAAATAAAAAATCTATGTCGACTCATAAAAATAAAAAAAATTATGAAAAGTAATTATAAAAATCCATATCGACCTATAGAATAAAAAATTAAAACTTAAATCGAAATCTATCAAGCAAGACAGGGATAATTTTCTTGAGTTCAAAATTAAAAAAAAATAACTTAAGAAATTGAATCTCTAGTTTATTAAAACTAATATTTATAAAAAAAATTAAATTAAATATTAAATAATATGTTGTATTATGTAGAAAATTAATATTTATAAAAAAATATGTTGTATTGGATAGATTTTCTTTCATGATATGTTTACTATATTAGTTGAAAACAAATAGTTTACTATCTAAAAATTTGTTATAGATTCCATTCTCATATTTAGTTATAAAATTATTATCTAACTATACAAATTTGTTATAGATTCCATTCTCATATTTAAATATAAAATTATTAACGTAAAAATATTTATAAAATTATAATCTCACTTAACCTGACCATAACGCTCAAATATTCAAACAAAACCAAACATATGCCATTATTAAGTTCTCATATGGGCCTTACCCACCCTTCTTCCTCTCAACGCAACACAACATAACATAAGGGAATGGCTCTCCTTTTTATATTAAATAGCCTAGACAAGATTCCATCATTTCCAATGCTCTAGTGCAAGGAAAGAGTAATATGACATGAGTATTATTCTCCGGGAACATGTAATGGTAGAGCATTGAATCAATTAATACAATTCTTGGCAAATGCAGGAAGTTATAAGGTTTAAATTGGTCCAATTTTCATGGACATTACAACCCTTATTCTTCACCTTAGAACTGAACCCCTTCTTCTCTCAAGAATGACAAATTGAACCCCTTCTTCTCTCAAGAATGACAAATTCCCCAACTTACAACAAGGTCTCATTCATGTTCATAATATTTTTATGCAAGTTGTAACAATGAGAACCATGCAGGATCTTGCTTAATGATGATGGAAAGGCAAGAAGTTGTATTTTGTTTACCAGAGGTTTATGTGTTCTTTCCAAAAATTGTGATAGCTTGTACTTGGTACACATAAGTCAAATGTTCATATTATAGATTTTATGAAAGTAAGACACAAACATAATGTATTTCTAAAGTATATGTACTAATAATATTTTATTGTTTTTTTAATTTTTTATCGTTATCTTCTATCTTTCTCTCTAACGGTCTCATAGATTTTTTATTGCTCCTCAAGCAACAATTTTTGTCGTTATTATATTATTAGTCCCTTCAAATCCGGGAACATACTTTTCATTTGCAAGTCAAAGTGTTGTGCTTCAAATTAATGTAATTTCATGCTATATTTTTTTATAAAGTTTTCTAATGTTTTCAAAAAAACATTTTCTGAAATTGATTTATTTATATAAAAAAAAATTCACTTAATTCATTTTTTGATTGGTCAACTATTGTTGATGGGGCATAAATTTCAAGTATTTAGTGGACTATTCAAAACCATGAGAAATTGGTCAATTATGACTATACTCATGGGATATGAGTCATAGACTAATGATTTACTTTACGTAAATAATCCCAAAATGACATCGTGTATGTTGGATTGCAAAAGCCCCTAAATGCTTAAAATAAAAGAGTCAAGAGAGCTTAAACTGAATAGTTTATAAAGTACAATATTAGGTAAGGTTTTTGTAAATGAGGTAACAAGCTAAGCATGATTGAGTTAGAGGAGTCTTGGGATAGGTGACCTCTTGGGAAGTCCTAGTTATTCGGTGTAAGCGTTGTAAGTGATGATTGATGCTATGTGATGTATGTCGCTCATGGATTAATGACTTACCCTACTAAGATAATCCCAAAAAAGTCGAGACATAAATTCTCGAGAGTGCGGTTTTGTTTTAAAACACACACAAAAAAATCAACATATTTAATATGTAATTTCTAAAAGTGCCTTATGACAACTTTGATATGCCATTGTTGATTTTTGTTTGCTAAAAAATAAAAATAAAATATTGTTGTCACTCCACATATGACGTTTTAATTATTTTGGTGTGACCAGTTTTATATATTTTATGAAATGTTTTTACCAAGACAATTACTTATTGATATAACAAATCTATGTTTTATGTTCCACTTTATTTTTTCACTTTCTATAATCAGTCACATTATACATCTAAATAACCACATTATGTCATATTCTTATAAAATGTTTAAATAAAAAAACCATTATACTAATTATTATACATTTATTTTATTGTTAATTTTATTTTAGTTTTACACCTAACAGTTGTTTTACCTAGTATTTAATAACTTACTCTACGAAGATAATCCCCCAAAAAGCTAGATAACAAAACTTTTTTTCAAAATATTTAATATGAAATTTCTAATTTTTTTTCAAAATATTTAGTATGGAATTTCTATTTTTTTTCAAAAGATTTAAAATGGAATTTCTATAAATACCTTATGACAACTTTGTTAAGTTATTATTTAATTTTGTTTGCTAAAAATAAAAATAAAATTTTGTTATCACTTCATATATATGATGCTTTAATTCTTTTAATATGACCATTGTTATATATTTTATTAAATGTATTTATAAAAACGATTACTTATTTATAAAACAAATCGATAAATATTTTATGTTTCACTTCATTTTTTTATTTTTATAATTATTCACATTTAACTATAACTATATGTATATATATATACTTCTTCATTATACATTCATATAAGTACATTGAACCATCTTCTTATAAACCACAAAACCATTATACCACGTATTATACATTTATTTTATCATTCATTTTATTTTAATTTTACACATAACATTTATCATCACAAAACCATTAACCATTTATTTCAGCATATACCTTTATTTTAGTTTTACACATAACATTTAACACCACACCCAATTAAATTTCAACTAGTTTTTAATTGAACCTTAACTTGATTCATAAACAAAAATTAGATTTACCATAGCATTTTATATTAAAAATACTTACAACTGAACGGTTTAACGTGCATCCAACTACAACATCACACCTTCTCTAGGACATAGATGAGATATTATTATTTTAAATTTATGTCTATCCTAGATTAAACATCCTCTTTCCGTACTGCAAGGTAGCATTGGCGGTGCCGTGGTGTAGTTGGTTATCACGTCAGTCTAACACACTGAAGGTCTCCGGTTCAAGTCCGGGCGGCGCCAATTTTAAATATTTTTCTTGCCCTAGTTGGCGACCAGGTTTCGAAGTTACGACCTTTCACACTGGTAAATTAAAAACCCCGGTTCATGTCCGGGCGGCGCCAATTTAAATATTTTTCTTGCCCTAGTTGGCTAACCAGGTTTCGAAGCTACGACCTTTCACACTGGTAAATTAAAAACCCAGGTTTCGAAGCTACGACCTTTCGAAGCTAGGCCGATCATTTTTTTTCACAAGTAGAAATATACAGGTTTCGAACCTGCGACCTTCGCGTTATTAGCACGATGATCTAAATTAGGTGTACCAAGGAGATTTGATAAACCCATCATTAAAGTGAAGATTTAAATTGTAGCATTGAAACTCTATGAAAATAAAATCTTTAGAATTTAACAAAAAATACCAACAAAATGACATGATAAGAAAACTTCAAGTTGAAATTCAAGAATTTAATAAAAAAAAAGTACATTACAATGATGCATAAAAAAAAAAGGACATATAATATTAAATATAATTAAAAGAATCAATGTTTGAGATGAATACGTGTGAACAAAAAGGATGGCATGATTGGAACCTTGAGAATCATGAGAGGGAAAATAAGATGAAGAGTCTAAGTATGCAAGAGGAAGGACAAAGGGCCCAGGTTGAACAATAACTTAGTAGTAGCAACCACTCCACCCTTGCATTGAGCAAGGAGGGTAATTCTAGCAATCAATATGTGTGAACAAGTAGCATTGCAACTTACGTTTAATTAGAGAGATAGTTATGAGAGGGATCATTACTTTAGTGGTCTACTGACACAAGGTAGTGGGGGTGCCAATTCGTGAGTTTAAGGGGTGTAGTAGGTGAAAATTAGAGTGGTCAAGAATGTTGATACATGATCAAATGTGGTTAATCCCTCGATCATATCTAACTAAGATAATACTTGGTCACTTTTCAAGTTTTTTTTTGTAAGTCTGCACATTCTATTAAACTAGAAATTCAAAAGTTACAAGTCTGAGAAAAGTTTGCGGTGGTCACAGGTGGTGAAACCACCACTCGAGCCAATAAAAAATGCATAGTCTTCTGGAGTGGTTGTAACAGAGAAAGTCCAATGGCCTTGGGAGCCATGAAAACAAAAAACTAGCTCTTAACCTATTGGTTCTTCCACTTAACAAAATATTTAACAACACATGAAATAACACCATATAACAAAAAGACTTGATATAACAGTCTGAACTGGAAAGAGGTCGAGTCGTCGTTGGGGACATGAGAAGGTTTAGGGGGGTGGGGGCGAGGACGGGGGCAAGGGGGGTGTACCTCCTCTAAGGTCAGGCAAGCCCATCCACCTTCCTTAGAGTTGGTAACAATGTTGGTAAGGGGAATATTCGTTGGCGAAGGAGACGTCTTGCTGCTCGGGCATTCACTATCATGAACACATTTGAACATGGGTTCAATGGTGGACGTGATGGGAAAGGGTGTGCTGGTGGTAGCTTCCTGAACTGGTGTCGAACTTTTGTCCACATACCTCCCTCCTGTTGTATTGCCACACCCAACCTCCATGGTGTCGACGCGTCTCTACCCGCTCACTAAGCATTTCCATGCAAAGGTGGCGTCCAAGCTGCTAAGTTGGTTGTCCATATCAGTCATTTTTTCCTTCAGTCATTTTTTCCTTCTCCAAGAGGACTATATTGCAAGCCGAGATCCAGCTCCCCAACATGTCCTCCATTAGAACCCCCATCATGTTTTTTATCAGCCAATAATGGTTAACCTTTCCTCCTTCTCTCCCTGTAGCAAGTCGCTCGATCACAAGACGACCCTCCCAATCATCAATTAAGACACGGACATGCATCAAGATGTCAACATTGTAACCTTCTTCCGCCATGACACTCAGACCATGTTGTGTTTTTCCTCGGCTGTTGCTGCCCCTTCCAGGGGTTCCCCGTTTCCTAGGCATATTGGAGACTAGAGCTTTAGGGTGTCGCTGGTGGAGGTGGTGGAGCTGCAAAGCCAACAACGGTAGGAGAAGTTGTAGAGCAAGCCGGTCGTGAAGAGCAGAGGCAAAATTGTAAACACCATACCATAATAAAACACACACCGTAACATTCCAACAGATAATGATGCCTTCATCCATGGCTAGCCGCTTAACCCAATCACTTTGTACCTGTTAAGACCTCACACGCTCCATGCTAACCGCCATTAAAACCAGATTAAATTTCAATGCAACAGGCTTGAGCTTCGACATCCTGACACTAGACATGTTCACCCACCCACAAAGAGGAGCTGAGGAGATGCGGGGGAGGTTTAATGACCTCAAGATGAGTGATGCCACACTGTCGGCTCTCGGACCGAGGCATAATGCATTATCGATGGGTCACACTAGAAACCACATACGACCCCCGGGTCAGGTCACTTTTCATGTTTAATCGAAGCAAACCACAATGATAAAATTCAAACATATCTCGAGAAGCTTCCAACCAACTCCAAGAAAGCTTAGTCATTTTTTACAAGGTGGGTTGTTTTCCTCAGGACATATCTCTTAGAAGCCCCTAGCCACACTTATGGTTTTATGTTTTGTAGAGGTGATTCTGCTTGTAAGAGTTGTCACACCCACTCTAGCATACCTCATTCATACCCACTTCGAACTTTTTTTATTGTATCACTCCTCCCTCTTGGTCATCTTGGTAAAAACGAGAAAATCATCCACCTCAAAAATCATTTTTTTGAAGGTCATGCCATCCTAAGAAGTAGGGCATTGAGGGAAAAGACATATGTTGGAGTTAGATGGGGAGTGAAGTCCTCCTTCCAATTTCAACCTTTCACCATGTTGAAGCTATCATCTTATTTTATGTTTTATGAGGTTTAGTCTCCATATTGTGGGTGTCAAACCCTAAAAAATCATTTTAAACTCAAATTAGATAGGCCGTCCTAAAGGAGGGAGCATTTTTTATTATAAATAAGGAATTGCCTCTCATTTGTAATCAAGACCATGGGATCAAATATGACTTGAATTTTATTTCTACTTGTGTATATGATCAATTAAGTGGTGCGCACCTCCTTTCTTTGTAGTTCTAGGGTTTTTCAAGGATCAAACTTTGATGTGTGTGGTTTCTTTTCAATATTTCAAGGGTATTCTAAGGTGAAAGGATTCTTGAGTGTCTTTATCTTCTCCTTTTATCTCTCAATTGTGGTAAGAACTTGAACCTCTTATATTGCATTTCCAAAGGCATCCAAGGTAGGAGCAATTCAGGGTTTTATGCATAATAGTTTAGTCTTGGTGGGTGACAAAGGATATTTCTTGTTTTGGTCCTTTTCATATCATTTTCCCTAATTAGGTCAAGCGTTAACATAGCCTAGGGTTTCTTATCCTTGCCCCAATTCATTCAAATATTGAACTATTTATTCTTGGGAGAAACACTAGCCCCGATTTCTCATTTCCCAGTGGAATAAGACCTAGGTCTATTTCCCTCATCTTCACCATTTCTATTATAGCTGATTTTACCACACTTGGTAGATCACACTTTTATGGCCTTCCATGTCCCTTTGCAGACTCCTTGGACCCCCCTTGCTCAAGTTATACTTTGATGATCCAAGAAAATCCCTTAAAAACGCCTCTTTATTTGTATACTCGACTTTTAAGCTAATACCAGCATGTACATGCAACTTTTAATCCAATACCCATGTACATTGGGAAATGTGCATAAAAACAAAAACTTTTGGATTTTTCCTCAATGAGTCCTGAATAACTTGACTCTTGGCCTTCCATATGCTTGGAAACACTCTGAATCGACCCTCCATTGTCCATTGGAGGGCTATGTATTGAGCCTCTTGGATGCATTAAGGAGGAGAATTTTGGAGAGAAATGAAACTATAGTTCATTGTTGCATCACTTGTTTATGCTTGAGTCTGCATCACTTTGTTCCTTTGGAGAACACATTGTTTCTCTTCCCAAGCTTGCCATTTCCTTGTAACCTTGCCATTGAGATGGAGCCTATTGAAGTGGTGGAGGCCCAAGTGGAGGACTCGGTTTCTCCATTTCGACGAGGTGTCGATAGAGTTTGTCACCGTTCTATCTCTGTTTATTATTAATAGATATATCCATTTCTCATCCATTACATGTGTATAACTGTGTATATTTTATCCATAGATGTAGTTATATTTGTTTATACATGATGGTTTTATATATGCTAGAGTAGGCCTAACACTTTGATATATAGCATGCTTATTTTGTTTGTTGTTGTTAAGAATGAATTGTAAATACAAGCGCGTTGGAAAATTTCAACGGGGATCTACATCAACCTTCTAGAATAAGGTACGCTTCATATCCCTTATTGTTAGATGCATCTGTTTCTCTTACATATTGGAATGGATTGATTTCCGATGTCATTCAGTATGTTGTGGTCTACCCCAATCCATAGGAAGTTTCTCTCTGTAATAGAATTAGCGACTCTGCTGGGGAGATTCCTTGTTTTTTATTTGGGGTTTGGGTGCACAATGTGCTTGACTTGCTCTTTGTTTCTCCCCGTTTCCATGTCGCATTTAGTAGTATGTTCATCCATTGACACTCCCCTAGAGTGATTTGACCCTTCTTCTACTGTTTACCACTTTCTTCTCTGTATACGCGGGTTTCAGCTGAAAATTCGTTAGCTGAAAATTTGCTTACATCCTCCCTTTTGGTTGATTTTTTATGTGGGAAGTTGTTGGGTGGGTTGTGAGTGTGGATGGGTCTTCCTGGGTACTAATGTTGTCTGCTGAATGCTTCTTTTGTGACCAGAGACCCCTTTTCTATTGATTTTTCTTTAAAAGTAGTTCTAGTCATTTATCTCCTTTTTTGTTTTTTTTTTGCTATTAGTGCATTAGTCTTTTTGTCTCGGTGTCTTGATTGGCTTGTGTTTTATGCTTGTTGCAGAGACTGAGAAGTTTAATGGATTTTATTGCATTTTCATTCTTTTATATTGAAAATACAAAATAATTATATAGTTGCATTCTTACTTGCATCTGACATGTGGATTTAAGGGGATACTTGCATTGGATTGCATGGATGAGAGTTGTGTTTACTTGCATTGGATTGGTATTTGGAAAGGAATGAATTTATATGCATTTCATGTAGTGGCATACCCATTTCTTCATATTTAAAGACAAATTGCACTTGGCATTGTTTTTTAGGTGTGCATATTTACTTTCATTGTTGAGACATCATTGGTTGGACGATCATTTCCTTTGAGTAATCACAGCCCCTAAAATCAATGCTTAATTTAAAATGAATTACACATTTTTCTTTGATAGGGTACATCAAAAAGCTTAGGTTTTAGAGTCTTGGAATAGGTTTTTGTGAGTAAATTTCTCCAAGACTACTAAACAGAACACATTAGGTGTCTGTCCAAGTGAGAGAGTGAAATCCTTGGTATAATTACTGTTCTCAAGAGGATACTCTTATATAGGAGTTAAGCACAAGGCATCATACATGTTTGTGGTGGGGATATCCCCTTGCCACTCTTTGTGCAATGCTTGAGATATTTCTAGGATCTTATTCGTATTTGGGGGATTTTGAGGTACCTTTGGTGCTTTCGAGCTTTGGGATTTGATACCCTTCCGATACGGTAGATAACTCTTGCAACTGTCTACCTGAGCATTGGTTATATTGGGGTGACCTTAGTTTCCTTACCTAAACATCGCAGGGGGTACTTGCAGAGCTTATTTTGTGAGTGTCCTAGTCAGGTAGGGGATGGAAAGCACAGTCTCTTTACTCATTGAATCTAAGGGCCACTATAATTGGTTACACGCCTCCTCTTGTAGTGTATGGTAGTTTCACACCTCTCCTAGGTGAGACATACCTACTACATTCGGGAGCTCATTTATCCTCCCCTTGGCTTGCTTGCATTTTGGCTTATATTTTCTTCGGAGTGTTCTCTTTGTGCACTAGTTGGCTTTAGTGATCGTGGTTACTTGAGTATATTTATGTTCTCTTGAGTTCATGTCCTTTCATGTTCGACATCCCTGATATCACTAATAATATCTTGTCAGCCACTCTAGGTCCTAGTGTAGACCCTGGTGTTAAACTGGGGGGCACCACAGCCCCTTACCTTGCTCATAGATTTGGGAGTGTTCATATTCCACCCTCTACTCCATTTGTGGAGGATTTTCACTCCCTCGCCCAGTCTTAAAAACCAATGTTTGTTCTCACAGGGGGTTGTAGTGGATATGTGAATGTTGGGTCTACACCTTACATTCATTCTTCTTTCCCATCCTCCACTGCATTGTTTCCTTTGAATATAGTTGTCATGATCAATCCTACTTATATCCTCTAGTTTGGACTCTTTATTGATTGTTTCCAGCTATTTTGGACTAATATTATTGTCATGTAGGGTCCATTTTTCATACACTCTTGTTGAGGCTTTGATCTATTCTTGCCCATGACAGGTATAATTTTGAACTAGTATATAGGTTAGAACCACATTTCTGCTTGCATTAGGCATCGCCTTATGACCATGTCGTCTTGACTATAGGTACGAACCCACTTTGTAATGTCACAGAACCTTCATATTGTTGTTAGAAGTGGAAGTGTGTAAGTGGTAAAGACTTCATATTCATGGGTGCCCTAGTTAGATCCCGCTTTTCATTTGGTACCCATGTTGTGAGTCCTCCCTTAAGTCTGGGACTCCCTTATGGTCATGCCATGTCTTTGAGAAAGAACCTCATATCTCTCTAGAACTTTATGTTGGCCATCTCCTTCAAAGACTCCCTTTTATATCAATTTATAATTTCATTTCATACATTTTGCTTTCCTTATTGAGCTTTATGTCGGTTCCCCACTTCAGAGTTATAATCCATGTAGCCCAAGCTCGTCTCAATCCTAGACAAGAAGAGCCTTTTATATATCCTTTGTAGCTTGATTATCCCTTACCAGGAGGATACCTTCCCTCGAGTGTCCTTATCCCGCACATGCTTCCTTGCATTGAGCATAGGTATGTTCCACTGCTTGGAACTAGTTTGCTTTCTCGTGACACTCGTCTCCTCCTAGTTGTATACTACACACACTTTTATTCTTTTTCAATATTTCTAATCTGAAAAGGTCCAAAAAAAATTAAAAAACATAAAAATTCGGACGAGAAATTATATTAATTTTGGAAGTTGTCGAGTCATGTCACCTTCGAACATAGCACTGTATATCACATCCATTGATTGGGTTATTAGTATGAATTTAGGAGCTATACTCATTAATATGAGTTTTCTACACTGAATGGTTATGCTTCCAGTCCCTATGGAGCCTCTGTCGATGCCTCCTGTGTCGCAGAGATGTCCCAGTTTGCAAGTCAAGTATTTGTTTCCTATTCTTCAGTCACAATTTTCCTTATGCTCTTGCTCAAAGGAAGTCTTAGCCTAAGTCGACCATTCCTCAGTTATCTTGTCTTTGCATGTCGGACATTCCCAATACAGTTATTGGTTCATGCACATCCTGTTCATCTGAGTTCTTCAAAGTTATCCAATATTGCTAAGTACCTCATGTTGGTTGATGGGGGATTCCTTAATTCCCTCCTTCCAGCGGATTCCATTCCATCGACTTCAGATCATTTATTTTGGAATAGGAGTCTAGATTCCATTGAGTGCCTTGAGACTTGAAGTCATCAGTGGCAAGTCCTCTCCCCATTGAAAATTTTGGGAATACATCAATATCCCATGATCGATGGATTCTTTCAAGTGTTCGACCTCAACACATCTATTCACACTTGTTAGATTGAACTGTGTACCTTGATTCCCATTATCATTATCGATGGGATATCTCGCGTTTGTTAACGGTATACATCAATGACCGATAATCAGATGATGGACCATCATGTTCGATCTCGACACATTTATTCGCGTGGTGGGACATGTATTCATAGCAGTTTGCGTAGAAGACCTCCGAGCTTGGTGGAATTCCACATATGCTACCTCCTTGATCGTGCTTATATTTATGAGATGAAATTTCTCATGACCAGATTCCAGTATATTATCATATATATTCATCCACTATGGAGATCTTATTCATTGTACATTGTACGTGGAGATGACCACACATGACATTTGTATACGATGCCTATTCATGGCCATTGTACTCTTATGTATCTGGGACTCCTACATGTATATTTGCAGTCACATGCTGAGATTTATCATTGTATTGTAATGATGAGTGGCTGGTTCTTCCACCTGGGTCTTCATTACTCCACTTATGGGATGGATATAATGTATTTCGGCGATCACGTTACACCTCTGACCTCACACATTAAAGGGAATCTGTTATAGTTGATTTTACCACACTTGGTAGATCACACTTTTATGGCCTTCCATGTCCCTCTGCATACTCCTTGGACCCCCCTTTCTCAACTTATACTTAATGATCGAAGAAAAACCCTAAAAAACACATGTTTATTTGTATATGCGACTATTAAGCTAATACACTTTTAATCCAATACTCACGTACATCGGGAAATGTACATAAAAACCAAAAAAATTGGATTTTTCCTCAATGTCTCCCAAATAACTTGACTCTTGGCCTTCCATATCCCTAGAAACACTCCGACTCGACCCTCGATTGTCCATTGGAGGACTATATATTGAGCCTCTTGGATGCATTGAAGGAGGAGGATTTTGGAGAGCAAGGAAACTATAGTTCATTGTTTCCTCACTTGTTTATGCTAGAGTCTGCATCCCTTTGTCCCTTTGGAGCACACATTGCTGCACTTCCCAAGCTTTCCATTTCCTTGTAAGCTTTCCATTGAGATGGAAGATTGAAGTGGTGGAGGCCCAGGTGGAGGACTCGGTTTCTCTGTTTCGATGAGGTGCCGACAGAGTTTGTCACTATTCTATCTCTGTTTATTATTGATAGAAATATCCATTTCTCCTCCATTACATGTGTATAACTATGAATATTTTATCCATGGATGTAGTTGTATTTGTTTATACATGATGGTTTTATATATGCTAGAGTAGGCCTAACACTTTGATATATAACATGCTTGTTTTGTTTATTTTTGTTGAGAGTGAATTGTAAATACAAGCATGTTGTAAAATATCAACGGGAATCTACATCAACCATCCGGAATAAGGTACGCTTCATATCCTTTAGTGTTAGAGCTTAAATATTTTGTTATGAGCTGAGCTTATTCTTGTGTGCATTTTTCCCATAGCCTGCTGAAATATATCAACTTCCTTCTTGCACATATTCCTTGAATGAATGAATCCCATGATCTTGGGAGGTCATTCAAGGTGGCCATAGCAATCTCTCATTCTTCCACATTATCTTCGTCTACTTCAAATTGCTTATTGATCTTTGAGAAGTAGCTTGAATGATTTCTAACATTTTCATCTTCGCATCCTTGAGTTGAGTTCTCAAGGTCATCTTCCTATTGATATTATTTCCTTCATACAAGCTAGTCATTACATTGAACATATCCTTGGGATTCTTCAAGTATGATACATGTGAGATCCAATGGAGTCAGAAATAATCCTCTTGGCTTTGAATAAGGCCTTCTTATACTATGTCTTCATCTCCCTCTAAATCTATAGCTTCTTCATTGATATAGTTCTCCAGGTCACGCTTATTCAGGTATGAGAAGCACTCTATACTTCCATGATCAGGAGTTCTCAGCTCCTTTACAATTGTACTCAAGCTTGGTACAATTTTTTTTCATGATAAAAATGAGAATATCAAATGGAAATAGAGAGGATAGAACTTACCAATGAGATTGCTTCAACTTGATGCTTGCTTGAAATTATTTTTGGAAGATTGCTTCTGGTGGATGTAGGGTTTGACAAAGAAACCCTAATTTTTTAACTTAGGTATCTTTCATATATGATTGGATAGAAATATGTTCCTCTTCAAGCTGAGTTGAGCAGCATACTCATTTTCCCAAAACTGTGGACAAAGCTGCAAAATGTCTGATTCCCTAGTTTTATCAATCAACAGTGTTAGTCATTGATAATCCACAGTTCAATAATTAAAATGATAGGAAATCTGTGGTAAGAGTTTTGTAACCCTCAGCAAGTTTCGAACCTGTTAAGAAAGTTCATCCTCAGGATACCAAGAATCTCACTTTTATTTTGCATCGGATTTCCCATCATTTTAATTATTGAATTGTGGGTTATCATTGAATAACGAAATTGCAGCCCTCCATGGAAGGGGGTATTTGAATGCACAAGGATGAAAATTGCCCATTCCTCACATCTGATGCAAAATAAGACTAATATACTTGGTCTCTTGAGGATGAACCTGCTTAACATGTTTGAAACTTGTTCGGGATTACAAAACTCTTACCGCGGATTTCCTATCATTTTAATTATTGAACTGTGGGTTATCAATGAATAACAAAATCGCAACCCTCCATGGAAGGGATATGCAACGACAGATTCATATCTTTGAATGGACAAGGATGAAAATTTCCCATTCCTCACATCCAGTGCAAAATAAGAGTGAGATTCTTGGTCTCCTGAGGATGAACCTACTTAACAGGTTTGAAACTTGTTAAGGATTACAAAACTATTACCACAGTTTTCCTATCATTTTAACAACATTGTTAGGTCAAAAATTGAAGATCCAAAGAATTATAAACTTCTTCCATATACATATGCACCCTCCTAAGTCTATTTTGATAATCCTCCTTTTTCAACTGATTGTCGGAGGAAAGTGTTCGGAATAGGAAGCCCTATTTTTCTTCATTTTCTTCTATATAATTTCCTGATATTGATTCTGCTGCATCTCCAAAATTCTTGATCCTATGGGTCTTAAACTTTGTCCTAGGATATATCAATTTTTCTTCTTTCCAACCCCATAGGTTAGAGCAGAACTGGATTCTCCAAGTGGGACTTGTGCGAGTTTTCCCTAGTAGACTTATTTGAGGAATGTTCAAGACAAAGAAATTGTATGGACTTTCACGTGTCACTGTTTCACCTTCAGGGTCTGAAACTCCAACCACAGAAACTAGAGATTCTTTCCTATATGAAACATATTGAGAAATTTTATTTGGACCTTCATATCCCGAGATATATAAATTATCCCTAGGTCACCTGTTTATGACTGTATTCTGGAGGAGGATGGAACCCTGATTTGGAGGAATCATATCTCCTAGAGTATAGAGAAACTGAGGCTGAAATTCTCACACAAGGTACAAAAAAATTTCATCTATGGCTTGTAAAAGTTTCATCTTCTTATCCTTCTCGAATATCAAGTTATAGTGAAAGTTCCAAGATGACTATATTTAGTCTTCTAGGGTTTTCAAGCATGCAACCCTAATTTCTACTAGTTTCCATTGTAGTTGTATTCCGGTTGCACAATGACTTATTTCATGGTGGCTTTGATACCATATTAATATTTCAATGGTTATACAAGATATAAAAACACTTATCATCATAACCATATACAAAATGATCACTGAAAGAAAGACAAGCACAACCACACAAAAGAACACAAAGATTTATCCTAGGAAACCTTCATGAGGAAGAAAACCCAGCAAAACTTCCTCGATATAGACTTCAACCAATTACAATGCTAGACCCAAATAATAAGACTTATAACACCCCAAGAATAATAATGTATTTACTCCTCTCTCCCAGTTGGACTACTTATTCTTTCTCTAGCGCAACTGTTGAGTTATGATGCTTGTCCAAATTAGGGAGGCGCCTCTCCTATTTATACTAAGCAGCTGAGAAGCCTAATAAACCATTTGGGTTGACTTCTCGTCTATTCTAGGGATGACTTGACTTGGAAGACTCAAAAATACATTTTAATAATACTTTTGTGGGTACTACTGACCCGACTTACAATGAAGGTTTTACCTCGAGACTTTGCGTGACCAATTACATCAATGACATCCCTAATCAGAGGAAAAACATCTATGGAAGGGGTAATAACAATAATAATACAAAATATAATATCTTCTGCAATTAAATTTATTTAAAATATTTGAATAAGCTCTTTTGAGTAGTAGGTTTGAGTCTTCAATGTTGCATGGTCCCGAGTCTTTGAGTTTGAGTCTTGTAAGCCATTGAGTCTGGCCCTTGCTTGTCTTCTAAATGAGTTTTCTACCTAGTAAGTTTTGCAATTGCTTAACATTTCCTAGATTATATTTCTACTTTTATAATTTATTTTCCACTTTTATCTTTTAGTATTTACTTTTCAATATTTTATTTCCAACATTTTATTTTATATAGTATGCCACATGTACTGCTTGGTAGCATTGTTTCCATGATGTGTAGGAACAGGTTTTGTTGAAAATTGAGCGGTTGATCGGCTGCATGTTTGACGATGGATGAGCATTGTTGTAGACCATATATTTTTAAGGTTCTCATGTGCTCTCTCCCTTAGAGCACCAGTCCCAGCTGGATCCAGATGTTGTCATGTACATAGTAGCTGGGCTACCATTGTTCTTGAGCAGTCATGAGCACATTTTTGAGGCAGTCCTTTAATTTGATATCAGTAGATGATGAGCTTCCATTTGATTATCACTTTGTTTTAGTGCATCCAAAGCATTCAATTTGATTAGTTCTATGCCATGACTAAGCCTCATGACCCCATATTCGATGACTGAGTTAGCCATTTTCATGACCTAGAGCAGAGTTATGACAATGCCCATGATGTATAGCAGCAGTGGCTTCAGTTCCTTTCAAATTATTCAGATCGGGTGCAGGTATATGATCCAGGTGATATATGGATTTGTACATATGGATTTTTATTATGCTTCGTTGTCTATTTTAGCAGTGAGTCTTGGTTGATAGTGGTTGTATATTGGTGATATTTTATTGGTTCTTCTGAAATCTAAATTATAAGTGATCTAGTTGTTATATCCAAGAGATTATTTTGTATACTCATTGGTCATCCCCTACTTGTAGTATGGATTTGGTATGTTCTCTCTAGGGACACAACTTGCTAGCCTTGGCACCATCTTCAATGTCTCCATCCATCTAGTGGCTTCCTTTCTTTTTGTTTAACCCTGACTTGTAACTTGACTAGTGACATCTAGGATTTCCCCAACCTTCACCTCTATGTTGGAATAAATATCCATGTTTAAATTATGTCTTGGCATTGTTCTGTGTGATTCTTATCACAAGGATTGTCTTCCTCTACGTCTTGAACACAAGTAGTCTTTACTAAAAGTGTCCTTAGACACTAAGGCGTTAGAACTCAATTGTTTCATCTAAATGAATGCCTAGCCAACAAAACAAAAGTGTTTTTAGACATTTTTGCAAATAAAAATTAAAAGTCAGCCAATTTCCAAGAGACATGTACTCATCCTTTGTATGATGTGAGCTCGTTTCCCCCCAAAGGGAAACATGGTGGTCCCTCTGTTATAGCTAGTTTTTGTTTTCTATTTTTAAACCGTATGCTTGTTTTTAAAACATGGTTTTTCTTATTGCTTTAAGATTTTGAGCTTGGTTTATTTAAGTATTTAATAGCGTGCTTATTTTTATTTTTGTTTTATAATATTCCTTTTAAATTTACTTTATTTAGTTGTTTTTATAGTTTTAATGGGCTTATTAGGTGTATATATTTCAGAAAGGTTGAAAGGATATATCATAAGGTTTAATCAAAATCTAACCCTTTGTTTTTAAGCCTTTTGTCAAAAAAAACATTGATCAGATATTCCTGTAGTACAAAGGCAAAAATTATGAACTAGAGCGCTACAAGAAAGTTGTGGCCTTTAAAAAATTGTAAGTTTGCTCGTAAAGTTTTCAAAACTGCAAGTGATGGGAGTTTTCACATCTGTAAAAGAAGAATGATACGTGTATAAACCTTACCAATCATTTTGAAAAGTGTTCAAGTTAAAACAAGGATGATTCAGGCAAGTTGCAACTGTCCGGAATTTGGAAAAGGGAGATCTTTTAAACTGTAATGATTGCGCACGATGGGAGTAATTCAAAGCTAGTTATGAATTTATTGGATGTATGAAAGATTACAGAGATTGTGCAGATACCTGTCAATCTATGGTTGGAAGCAACTGTCAGGAAGGCGATTACAGGTTTAGGGTTTGCAGAGTAAGTGACTGGCGCAATCGTGGCCATTGAAGAGAGAATTTTAGAAGTCTGCTGGACACATATGAAGACAGGAGGGCACATTTTCAGCATTTTAGATCATCATTGTGGCAGGTGTGTAACCAGAAAGAGAAATTATTAATTCAATCGTGCTTTGCATTGACAGATGGTTAGTTTGTAAGGGCAAGTAAAAAAATTGTGAATTTGTTGTCCCAATTTTACTCAGCTATTAGTTTCATTGCTATAGTGAAGCATTTTCGAAATATTTTTTGACTGTTTTAGAAAGAAATTCACAGCTTAAGGTTTCACAGTAGAAATAAAAAAGAGTGGTAAAACAAATAGAGTTGAGCCCATGGATACCAGCTGGGAAGAAGAGTTTCCTGAGTGTGCAACAATTTTTCAAAGGGCTAGTTGGTTAAATTTTTTCTAGAATTAATGGTTTCAACCTAGAGTTGTCATACAGATTTGCACAGGGTTTGGATAAGAAAATTGTTTCTCTTGACACCCTCAAATTCGAACTCACCAGAGAAATAGTTGAAGAGCTGGTGAAAGATGGCATTCAAGAAGAAGACTCAACCCAGAAATTCGAGGACTCTATGTAGAGGAAAGAGAGTAGAGGAATAATTAATGAAAATTAGGAGCTATTTTTAGAGAATGTAGAAGAAAGTCATATAGTTGATACAAAGCAGGAAGGGGGTAAAAGTCCTTTAGAACAAAATCAAAATATCACAGGATTAAAATGTGAAATGGTACAACTTTCAGCTGTTAGGTATAAAGGAAAACCATTAGTAATGTTATGAGGAGCTGAAACAAGATGGATACCAAAAGCCAGAGCAAACGAAGCCCTTGAAATAAAAAATAAAATGCATAGTTATGCTCTGTTTTTTCCTATTTTGGTCATTGAAATTGAGCACGGATTAAGAGCTGATGGAGATGAATTTTAGAAAACAAAAAGAGGTTTTTGTTGAAAAGATACGCATACACAAAAACCTCTTCCATTTTTTCAACATCTATCAAGGTTTGAAATATTCGATTTAATCTTTACAGCCTATTTTTCAGGGTTTTAAAATATTTAATATTTTCCTGTTTTAGTCTTCATCTTGCGAGGCATATTCTGATTGATTAGAAAATAATTTTTAAAAACCAAGAGATTTTTTTTCCATAATAGACCCATTCGCAAAAACCTCTCTCAGTTTTTGCACAGGTGTCACGGATCGAGAGATATGGAAGCTTCTTTGAGACCTATTTTTCAGAAATTCGTCAAATTTCCCAGAAATCCGATTTTGCTATTTTTAGTCAATTAGTTGAAAATTGGTTAATGTAACTGCTAAGTAGTTTCAAATTTGACCTAATAAAGGGAAGATAGAACTACTTCTTTGCAGGGTGTTTGCAGGGGTTCAAATTTTTGTACAAGGGGAGGCTTTCAAGCTATTGATATACAGAGCTAAGTTTAGAAACTCTTATGTATTTTGGATTACTGATTATGTTATATATGCAATTTATAAGCCCATTTTATCCTATTTGCTGGTTTCATTTCTGATTAGTGTGATCACTCAGTTTATAAATTCATTTCTTATTTAAGGTTATTTCTCATGGAATGCTTGTAAATTGTGGATGAAACTTAGTAATGTGCTTATGTTGTTCTGGTTTATGTTTCATATATCATACATCTCAGTCTTTCATTGTTGCATGATTTAGTGTTTGCTTAGCTTGATGAGTGTTTACCCTCTTGTTAACAAATTGCAAAACCAAAACCTTAAAAATTTGTTTTACTTAGTTTTATTTTGTGAGATTGTATTGGCTTGTTCTTTAGTAGTCTGAGAACAATTTCCAGCACTAACACACTCCATCACACCTATGGAAAGTGGCAAGAAATGGAGGTCATACCGAGTCATTATCTGAGGCCCTCCAGGATATTCAGGGTACCTGCTCTTGGAGGATGGCTAGTTAATAAAATAATGTGTTTAAAAGAGTTAATTGTCATAGGATGAGCATTCATTCATTGTATAATGTATGGATCATTTTCCCTTATAAGGAAAAAATGGTGAGATTGACCTGTGAGGGTTATGTCTTTGTCATTTTCTAAAAGCCCAAAAGGATTTCCAGGGCACCTGCCTTTCAAGATTAGCTCGTGTATGTTGTTGTGAAAATAATTATTTCAAAAGGTTGCTTGTCTAGAGTCTAGTGGATCTCTCTCATCATTCCATCTATTTGTGAGACACCACCATTCCCTATTGTTCACCTAGTCCGGCTTATTTGTTGTGTGGATTCCCGTTTCCTTCATCCTAGATGCTTACAATGTTGAGTATCAAGTCATTCCCTTGGCCTTACATTGTTTTATTCACCTTCACCCTTGACTAGAAAAATGTTCAAATCCATAAATGAGTATACATTGGAGGTTCTTGTTTACAACAACCACACACACACACACACATATCGTGCTTATAATCGACATTAGAAGCCACTTGTACTTGAGTCTTACTGCTAAAATAGACAATTGAGCATGCCATATCTATTTTTTACTTGCATCATAAGACTTTTTCATTTGGGTCATCATTTCAATCATTCTTGACCCGGTCAACCCACTTTGACCAAGTCAGTAGCAGGGTCCAGAATGAGTTTTGGACAATGATTGTGGATGATGATTATTTGTAGTCTATCAGTGTCCATTCTACATATTCATGCTTCATATGATGGTTTATTATGGTGGATTTTGTTATTTGCATGATTATCATCATTTGCAGGATTTATTATTATTATTTTTCTGACATGGATGGGGCCTCTAACGTACATTTTTTATGGACATATGGTGTATGGGTACTCATTCCTAATGGATTTGGACATTTAGATTCCATTGATGCACTCAATTTTTAGGTTTATGTACTTACAGATGAGGTATGGGTCATGTTATTAGTTTGTAGCAGTTTGGTCTCAGAAAAATTAAAATAAAATGCAATGCAGTTGATGGTTGGATTTCCTAGGGCGTCAAAAGAGGAACATAGAGTGTATCTAGTCGATGCTACCATGTTGCTATGGTGTTGAGTTCATTTTTGTAGTCATTTGATGTCCAAGTTCAGTCATCAGTGAGTTATAAGCAATTTTATGTTATTGAGGCAATATTTTGATGATGAAAATGGCTAATGAAGAAATATATTTGGGTAATTGAGACAAGGAAATGGCACATAATTGGTCGAAGGAAAATTATTGGGTTCATCTTCATCCTCTGGCATCATTTTCACTCTTCATGGGGTCCACATGTGTTAGCATTCTCCACTTGGGGGCATTTTGATGTATTTTAGGAGGACGCCCTAGTCACTTTAGTCACTTTATGTTATGATTAGTGATTACACCTTGTGATTGTGCCATGGTGCCACGATAAATAAGGATTTTTTTCACCTCCTAGCCCCCACCATGTGCTATGTTATATTTTACTCACTTTTCATGTGCTGAACCCCTCCTTAGGTGTCCTAGTGGGTGTGCCCCCTTCTATTTTTTAGTTGACCCATGTATTGAGTGTCCTAGTTGTTTATTAGAGTGATTGTATCTTTTTATATTGGACCTTGATATTTTTGGATATAGGTTTTGTGTATCCGAGAGATTTATATATTGATATGCTCTCCCATTGTAAAAGGGGACTTTTGGCTCTTAAGCTCTTGGAATAATAGAATATTTTTGCAAAATATATTGGAAGATTTGTAGAATGTATTGTATGGATATTGGAGACCTTTATATTTCTATCATTCTTGTGGATCTATGATTTTCTAACACTTTTGCAGGTGGTTGTACCATTGGTGAAGAGGGTGATTTGATAGGGGCATTATTGTGACTGAGTTCCATAATTCTTTCACAAATCGTTTTGGGTTTAGGGAGTATCATTATTGTATCTTGTGATCATCTTGATGCTCATTGTTTCTTTCTTCATCGGGTTTTCTCTCTCTCTTTTGCAAATCAACTCTCATATAGGTAGATCTCTTTTGCAGGAGGAGGGCGCACTTGGTCTCTTGGAGGGAAAATCGATTCCACTTGTCATTGCATGGAAAACTCTCGTAATTGATTGGAAAGGGAATATCATCACAATACAAGGTTAGTAGCAAGAATTTCTAGGTATGTTTGCATCTGTTTTATTTTTATGGGGCTTAATCCAATTGTCACCATAAAACCCTCTTCTTTTGAACCCTATCTTTGTAGATCTGATAGATCGGGTATTATTTGATGACAACCATCAAAACCCACTTAGGAATAATTATTTAAACCCTAACTCCAAAGTTTCGCTTAAATACGAATCCATTTAACCTTGGATGTAGCACTAGTCTTCTCTAGGTGGGGCACCCTCATTGGGTTGTTCTTCAATATTTCAGATCTATCAGTTGGGTATTCTTGAACCCGCCTTAAATCAATAGATATACCCTTCAAGCATCCATATCTAGTCATTCACATCCAGATCTACTCCTTTTGGGTCCATTTAGTCCATAATTGAATAAACCCTAGGTGGATTTTATTGGGTTTTTTCTCATTTAGACTATATCTATATAGATCTTCATTATTGAACTCCTTATGGAATATTTCATTATAAGTTGGGTAATTTTCCATTTCATTAAGCCTCCCCAGTTTTTTCATAACCTTGCCTACCACATTCATCTCCTAGATCTAGATCTACTTACTCATTGCTCCCCTTACACATCATATGTCTATCCTTCATAGTTTCTTGAGTAGGTGCACTATCATTCATAGTCTAGTAGGGTCTCCCCCTTGATCATTCTCTGGATTGATCTAAAGTGGAAAGAGCTTGTCCATTGTGACAATATCTTTCATTAGTAGTGCAAGATTCCCTTGCGGTGTCACCAGTTAGCTACGTTACCTATATCGTCCCAGATAGGATGCCTTTAGTGGGTAGATAAATATTGTGTGATAACAGGTCCCACCAAATATCCAATAGGGTGTAATAGTACCTCCATAAACCAAAATAACCAAAAATACGGTCCAACAAGTAATGTTAGGGAGAGAAACAACTCCTAGCCCCCAACCCCCTCACATGTGGAATCCATGGCCCCCCATTCTCGTTAGTTATCCATGTTGATCTAGTTATTTATTTAACAATAATAATAATAATGTCCAAGTCCATAGTCCTGACACCTTGTGCCACAATAACAAAACAAATAATAATATATTTGCGGGGATTAACATCCCTTATTTGAAGTCCATATAGATGCATATGCTTTGGAAAAAGGTTTAAATATGTTAGAGGGTTCTATGTTCAATTTTTTTTACATTGAAAATATCACCTTCACACTCCTTAAGTCACTCCCCCATGTCAAATATTGTTGGGATAGTTACTGCAAGAGGCATGTCTAAGACGAGTCTAAAATATACAAGACATAACCCACAAGGGCATATTTTTTCGATGTCATCAAGGAGGAATTCTACCATGTTGAAAATTATGATGATAAATACATGAGATGGACAACTTTTGTCCTAGGAGAAAGACCAGATGTTGTCCGATTTCACCAATATATTCCATACCTTTCACTCAATTATGGTTATTAGAGACTTTGAATGACACTTGGTCCTAAAGTACTATAATGGCATGTACAGGTACATCCAAACAAAGATGGATTTCCTAGAAATCTCCTCTTTGAGAGAAACTTATCAGTATGTTATCAAGATAGAGAAAAAATTAAAAAAAATAATAAGAGAGAGTTTGGGTTTGCAAATAAGCTACAACAAAATCCTAGTAAAGTAAACCCTAACTCACAAGATAAAGGGAGAAATAAGGATGTCCAAAATCATGACAACCGGACCAAACTAAAAGCAAAGAAGGGTAATGGGAAATTGAAGAAGGACATCAACAAGTGATGTGAATTCCAAAAAAACTCCTGGAACAACACTGATGAATGACGCTCAAAACAATCATTGTTGATTGAGATGAAATTTTGAGAGCTAGAACCTAGATTGGACTTTGATTTAGAGAAAGAGAAGGAAAATTATATCATTGAAACAGAACCTAGTGCCACCATCGCAACCACAAAGATACAATCAGAAGAGTCAGAGGATCCAAAATAAGGGGAGCGCTTGTTCCATTCACAACTATGGTGGAAGGGGAATTCACTACATTTCATTGTTGACATTAGTAGTTAGAAGAACCTGATATCAGATGAGGCCTTCAAGAGATTGAAGTTTTCAATGATGCCACACCCCCAACCACACATCGTCGATTAGTTGATCCAAGGAATATATTTCCACATCATTCAACAATGTCACATATCCTACGCCATCAATCCCTTTAAATATGAAGTACTATGTGATGTTGCCACGCTTGAAGCTTGTGATGTTATTTTTGGATAACCCTATATGTGGACACATCATGTTTTTTATGAGTCCAGGACCTGCGCTGTCATTGTTACTTTGGAAGGAAAAATATACAATATACTCAAGGTAGTCCCAACTACCGTAGTTTCCTTGATCTCTACAAAGTAATGTCGAAAGGTCATCTCTCAAAATGGAAAAATTATCCTCTTCATGGTTCAATCAGAAGGTGAAAAATAGTTCACTGCAATCTCCACAACCTCAGCACAAGGTCTCTCTAAATGGTAAGAGCAGGTGGACAAGATTTGGAAGAATACAAATATATATTTTTCTCACCTAAAGGAGTGCCTCTACAATTCTAGGTTAAACATTCAATTGATTTGATACTTGGTGCTCCTTTACCTAATGGACTAGTATATAGACACTCTCTTTCGAATAATGGGTAAATAAAGCGTCATATTTAATTGCTTATCCAAAAAGGACACATTCCATTGTGATCCTCACATTGGGGGATCCCAATTATGGTGTTACAGAAGAATGATGGGACATGGAGGCCCTGTATTGATTAGATAGCCCTAAAAAAAATTGCCATCAAGAATTAATACTTGATCCACCAAAGTAATGATCTTCTTGATCAACTTAAGAGTGCCAAGTTCTATAGTAAGATTGTTTTGAGGTCTTGCTACCACCAAGTATCGATTGAGTAGGCTGATGTATGGAAGACAACATTCAAGTCTAAAGAAGTCATTTTGAGTGGTTGGTCATGCCTTTTGTCTTGACTAATGACCCAACAACATTTGTGAGGATGATGACTGATATATTGTTCCCATTCACAAGATATTTTGTTGTCATATATTCAGATGAAATCCTCATCTTCAATAGAATTTGGGTGGAACACTTGCAATACATTCAACATATCCTTAGTAACTTTCATCAACACAACTTATACATTGATTTGGACAAATGCTCGTTTAGAATGGAAACAATTAAGTACCTAGGATACATTGTGGATGAACATGGGGTACATTTGGATCCATCCAAGATCTAATTCATTTGTGATTTACTAAATCTGACAACTCTAATAAAGGTCCATAGACTCTTGGGCCTCACCAAATTTTACTGTAGGTTTGTGTTGGTGTTTTGTCATATCGCTTGGCCCTTAATCCAAGTGGACAATGGTGGAGCCAAAGCAAAATTTTCTTGGGGTGTATCACAACTGAAATGATTCCTCTACCTAGTTCCAATGCTCCTCACTCTACTACACCTGCAACAATATTTTGAGGTTGACATAGATGTCTCTAACTATGCTATTCGTGCATTCCTCACTCAACAAGGAAATTTGGTGGCCTGTCATAGTGAGACACTCTATGATTTTATTCATAGGTATCCCACCTGTGACAAAGAGATGTAATCCATTGTGCATGATTGTTGTTAATGGAAACATTTCATCCTAGGGAAGGTGCCCATCATTCATTTTGGACTCCCATGAACTATTATTTCAAATCGAGACAACAAGTTTCCCAGTACCTTATATTCCATCCTATGGTCAATGATGGACACTAAGATGACAAAATTGAATTCTTTTCGCCCCCAAACCGATGGGTAAACATAGGTGATCAATACAATGAATGTTCATATCTTGATAATGTACAATTCCAAACATCCCCACTCTTGGGATGAGATCCTTCCATATGTTCAACATAGGTACAATGAAGCCCTTCATAGCTCTATTAGCCACAACCCTTTTAGGTATGCTTGGAGTTCTAGTCATTAGCCCCAATCAATGTAGCACTTCCCATTGCATATACACAAGAAGAGTTCCCCCATGATCAAACTGAATTTTATTAGAAATACAAATTTGTTGAACAAATCCAACACTCATCCAACACAAAGTTCATGATATATTGCAGAAAGTCAATTCCAGGTATAAGCAACAACATCACAAGCATCGAGTTCCACACAAATTTCAAGTTGGCAATAAGGTATGGTTACATTCATAGAAAACGTGTCTTACATGACCCCATCAAAAGCTTTGACCACTTTGATATGGGACTTATACCAACATAAATTCTATGGATGAGAATTCTTTTGAATTAAGTATTCTCCCTTTCCTCGAATCGCACCATGTATTTAATGTGGAACTACTTCAATCATATTTTCCTCCTCAATTTGATACCTCAGAGGTAGATGAGAAATTGGCCCCTACATAACTCAATCCTAGTTGCATCAAGAAGGATACAATTAATTTGATCATGGACATTGAGATAAATGCCATGTTCCAATAGAAAATCCAGCTTTCAATAACATTCTACCCTCTTCTACAATGTATCATATTTAAGAAAAAATGAAAAGATTCCTAGAATCATTCGTATTTTAGGCATATATTTTTCCTTGTAACTCAAAATTGGGCAGAATTTGTACCATTGGAAATGTGTTTAAATTATCTACAACTTTGGTGTTTTGATTTTTTTCTGATTCCTTAGCATTTGTCTAGGACGACAGTTTTAGTAAAATGAGATCTTTTAAAAGATGTTTTTTTAAAAGCATATTTTAAAAGATGCCTGTTGGTAAAACGACCTCCTTGGACAAACGATAAGGAACCAGGAAAAAATCAAAACACCAAAGTTGTAGATAATTTCAGTACCTTTCCAATGGTCCATATTACGCCCAACTATGAGTTAAAAGAGAAAAAGTTATTCCCAAAATACAAAATATTCTATGAATCTTTTAGTTTTTTTTCAACTAGGATACATTTTGGGCAAGATAAAACCTTATCAGTATCAAGTCATCAATGTAGGGAAACTTCTTCACCAGAGAAAGTGTCTCACTAAGACTCAAATTCAACAATTTTTTTCTCATCTGATAGAGGAACTTGAGGAAATGGGGACCATTTATCACAAATGGTATAGGAATGATTTAGGTGCATATTGGTATCCACCCATCCATTCCACTGAGTTATAATGGTTCTCCATATTTTTGGCAATTTTCTATGGTTTTTTGGGTCCTAAATTTGAGGCCATTATGAGGCACTAAACAATTTTCTTTTTCCAATCGAGGGGCTAGTGGTTTCCATGTAATTCCTTGGCCTGACTAAAAAGTTGTAATTATCAGTTATTTATTTCCAACAAGCTATCAAGCATCCTAAACCAAGATCATACGCAAAATTTGTGCCCCTTAGAAGTTGGTGTATCAGCTAAGCACCTCGGGGCCCACAAATCCTTTTGGTGCTTCAACTCCTAGGGTCAAGTTTTTGGATGTTGGGTCTTTTTCCTATTTTTATTATGACAAAATTCCCTTTTTGGTCTCTTTGTAATGATCTCTTTTGAATGGGTGTAGCTGACGCATCTCTCTTTAGAAACAAGCTACCACCGTCTGAGCTAGTTGTTATTGCTTTGTAGTTTATAGTGTTTTTCCATTCCACATTAATAGAATTTGGGTTTTACTCTACTATTGTTCTTTCCGAAAAATATTTTTGTGTATGTTTCCATTTTATATTGATTCATTCATTTCATTCTCGAGATAATCTAGATCAGTTAGTTGATAAGAAAAGGTTCATTCTCGGTGACTCCACTGAAACAATATGTTTGATATGATGAACATTTATTCTAGTTTTGGGGAATATCCTTATTGGATTCTCAAAACCTACGGTACTGCGGATTGTTCAAATATTTTGGCTCCCGCTCATGAAGAACCAAACATAGCTATATGGGAAATTCCAAAGTTTCATGGAAATGGAGAATTCGGTTCAGTTTATCTTGTGGCCTTTTTCAAATTTTCAGGGGATAAATAAATCCTTTATGAAAATGATATGATGGATTATTTCTCATTTGGCTTCGAGGACAGTACAATGCAATGGTATAAATCTCTTGGAAAAAGAACAATTACATCTTTTGAAACCATTTTGGAATCATTGTGTAAACGTTGGTGCCCTAGTAACATTGATAAATGTCTACTCAAAATTCAAGAGGTCAATAAAAATTGTGATGCACAACAAATTGTTGAAGAAATTCACATACCACCCTTGAAGGAAGAAGAGGGATCCAAGGAAGAAGACACTTCTAGTACATTGCTTGAAGATGAATATATTGTCGAAGAATGTTGTGACAATGATCAACCTATAGAAATATCACATGAAGAAGCCATTATTGAAGAATCATTCGTTGAGGATTTTTTTAAAGAAGCCAATAAATATGACATCTCAAACCCTATGCTTGAAGACGATGGTACTTTTGAAGATCAAAATAAATATGCTCAAGAAAGTGAATCAAAGGAAGACCATGGTGAATATCTAGAGAAGGAGTTTGAAGAGGACCTAATTAAAGAAAGTGAAGAAATGATGAGTCTCCCTTATCAATATTTTAGGGATTCCCATGATGTATTGGTCCTTTTGGCATAAATGGCATGATTCCTTTGTGTGAGGAAACAAACGATGACTATTGGAGGTTTATATGCCCTCCCATTTATTATTATTCAATTGTTAGGAGTGTTGTACTGAGCCTTTGGGCCGCACATGTTCCAACGAAGGTTTTCATGAACCTTTCAAATTGTGCAAAAGTGAAGATTTTGTCAGTTTGGATAATCTAAATCCATATTTTTATGCAAACTTGGAACAACGTGAAGAGGGTTTTGTCAAAGAAATTCATGAATATTGTTATAGCTTATTTTACCACACTTGGTAGATTGCATTCTTAGGGACTTCCTTGTCCCTATGTAGACTCTTTGGACCCACTTTACTCAAAATATACTTTGATGTTCCAAGAAACACTTCAAAAAATCCCTAATTATTGTTATACGCGGGTCAGACGCTTACAACTCGTGTGTACTTGCAACTTGTCCCACTTTGACCCGCATACATTGGGAAATGTGCCCAAAAATAAATATTTTGGAGTTTTCCTCATGACCTCACATTAGGGGGCATTTGTTATAGTTGATTTTACCACGCTTGGTAGATCACATTTTTAGGCCCTTCCATGTCCCTATGCAGACTCTTCTGACCCCCTTTCCTTAAAATATACTTTTTTGTTCCAAGAAACACTTCAAAAAATCCCTAATTATTGCTATACATGGGTCACAAGCTTACAACTCGCATGTACATGCAACTTGTCCCACTATGACTCGTGTACATCGAGAAATGTGCCCAAAAATAAATATTTTGGAGTTTTCCTCATAGAGTCATGAATAACTTGACCTTTGGCCTTCCATATGCCTGGAAACATTCCGAGTCGACCCTTCACTTCCTATTGAAGGTCTATATATTGGGCCCCTTGGATACATTGGAGGAAGAGAATTAGAGAGAGCAAGGAAACTATAGTCCATTATTGCCCCATTCATATATGCTTGATTCTGCATCCCTTTGTCCTTTAGAGCACACATTGCTTCTCTTCCCAACCTTGCCATTGTCTTGTGAGCTTGCCATTGAGATGGAGGATTGAAGTGGTGGAGGCCCAAGTGGATGACTAGGTTTCTCTATTTTAACGAGGTGTCGACAGAGGTTGTCGCTTGTATCTTTGTTCATTATGAATAGAAATATACATTTATTGTCCATTGTACGTGTGTAACTATGTATGATCTTTATCCATATTGGATGATGTAGTTACTTTGATTAATACATATTGGTTTTATATATGCTAGAGTAGGCCTAACACTTTAACATATATCATGCTTTTCTTGTGCGTTGTTGTTGAGGATGAGTTGTAGGTACTATTGTTGTTGTAAAGCTCAACGAGGATCGACTACAACCTTCTGGAATAAGGTATGCCTTCCATCCCTTAGTGTTAGTTATTTTTGTCTCTATTGTATATTGAAATGGGTTTATTTATGGTGCCATCCAGTCTGTTGTGGTCCACCCCAAGCCATAGGAAATATTCTCCGTAACAAATATCAAGAAGAAAATGAACAAGCTCTTGTTGAAGATTCATTGCTCGTTAAAGAAAATATTGAAGACATGGTGGATGAAGGTGTAGATGATTGTTCTCCTTCATACAATTCTCCTCATGATGAAGGTTTAGTGAGCCTTCCTCTCTCTTTTTTTATCTTGATGATGAATCTTTCGAATATGAGGATCTTTTCCACAAATACGATGATGTGCACTCCCCCCAGTTTGATCATCATATGGTTAGGAAAGATTGGAAATTTGTTGGAGAGCCCATAAATGAATTTTTCTAATAAGGGAAGTGTAATTTTTGAGGATTTTGGAAAACTGTCTTTTGATGAGATCTATTAAGATTTGTTTCAACAATGCTTCCTCACCATAAACGATTCCATAAGTTTATATATGGAGACTTCTACCATAGGTGTTGAAGAACCAAGTTTACCCTCTCCCATGGTGAATCTCAACCATAATTCTCAGTCACGTTTCTTAGGGACTAATGCAGGTTATGGAAAACAAGAAGGTGGTTTTGTTGTAAGGTTATAAAAACAAATTATTCTCTCTCAAAGGGCATATTTGAGGTCTCTATTCCAATCGTATCTTTTAGGGATTCCTCCTATTTTCAAAATTCATGTAGGGAATCAAGTAGGTTTTGAAGAGAAAAATCATCTAAAAGGTGGGTTGTACTTGAGACCTATACAAGCTTGGATAGAAGGGGCTTGTGAAAGGGGTCCTTCTTCTTGGAAATAATATAAAGGAATCTAGATCCGTGATCTCTTCTATCATTCTAGACCCATTTCAATGAAAATAATGACATTTATTCGACTCATCGGTGATGTGATTTTGTCTTGGACTATTGAAAAAGACAAGGGAAGAATCCCTAGCATAAATGATATGCTAAGGTGGATTCATTGGTGGTATTATTTTACTTTATTTGTTTATGTCATCATGGTTAGAGTAGATAGGTTGCATAATCTATCGCATAAGCATTTTGCGTGTCATTTGATTTACTTTAGTATTGCATATTGTTATATTTATTTTATACATTTCATATTTTGGTTTGAACAAGGAAAAACAAATTTGTTTGCCTTTGATGCAATTGATGTTTTTTTTCTTTGAAGTGTGGGTAGGTCTACAGGTACCAGAGTATCCAATAGGTTCTCATGCACTCCCAAAAAATTTGCATGTCCAATAGTTGGATCCAATCCTTATTCCCTAGATTCTCTACAACAAACCCTACTACATGTGCCAAGTAGGGGGTTCTTTTTTCCTTTGTAAAAGGCCAAGTTGGGGAATTATTTATGTAAAGTGTTGGTCTACTATGTTCAAGACCCCTTTGTTGATCATGGTAGGAACTCTTGGTCCTCATTTCAAGATGTGCTAGTCTTGTGGCCTTGCTAAATACCCCTTTAGTGGTGGTAACTTCTTATCATGTCAAGAATTTATGCCTTGGGTCGGTATTAATGCATCTTGGGGTGACTCCATTAGGACACATGGATTAGAATTCCCTTGCTACATTAATGGTTTTATGTTTTGTAGAGGTGATTGTTCCTGTAAGGGTTGTCACATTCGCTCTAGCACACCTTGTTCATACTCAATTGGACCTTATTTTATTGTATCACTCTTCCCTCTTGGCCATCTTGGTAAAAAAGAGCAAATCGTCCACCTCAAAAAGTTTTTTTTGAAGGTCGTACCATCGTAAGAAGGAGGGTGTTGAGGGAAAAACACATATGTTGGGGTTAGATGGGGCATCATTTCCTCCTTCCAAGATTAACCTTTCAGAATATTGAATCTATGTCACATCCCCATGCCTCCGACCGGCGAAGAGGACACGATCACAAGCTTCAAACACATGGGCTAAGAGCCCCATGAACATGTACAGGCATAAGATTTGTAGAAACAGAATGCTGAAAGAAAATGCATTGCAGTATAACATGCATAGATGCAAATGTTTATCATACAAAACTATAATTATTTATCTAGCACAGCGGAACCAACATTCATTTAACATGTTCATCTCAATCATTAACAGTAAATAAGATAGCAGAAGCAAAAATGGGCAAGTTCACTTATCTTATGATGAACTTGATCCACAACCAGCTACGTCGCTGCAACGTTCCACCCAACCATAGGCCAGCGTGCTCCTTAATCTCTCAGCACCGCTGCCACCCCCGAGTTGGGCATGATTCTCCAAGGAATAAGGGAACTAGCAAGCTTACACATAGCCAAAGATGTACAAACACAGCCAAGCCAACACAGTTGGGTTTATCAATCCATCCAGGAGTTAGGGAAAGGCTCAATGCTAAGATGGTGAGCTCATTACAGAGCCAAGAACACCTACACCAGAACTAGCCTGACCTCTAAGACACCCAAACACACCCAACACAAGGAATCAATCCCTTCTCTGCTACACAGTCCGTCAGGCCCTGCATTCCCTTCCAGTGCTATTCAGGGGTGATGGAGAAGAAGGCCATCCCTCTAGCTCTGTCTGTGTGGTTTCCAGCCACCAGGTTTATCAAGAAAAACTAAGCCCCCATCCCTGCTCCCAATACAGTCTGAAGACCAACCATTGCACTCAGGCAATCAATTTAGCTATCACAGCTTAAATCAGGGAAAACAAATTCTGAGTCATTCTTGGCCCTACCGTGGCCAAAATGACTCTTCAAACGAAATTACAACAGCCCCAAAGATGTAAGGAAGACCACAGCAACACAGCCAACAACGTGAGAAAATAACAGTCCCGAAATTGTATCAGGGAGCACAGCTTACAACAAACGTGGGGAATACAGCCCGTCCTGGGCAATAGAATCACTGAGAAAACACATAAAGGCCACACAGAGGAAGAGATAAATACCGAATTTCGATATCCCCAGCATCCACGATTTTGCAGGGAAAGAACGACGTGGGAAAACCCAAAAATTCCTGCGCGTGAGGGGAACAATCAAACCCCGTGAGGAATGAACAGACAATGGAAGCCCTGCACGAGGAAGAACAGCTCCGTTTTTGTCCGTGGATGCACAACAACAGGAAGGACACGAATTGGAAGTGAGTGAAAGCAATGAGCAGACCATTCGAAGTGCGGGAAGGCGAGCAACTACAGGAGGACGCGAATTGCACTGCGTGGGGGTTCAGCAACTCGTGGAGCCAAGAAAAATGTCTGTGTGAGACCAAACCACCCAGAGCCTGTGCGTGAGGAGAAACAGGCAAAATCGTAGTGAGAGTGGAATTGCCTACGTGAGTGAAGTCAACAGGGGGGTGGAGTGTGCGTGAGGGTGAGGACTGACAGTCCTGCCACCCCACTCCCAAAGCAATTAATTGCCTCAACCACCAGCAGTAATTATTTAATGAGAGTGGTTGGAAGAAGACACATGGGTTTTTCTCTCATTGGCCAAAGTTTAACAATCCCCCCCCCACCCTTATCCTTGTGAAAATCATGCCCCTTTCTCATTTTAGTCGCCGCGATCGTAGCTGGTCAGGTTCATTTAATTAATTATAGATGTATATTTACATGATGACCATCATAATATATGCCGCATGCCCCGATATACCATCGGTGACAATTTAAATCCAAAACATAGCATTACCGATCAATGGTGGGGCCTTGGCCTTTACCTCCACACCATGATCATCTACAATTTATACATCATATACATCTAATGCAACGGGGTCAAAATCGGGACGTGACATTCCCCTCCCCCTTCAATAGCACTGTCCTCAGTGCTTACAAGATTGAACAAAATGCTACACTGGTATCGTCTCAGTGTTCCACAAAATTGAACAAAAATGGATGTGCCAATCACATGGCATCCTCCAGCTCCCATGTAGCCTCTTTAGGCCCGTAGTGCTCCCATTGCACCTTTACCTGCCCTATGGCTCGGTTCCGGAGCATTGTGACCCTCCTGTCGAGGATGCGCATTGGCGCAATTCGGAACTCTGCCTCGGGTTCCACCTGAATCACATCCCAATTTATCACATGGTTAGGATCATGTACATATCTCTTAAGCAAAGAAACATGAAAAACATTATGAGCCTTAGTGCTAGCAGGCAATGCAAGTCTATATACAACAGGCCTTATCCTTTCAAGCACTTCAAACGGCCCACAGTATCTTGGTGACAACTTGGCACAACTTCCAAGCTTCAAGGAACTCTTCCTTGCCCTCACTCTGAGGTAAACATGATCCTCAACACTAAACTCCCTGTTCCTCCTATACTTATCCACATAGCTTTTATGTCTGTCCTGTGCGGCTTTCAGATTCTGCCTGATCTTTACAACCTCTTGCTCCATTTCCTTGAGCAATTCTGGTCCAAGCACAATCCGGTTCACTGGATTATCCCAAGTCACTCGTGTCCTACACCTTCTTCCATACAAAGCTTCATACAGACTCATCCCCAAGGATGCTTGATGTCCATTGTTATAAGCAAACTCTACCAAGTGCAAGTAATCTTCCCACTTGGTTGGTTTGTCCATTACGTACATGCGAAGCATATCTTCAAGCACCTGATTAACTCTCTTTGTCTGACCATCTATCTGAGGATGGTATGCAGTGCTGAAGTTTAGCTTTGTACCCAAATCTGCAAACAACCCCTTCCAAAAGCTGGAAGTGAACTTGACATCTCTGTCAGATACTATTGCCTTTGGCAATCCATGCAATTTAAAAATCTCCTTCATGAAGTTCTTTGCAATGTCATCTGTCTGATGCGTGGACTTAACTGGTATAAAATGTGCTGCCTTTGTCAATTTGTCTACCACAACCATGATAGAATCATGTTGTCTCCAAGTCATCGGCAAACCTGTAATAAAATCCATGGAAATAACTTCCCATTTCCATTCCGGAACTGGCAAAGGCTGGAACAAACTTGCTGGGTGTTGATGCTCAACCTTTACCTGTTGACATTTCATACACCTGGAAATGTATTCAGCCATGTCCTTTTTCATACCTAGCCAAAAGTACTGCTTTCTGGCCGTAGAAATCGTCTTTTGATATACTGGGTGACCAGAATACGGAGCTTGATGGATTTCATCCATGACAACTCTCCTCAAATCTGCTACATCTGGAATAAAAATTCTGCCTTTATAAGTGAGAAGTCCATCTTCTTCCAATTTATATCCCTCATACCTCTTCTCAAGACTTTGCTGTTGCAATTTGTCTTTTACTTGCTCATACAGTTCATCTCCGGCAACATGATTGGCAATCTGCTGCCTCAAATCTGATTGGCAAATACTAAGAGATGCCACATGCATTTCTTGCACTTTCCTGCTGAGGGCATCAACTACCTTGTTCTCTTTCCCTTTTATGTGCTTGATTTCAAAATCAAACTCACATAAAAACTCTAGCCATCTTGCTTGCCTAGCATTCAGAGTAGGCTAATCAAATATATACTTCAGTCCACAGTGATCCGTTCTGAGCTCAAATCTCCTGCTCATCAAGTAATGTCTCCACATCTTGAGAGCATGTACTATGGCTGCAAGCTCTAGATCATGAGTGGCATAGTTCTTCTCATGCTCCTTAAGCTTTCTCGACTCATAACATATCACATGGTTGTCCTGCATAAGGACTCCTCCTAGCCCTTGTCTGCATGCATCGGTACACACCACAAAATCTTTCTCTGGATTTGCAACCTTCAATACTGGTGCACTGGTGAGAAGACTCTTCAACTGCTGGAAGCTTTCTTCACACCTCGATGTCCATTCAAACTTCACCCCCTTCTTTTGTAAAGAAGTGATAGCATATGCAACTTTGGAGAATCCCTCAATGAATCTCCTATAGTATCCTGCAAGTCCCATAAAAGACCTTACATCTGTCACATTTCTTGGAGTAGGCCAATTCATAATGGCTTCTATCTTTTCAGGGTCCACAGATACACCCTCCTCCGAGATAATGTGACCCAAATACTGAATTCTATCTCTATAGAAGTCACACTTGCTCAGCTTTGCATACAATTGATGCTCCCTGAGCAAATTCAATGTCAATCTCAAATGCTCTTCATGTTCTTCCTCATTCTTAGAATAAACAAGAATGTCATCAAGGAAAACAAGAACAAACTTGTCCAAATACCTGTTGAAGACACTATTCATAAGGCACATAAACATAGTTGGTGCATTTGTGAGGCCAAATGGTACCACTACAAACTCATAGTTCCCATACCTTGTCCTGAAGGCTATCTTATGAATGTCTTTATCCTTGATCCTTACCTGATGATAACCAGACCTCAAGTCAATCTTGGAAAATACCTTTGCTCCTCTCATTTGATCAAAGAGGTCATCAATCCTAGGCAAAGGATATTTATTCTTCACAGTAACCTTGTTCAATTGTCTGTAATCAATACATAACCTGAGTGTACCATCTTTCTTTTTTACAAACAGAACCGGTGCTCCCGAAGGAGACACACTCGGTCGGATATAATTCTTTTCCAACAGCTCTTGCAATTGCATCTTCAACTCTAGCATCTCCGGTGCGCTCATCTTGTAGGGTGCTTTGGACACTGGTGCTACTCCTGGCACAAGTTCAATTGTGAAGTCAATGTCCCGCTTGGGAGGTAGCCCTGGAATCTCATCAGGAAACACATCCCTGAATTCCTGTAACACCTGATAGTCCTCCAACCTCGGAGTTTCCTCTCTTGTTTCCTCCAAAATATGGGATGCATACAACTGGAAACCCTTACTACAGAACTTCTTTAATTGCATTGCGGAAACCTGTCGCACTGAAATTACCTTTGGAATACCTTTCACAACTACTAGGTTCCCTTCTTCATTCATGCATTCAAAAGTCTTATTTTAGCAATCAAGCTTCACCCTGTGAGCTTCTAACCAATCCATTCCAATGAGAACGTCATAGGAACCAAGCGGTAGAACATTCAGATCTACACAAGTGACCAATCCATTCATGACCAATGGACACTTCTCTACCACTTCACTGACCTTTCTCTTAGTTCCATTGGCTAGATGAACTAACCAAGACTTCCTATGCTTTACTTTCTTAAAAGCACAAATATCCACTACTCTAGGAGTAATGTAACTGTGAGTAGAACCAGGGTCAATCAAAATAGAAACAGATTGCTCAACAATCTTACCTGCTACTTCAACCACAACTGACTGGTGATCTGCCTGGCGGTCCTCCAGTGCTGCATAAATCCTAGGGATTGCCCTTGCTACTTGACCCACTGTTTCTGCTTCTTGAAGGTTATAAGCTGGCCTTGCACTCTCATTCTCGAGTGGACAATTCCTACGCATGTGGGGTCCACCACATTTCCAACATTGAAGTGGTCCTCTGTTCTGTTGCGAATCTTTAGGCTTTTCTCCGGTCATCCCAACTGGTTTACTCGCAGCTTGGGATGGCTGCTTCTACTGATTCCTGAAGCTAGAAGGTTTGAAACCTTTCTTCCTTTGGTCAAACTTCTCGTTCTTCTTGTCCTTCCATGCCTTATGGTAATCCGGCTTACCTTTGCTTTGCTCATAGCAATACTTAGCCTTCCTTATTGCTTCTTCAAGAGTTCTAGGTTCGTAAAACTCAATTCGATCTTTGTAAGACGGAGGTAATCCACTCAAAAAACGTTGAACCTTCACTTTTTCATCTCTGATATACCGGACATACCTCAACAGCTCCAAAAACTTATTTGCATATTCTTCCATGGTCTGATGTCCCAACCTTAACTCATGGAACTCCTTAATCTTGTCATCATAATACCTATCAGAAAGGTATTTTTGCTTGAAATAATTCTTGAACTGTTTCCACTTCAGTCTCCTTTCACTGATCCTCTTCACTTGCTTGAAGTGTTCCCACCAAATGGATGCCCTTCCATTCAGATTGAATATGGCAACTCTTGCCTTCATGTTTCCTGAATAATCATGCACTTGAAAGTACTTCTTTATCCCAAGAAGCCAAGCTTCAACTTCTTGTCCAGTCTTTACCTCACCATCAAATGTAGGAGGTTTAGCTTTCTTAAATTCATCACAAGAACGATCCCTATGGTGCCTCTTTCTTTTCCTTCTATGAGAAGAAGAGCTTGAATCCCCACTGGATTCTTCAGAATCAGATGATCCACTGGAAGTCCTTCTCCTTCTCCTAGTACTGCTCTTACTGCCTTCTGGTCTAGCTGTACCTTGCCCAGAGTCTATCTTTCTCTGCAAGTCTGTCAAACTCTGCAACATAGCAGCATTCAACTGATGTTGCTCTTCCTGGGATTTTATTAAGCTTCTCATGGTAGCTGCAACATCTACCGGTGTTTCTTGGAATCTCCTTCCATTAGATTCTATGTCATCATTCCTATTGCGAACATTTTCTCCCATGGCATCTCGGGCATGCTCATAGGAATTCCGAGCATCATACCCATCATGGGTTCTCATACCGAACCACCCCTTACTTACCAAACTACACTACCTGGGATACTTCTCTTGAAGGTGACTATGATTCTGCAAACGTGTTAGTAACACAAATGTTAGAAACATAACATTGATATAAATCAGAATCACTTACCTTCTCTTGGAATAACCATAAAATAACAATTTGCCCGGACACACAAAAAAATTTCCTTATCCAAGAACGTCTATATGAGGGGGATGACGAGGGTCAAGGGGGCAGCGCCCTCGTTTTTTTTTTTTTGTAAAACATTAATTTTCGTGCAATCCGACGCATAAGATCGCTGCCTCTTTTCTCATTTTCAGCCCTGAAATTTCACTGAGAAACAATGAAAATCTGCTGGAAAAATCTCACGGAAAACTCAAATTTTCCCCTTTCATAGAATCAGACCTCATTCCACTATTCCTTCCGCTGAATCGGCTCCCGGAACCATTCTTCCTTCCGCAACGACGGCTTCTTGGAAGCTCCAATCCTTCCGCAACGGCGGCTCCCAAAGTCCATCTCCTTCCGACGTCCGCTTTTATTTGGAATTTTTTTTTTTTTAACTTCGGGCGTCGGCTGACTTCTTACATCGGAAGCCAAATGACTTTGGCTTCCGCAACGGTGGCTCGCCAAACGTTAACTTCTCTCGATCTGTGAACTGTCTCGACCAAAATCGGAAGTCTTTTTACATCGGAAGCCAAATGACTTTGGCTTCCGCAACGGCAGCACCCCAAACAACAACTTCTTCCGATTGCTAAACCAATTTCAAGCCTTAACCCTTTTGACATGTCGGCGATCGGAGGGCTTTCACCATCGGAAGACTTATGGATTTTGCTTCCGCAATGGTGGCTCGCAAAACGATTTCTCTTCCGACTGGCGGCTGTTTACTTAGAGAATTTCCACTTCGGACGTTGGCGGTCTCTGCACATCGGAAGCCAAATGACTTTGGCTTCCGCAACAGCGGATGGGGAAAACTTATAACTCTTCCGCAATGGCGGAAGTAAATTCCGCTAATGGCCCGACTATCCCATACTTAGCCAAATTTTCTCAATTTTACAGTCATTCATATTATGACTTCTACTGGGCAGAATGAAATATAACCTCTGTCAGGTGTTCCTCCTTGGCCCATAGAGGCCCATTGTTCCAACATTGCTCTGATACCATACTTTCACGTCCCCATGCCTCCGACCGGTGAAGAGGACGCGATCACAAGCTTCAAACACACGGGCTAAGAGCCCCATGAACATGTACATGCATAAGATTTGCAGAAACATAATGCTGAAAGAAAATGCATTGCAGTATAACATGCATAGATGCAAATGTTTATCATACACAGCTATAATTATTTATCTTGCACAGCAAAACCAACATTCATTTAACATGTTCATCTCAATCATTAACAGTAAATAAGATAGCAGAAGAAAAAATGGGCAAGTTCACTTATCTTATGATGAACTCGATCCGCAGCCAACTACGTCGCTGCAACGTTCCACCCAACCATAGGCCAGCGTGCTCCTTAATCTCTCAGCACCGCTGCCACCCCCGAGCTGGGCATGATTCTCCAAGGAATAAGGGAACTAGCAGGCTTACACATAGCAAAAGATGTACAAACACAGCCAAGCCAACACAGTTGGGTTTATCAAGCCATCCAGGAGTTAGGAAAAGGCTCAATGCTAAGCTGGTGAGCTCATTACAGAGCCAAGAACACTTACACCAGAACTAGCCTAACCTCTAAGACACCCAAACACACCCAACACAAGGAATCAGTCCCTTCTCTGCTACACAATTCCTCAGGCCCTGCATTCCCTTCCAGTGCTATTCAGGGGTGACGGAGAAGAAGGCCAGCCCTCTAGCTCTGTCTGTGTGGTTTCCAGCCACCAGGTTTATCAAGCAAAACTAATCCCCCATCCCTGCTCCCAATACAGTCCGAAGACCAACAATTGCACTCAGGCAATCAATTTAGCTATCACAGCTTAAATCAGGGAAAATGAATTCTGAGTCATTCTTGGCCCTACCGTGGCCAA
Organism: Pseudotsuga menziesii; assembly: GCA_001517045.1. Taxonomy (NCBI): domain Eukaryota; kingdom Viridiplantae; phylum Streptophyta; class Pinopsida; order Pinales; family Pinaceae; genus Pseudotsuga; species Pseudotsuga menziesii. The sequence goes on from LPNX010700743.1 coordinate 114,438, forward strand.
AATGACTCTTCAAATGAAATTACAACAGCCCCAAAGATGTAAGGAAGACCACGGCAACACAACCAACAACGTGAGAAAATAACAGTCCCAAAATTGTATCAGGGAGCATAGCTTACAGCAAACGTGGGGAATACAGCCCATCCTGGGCAATAGAATCACTGAGAAAACACATAAAGGCCACACAGAGGAAGAGATAAATACCGAATTTCGATAGCCCCAGCATCCACGATTTTGCAGGGAAAGAACGACGTGGGAAAACCCAGAAATTCCTGCGCGTGAGGGGAACAATCAGACCCTGTGAGGAATGAACAGACAATGGAAGCCCTACGTGAGGAAGAACAACTCCGTTTTTGTCCGTGGATGCACAACAACAGGAAGGACGCGAATTGGAAGTGCGTGAAAGCAATGAGCAGACCATTCGAAGTGCGGGAAGGCGAGCAACTACAGGAGGATGCGAATTGCACTGCGTGGGGGTTTAGCAACTCGTGGAGCCAAGAAAAATGTCTGCGTGAGACCAAACCACCCAGATCCTATGCGTGAGGAGAAACAGACAAAATCGTAGTGAGAGTGGAATTGCCTGCGTGAGTGAAGTCAACAGGGGGGTGGAGTGTGCGTGAGGGTGAGGACTGATAGTCCTCCACCCCACTCCCAAAGCAATTAATTGCCTCAACCACCAGTAGTAATTATTTAATGAGAGTAGTTGGAAGAAGACACATGGGTTTTTCTCTCATTGGCCAAAGTTTAACAATTCCCCCCCCCCACCCTTATCCTTGTGAAAATCATGCCCCTTTCTCATTTTAGTCACCGCGATCGTAGCTGGTCGGGTTCATTTAATTAATTATAGATGTATATTTACGTGATGACCATCATAATATATGCTGCATGCCCCGATATACCATCGGTGACAATTTAAATCCAAAACATAGCATTACCGATCAATGGTGGGGCCTTGGCCTTTAGCTCCACACCATGATCATCTACAATTTATACATCATATACATCTAATGCAACGGGGTCAAAACCGGGACGTGACAATCTATCATATTATTTTATCAATATTTTATGATTTATGAGGTTTAGTCCTTGGATTATGGGTGACAAACCTTAAAAAATCATTTTAAACTTAAATCAGGTAGGTCGGCCTAAAGGAGGGATAAAGTGAGCCTTTTTTCTTATCAATAAGGGATACTCCTCTCATTTGTAATCAAGATCATGGGATCAAATATAATTAATTTTTTATTTCTATTTTTGTATATGAGCAATTAAGTGGTGCATAACTCCTTTCTTAGCACTTCTGTGATTTTTCAAGGATCAAATTTAATGTGTATGGTTTATTTACAATATTTCAAGGTTATTCTAAGGTGAAAGGATTTGTGGTGCTCTTTCTCTTCTCCTTTACACTCTCAATTGTGGTAAGATATTGAATTTCTTGTCTTGCATTGTTAGAGGCATCAAAGGTAGGAGATATTTTGGGTTTTATGCATAATAATTTAGTCTTTTTGGGTAAGACATTGTAGAAGGAAATCTCTTGTTTTGGGACTTGACATCGTGTTTTCTCTAATTAGGTCAAGTGCAAACATAACATAGGGTTTCTTGGCCTTTTCCCAAATTCAATCAAATATTGAATTATCGATTCTTAGGAAAAATACTAGCCCCAATTTCTCATTTCCCAATGGAATAAAAGACCTAGTTATATTTCCCTCATCTTCACCATCTCAATTTTACAAAATTCATTGGACTATTTTGGAAAAAAATACAAAAATAAAGTATATTAAAAAACCCTAAAATATGTTTCAAAAAATCCAAAAAATAGTCATCTTGTGATGGTACTCTGATTAGTATCAATTTCACTTGTAAAAATGTGAATTTTACCATGGTTATTTTTTTATGAATTATTTATCTTACTTGAAAATCCATAAAAAAAAAGTAAAAATATCCAAGAAATTTTTTGTTTTGCAGCTACTTTAGTCCTCAAACTAGGGTGACATCATCCCTAGGGGAGTGACGTAAGCTCCTAGGGGTTCGTACATCCCTAGTGCAGGTCTGGTTGACTATTGTGTAGGCTCATATTTGATAAATAAATGATCCGGTACATCATCTCTCTTCTCCTTCTTTTCTCGTTCCAGCATCACTCATCCAGGAAGACCCTTCATATTCCGAAAGAGGGAGACCATCTACTCAAATAGGTATTTCTTTGCATGAGACACCCTAGGGTCTTGGATCAATAACTGCAATGTAGAGAGCTCGTCCTAGGGATTAGCCTCACCTAATTCCTTCCAGAGGTCCTTCTCCACAACTTCTATCTCTGACTGCATAGACAGAGGGAGAAACACTTTGTATAACCAAGTTGCTTAAACTGTGCGTAATTGATACATGTTGGCTCTCTTCAGACATTTCCTTGTAGTCCCCACTTCCTCCCCCATTGAATCCATCCCCATCATAGAAACATAAGCTATAATATCACCAAAACAAGAATCAGGCAATGAAATAGGTTTTCCACCTTAAGCATCCCATTTCCAAAACCCATGATGACAATGTTAACTACATATGAGGATGCTCAAAACGTCATGGGACAAGCTAGGTAAATTCCACTTAATTATGATATTGATCTCCTTCCTTGTGTCCCTACAAATTTTTAGATACACCTTAGTTTCCACCATTCTTTTCAACCAACACCACCAACGACTTTCCGGGTTCCTCGTACTAGTATTTAACTCCGTCCTCCTTCATGAACTGCATGTACTCCGACAAGATTCCTTCATTATGAACCCCCTATCAGAAGTACCTATGTCACCTCACATAATAATACCCCACTTACTCTGCACATGTCGGTCGAGGCCCGTCATGTGGCCCTCCCCCCTCATCACTCATTTCCTCACTGGCACCCACATTCGGGTATGGTTTCAACATTATTACAATTCTCGTTGGAATCAGGGTTGGAATTTGACGAGAAAAATTCCCGTCACATGGTGTTTTTCCTGTCAAACACGATTAATTTTTTTATAAACCGTCTTACTTAACAAGTAAATAATTTTCCCGAACGTATTTTTGAAGTTTGATTATTTTTATAAAACGTCATAAATTTTTATTTATGGTTGATCATCAACATTAGTGTATGGATTTGTATGTTGTTGTCTAATGATTAAGAGTAACATTTAGGGTAGTAGTTATAAGTGTATGATAAAGGTTGATAAAGTTGTTGTTTAATTACTTATTATTTTAATATATACATTTGTTTTTTTTTGTAAGTTGAGATCTAATCTATTAAAAAGAGAAAAAAATAGTAGTACAGGAAAAAATACAGTCTAGCCTGCTCAGGTGGAGCAGGTATGGAGTGTCAAAGTATAGTTAAACCCTCCCTCCGGGAGGGAAAACAGATCGAAAATGAACCTCCCTCTCAGAGGGAAAACAGGCCTTCCAAATGAACATAGACAAAAACTCTTACAGTTCAAAGAGGGTGTGGCAAGAGCCAACACGTGGATAGTACATGAACAAAGGAAATCTAATATAAACAGAACTAAGCGGCACGTGGCCGGAAGAACCTGAACGTGGCACATGCAACAGGCGGAAGGACACATGGCCATGAAGACCATGGGTCATGGTTTCTACCTAGGCCATGGTTCTTCTGTGATTGGACATGTGTAACCTGGAGACTCTGGATGCGCAGGCTTGCCTGAAGATGTCGCTGAACTGTCATCAGATGTCGCCATTTCCTCGTCACTGGATCTGGATGCTTCCTTCCCAAAGAATGCAAGTGGATTTTTGGTGGGTAATGGAGAGGTCTTATTTGAGACGGTTGGGTTGGACAAGAACGTGCACGCAGAGCTGGAAGAGGGTTGAAGGTGCGGCAGGAGAATGGAGTTCTGTGGTAGAGTTGAGGTGTCTGGAGGACATGGAGACGCATGAGGCAGGACCAGTTGGAGACATGGTGGTGTCGTCTCCTGGGGGGTCGTGGGTGGAGGAACAAGAGGGGTAGGGCATGGTAGAACCAGCAGATTAAATCAGAGGACCAGGGGTGTGAGCAGGTTTTTGAAAACCCAGTAGTTCTATCGTTGCTCCACTATGTGTCCTGCCGCCCCAAGCGCACCAGATAGTTTGTCCTCCCAGTCTGAGACAATTCTTTGCACTTCCTCCAGAATTTCCAGGTCGAATCCATTGTTGCTAGCTTGAGAGGAGAGGGGAATATGGCCTTCTAACCGAGCATGGCATCCTCGTACCCTGTGTGAAGTGCCTCTCTGTCTTCTAGGCATGGTGGGGGATTGATATGGCTGGCAGGCGAGCATAGATAATGGAGAGCGGTGCGAGGGCGCAGAGCAGCAGAGAGACAGGTGAAGGTGGCATGAATTAGAGGGTGGTGACCATGTTGCACTGAGCAACCAAGGAGAGCTTGAAGAACCGATAGAGCGATGATGAACCAGATAATGAACCAGTGGAGTAGAAGAGCGGGGTAAATCTTGAGGTCCATAATCCCAATTGAATGGCGCTTGTGCAAAGCGCAGCAGCTTGGCGGAGGAGTTATGGCGTCCAAGCTACGATGAGACAGCTTCTTCCTATCGTTGAGCTATGGAGTGGCCACACTAGTTTGTGTCTTAAAGGCCATTAATGGCAGTGGGTTGAGTGCTAGCTAGAGGGGCCACGTTAGCCTCCACGTCGGTCTGACTCACACCCGCATCCGGGGTAATATATACATTTGTTATTCATTAAACTTGTTTGTAAATTATTTTTATCTTCATAATTATTTATAATCAAATTTGTAAATTAGTCTAGTCATATTTAGATCATTTAGATTCTGACAAATTAGAGGTGTTAAAAAAATCATAAAAAATCCTAAAATTTATTAATTTAAGCTTGCACAATATGAGCTTCTCTAGCAAAGCAATAACAGTTTTAAGTCATTTTGATATGTAGCTATATCTCTCAGCCTACATCATTAAGTTGTTTTTGCAAACTATTCAAAGAAAGGAGAACACTTTAGGTGTTATGAGTGACTCTGAACCTTGGACATGAGATCTGACGAGTGGAGATCAATTTACGCTAATGCAGGGGCTTCTAGCCTTGTTTGGTATTTTTTTATTAACAGAAGGTAATTTCTTTTTAGAAGTTTTACATAGTTGAAGGGTAAATTTTTGAACAAAACTTTATATGACCGGTAAGATAAGAATTGAAAATGTCAAAAAAAAAAGTCTGAAGGGTGAAGATGAATTGAAATTCCAACCCTAGTTGGAATAATATTATGCTGAGGAAAGATATTGTAATCACATAACTTAAACCAATATAAACAAGTGTCATTCTAATGGCAATGTCCTTGTCATCAATGAATATTTTTTTCGTTTGTACAATGTATTTATGCAATGTTTGTTTGTTTTTCTTCGAATAGAGAAAAATATAAAAGAAAATCTATTATTTTATTTTGTTTTAGTGGCATTTCCCAATATTTTTTCTTTTGTTTACCATTTTCAAATAAAAATCAAGTCATTATTGAAATATCACCTACCATTTTCTTGGATGGGGTGTCTAGAGTGAACAAGGCCCGAGTGGGAAGAGTATAGGAGGCCCATGTGGCTAAGAGAAAGGATGCCCAACTGTCAAGGGGAATGGAGGCTCGTTAGTACAAATAAGAGATGGTAGGTTCCTCTACCTCGATAATTAAAACAAAATCCCTGATCATTAAAAAAATCATATTCCAGTGCAATTCTGCGGTTGAGGAGGATTGTGGAAGAAGGATGGCGGGAGGAGAGATTAAGAGCTCACATCAGAGGGAGGACAAGAGCACTGCGGGAAATTTGGCCATATTCATAACCCAAATATCACAATGAGTGCATGGAACACCTGAGGCTAGAAATGATCATACCATTGCAATAGAATAAAGGTGGACAAATATGCCATGACCCTTTGTTTCTCGCTTTACCTTCCCCATAACAAAAATCAACTTGTTGTATTTACTTGTTTGGGTATTCAACTCCCCTCATTCCTAGTTTTATGTCACCCCATGGTGGAAGGTCTCTCCCTTCTCATTATAGACTTATGTTGCATTAGAACTTGAATTTCTCAGTTCTATAGGACTCTGGAGCTTTATTTGCATACCAAATCCATGGTAGCCTTAGGTATGCTTCTGAAGGACAAATATTTCTACCGCGTGAAGCAAAGAATAAAAATCTTGGACGAATAGAATCCCTACCTTCTGAAGGTCATTACTTGGATAGATGGAATACTTGGGGGGACCTTTAAACCTCATATTGTAAATCCTCCTCAAGTCGTGTCCTCGGAATTCGCTCACCCGAATGCTGCAAACCAACCTCCTACATAGGTTTCACAACCCCAGGACTACCAAGTATTCTAGATCTAGTTTCTTACTATTTTTGTTTCACTATAATTTATTTTCTTACATATATAGTTTAGTGGCTTAAAACTTGAAAGCATGCATTTATAATAGTTTTAGTTGCTCTTGTGACTTGGTTTCCCAATTAGGAAAACATGTTTTTTTTAAATTCTCATATTATGGATTATTGTTTAAAATGTTTTGATATGTAGACCTTCTCTACTATCTGTGTATATTTTTCCATATATTAATATAGTTACTCTTACGTAAAAAAATCACCTACCAGTATTCTAAATTTGATGTTAAAACTACAATTGAGCTTTCAAGAAATATTAAAACTAAGGATTTGTAGCGTTGACTTTTCTAATTTTAATGGACCACATTAACCATTAATCATTACATTAGTTCAAGTAAGATTTATTCAGTAAATAAAAAGTACAGTTTTAATACTAGCATCAAAATATGCTCAAAAGCTTGGGACTAAAAGGGATTTAACTCATATGTGTGATAGTGACATGGTTTATTCTAAACAAGCAACAATGTTTATTGTGTAGAGTAAAAATATTAAAGTAGTTTAGTCGGGATTTGTAATTTTACTAAAAAGGGGTAGGAACCAACTATTGATTGAACATAATCATTAATACAAACATATCCTTAAATGTTAAATATGGATTGTGTCCTCACCAAACCATGCATTAATGGCACATGCTTCAATAGTGTTCAAGACACACTCATGTGGATCATGTTGCATTCGAACCAAAAAATGATGTTGTATGTAAAAACACACTAGGAAAAATCGAAAATGAATACATGATATATCAACTGCAGAAAGCTAGAGGAAATCAAATATGAAAAGTATTTTAAGTTTGACATTGACGGGATAGAAAGCTCGTTGGAACTAGAGAACAACAATAGAAATCAACCATTGATAATTTCTACATGAAGAAGACAATGACAATAGAGCATTTGTTGAGAATTTCGTCCAAGAGGGAGAAGATCAATGCCATGAGCAATTTTTGGGTTAAGCTACTATATAAGTTTATGTGATTACTTTTATTAAATTTGATAATACATATTGAAATTAGGTTGGGAAATAATTGCTTGTCTTCATTACTGGAGTCCATAATGACTGCATGTTTGTCCCAAATATCAATGGGTACCATGTCTTAGCTTGGTCAACCATAGGTGTAAACATATACATAACAAGAAACATTGATTTATTCTTTCCAATAACACATGGAAATTGACTCTAAATTATCAACCAACTAGCATAACGTGTTAGCTTTCCAAGCACTAATTTATTGTGCAATTATTTGACCATTGCATTGCCAGCCTGATTTTTGCATCGCCAGCCTGTTCAAGATGCAAGCTAAGCAAATGATAGATGAGTCAACTTTAGAGATGTTAAATTGCACATTATAATAATGACTCTCCATTATATGTAGACAAACATGTTGCACTTCAATTATATGGAAACAAGCATGTCACACTTCCAACATGCTTCTTGCAAACTAAATGAATCCTGCTCTCAACAACAATGGTTACAACGTATGCACACAACTAACCACCCTTATTCTCAAGAGTTATGCTAGTAGTACGACAATAATGGTTCAAAGTGTCAACCAATACATTCCAGGTAAATAATATGGAATGAAATAATTAATGGATAAATTTATCTGGATAAATTTACCAACTATGTCAAAAAGTATAGGATATATGCAAAAGTATGCAAGTCAAAGACAAACTAATACGAAGTCTAAGCCATTTGAACACAATAGCTACCTTGGCATGTCATTTGACATGGACTAAGAAAAAGCTATAAAAAAAGTTAGAACTATGAAATGATTATATTTCCTAGAAAACAATTTTAAAAGTACTTTGCCATAAATATAAAGCCATTAATTTTTATAAACCTTATCAATGATCCATTGATATGTTTTTTTTCAAGACAAATATAAAAGTAAAGGCTTTAACATCTCAGACATCTACATTGCAAAAAAGTTCCAATACCAAGTAAACCTCATATAATCTCTAATTAGGAAAAACAGCAAGACTTCAACCATAAATCCTTATCCAATACAAAACTAAGGGCTTATGACCATACAATGTCAACTATGGCCCACAAAGTATCCCATATCACAATGGACAACAATGACAACACTTTTAAAAAGAAGAAATAATTATTAAAAAGTTGATATAACCAAAATCAATTAAAGTATTTTCTAGTAACTCTTCAAAGTGAATTATGCCTTCCATTGCACCTATTGCCTTCTTTGAAAGATCGACAGCTTCAGTGTTAATCTCTCTATAAATGTGTTGAAAAGAAATTAGGGAGAAAGCCTTTATCTCACTTCATCTAATGAAGCAAACTTGGAACGTGTGTGACTCAAAAGCCATAATCGACTTGGCATTGGGTATTAAAATCCATTTATATATAGTAATAATATTCAAATACGAAACAAATTTAAAGATAATTTTATATGAAAAAGATATATACTTTAAAAATGTAATAATGTTTCAGATCTACCAAAAGAAATTCTTTTAAAGTTTTCAAAAACTTCAATCTTAAGAATATTAAATAATATATCATTTTAATCGGAGATTAAACAAAATCAATCTTAAGAACATTAAACAATAAGAAAAACCATCTTGGTGCTCTACAACCTAAAATTGGGGAGATGTTGTCACATAGGATAACGTAACCTAACATTACATTATCAAAATTAAAAAGTAAATAAAAAATCCATGTTGGCTCATAAAAATAAAAAATATGAAAAGTAAATAAAAAAATCCATGTCGATAGTATAAAATAAAAAAGTAAAACTTAAACCGAGATATATCAAGCAAGAAAGGGATCAATTTTCTTGAATTTAAAATTTAAAAAAAAAATCTTAAAAGATTCGATCTTTCTCGATGCTTGATAAATCAAGGTTTAAGATGGATCTATACTAGTAGCTATTTAAAATTTGATTACTTAATTTATTAAAACTAATATTTATAAAAAAATAATATTTAGATATTAAACAATATATTGTATTGTGTAGAAAAATAATATTTATAAAAAAATATGTTGTATTGAATAGTTTTTTTCATGATATTTAATTGAAAAAAGTGATTTACTATTTAACTATAAAAAAAATTGTTATAAATTCTATTTTCATATTTAATTATAAAATTATTAAGATAAAAAATATTTATAAAATTATAATCTCACTTAACCTGAGAATAATACTCAAATATTCAAACAAAACCAAACATATGCCTAAGTTCTCATATGAGCCTTAGCTCTTACCCACCCTTCTTGCTTTCAATGTAACACAACATAAGGGAATGACTCTCATTTTTATGTTAAATAGCCTCTCCAAGATTCCATCACATCCAATGCTTTAGTGCAAGGAAAGAGAAATATGATATGAACATGTAATGGTAGAGCATTGAGCCAATTAATACAATTCTTGGCAAACGCCCGAACCGAAGTTATAAGGTTTAAATTGGTCCAATTTTCATGGACATTACAACCTTGATTCTTCACCTTAAAACTGAACCCCTTCTTCTATGAAGAATGACAAATTCCCCAACTTACAACAAGGTCTCACTAGCCTCATGTTCATGAGATTCTTATGCAAGTTGTAGCAATGAGAACCATCTTGCTTGCCATGTGAGAATGAACTAGAGAAGAATGGGAGGAGAGTGGAATATTTTATTACAAAATGATGATGGAAAGGTAAGAAAATGATGATGGAAAGGTAAGAAGATACATGAGAACCATCTTGCTTGCCATGTGAGAATGAACTAGAGAAGAATGGGAGGAGAGTGGAATATTTTATTACAAAATGATGATGGAAAGGTAAGAAAATGATGATGGAAAGGTAAGAAGATACATGTTGTTTAGAAAAGGTTTATGTGTTTTTTTCCAAAAATTGTGACAGTTTGTATTTGGTACACATATGTCAAATGTTGATATTACAGATTTTATGAAAGTAAGGACATAAACCTAATGTATTTTTAAAGTATATGTAGTAACAATATTTTATTATTTTTCTTCATTTTTTATCATTATTCTTTATCTTTCTCTCTCATGGTCTTATAGCTTTTTTATTGCTCTTCAAGCAACAATTTTTGTCGTTATTATATTATTAGTCCCTCCAAAGCCGGGAACATACTTTTCATTTGCAAGTCAAAGTGCTTTGCTTCAAATTAATTTAATTTCATGCTATAATTTTTTATAAAGTTTTCAATGTTTTCAAAAAACATTTTCTTAAATTGATTTTTTTATATAAAAAAATTCACTTAATTCATTTTTTGATTGGTCATGATGGGACATAAATTTTAAGTATTTAGTGGACTATTCAAAACCATGAGAAACTGGTCAATTGCGACTATACTCATGGGATCTGAGTCATAGATTAATGATTTACTCTACGTAGATAATCCCAAAACGACATCTCATATGTTGGACTTCAAAAGCCCCTAAATGCTTAAAATAAAAGAGCAAGGGAGCATAAACTGGATATTTCAAAAAGTACAATACTGGGTAAGGTTTTTGTAAATGAGGTAACAAGCTAAGCATTCTTGAGTTAGAGGAGTTTCGGGATAGGTGACCTCTTGGGAAGTCCTAGTTACTGGGTGTAAGCCCTGGAAGTGATGATTGATGCTATGTGATTTATGTCGCTAATGGATTAATGACTTACCCTACGAAGATAATCCCAAAAAAGGCAAGACATAAATTCTCGAGAGTGCGGCTTTATTTTAAAACATAAAAAAAATTCAAAATAATTAATATGAAAATCTTAAAAATGCGTTATAACAACTTTGATATGCCATTGTTGATTTTTGTTTTCTAAAAAATAAAAATAAAATATTGTTGTCACTCCACATATGATATTATAATTATTTTGATGTGAAAATTTTTATATATTTTATGAAATGTTTTTACCAAGACAATTACTTTTTCACATAACAAATCTATAAATATTTTATGTTTTATGTTCCACTTTATTTTTTTAATTTCTATAATCATTGGTATTATATATCTAAATAACAACACTAGCTCATCTTCTTATAAAATGTTTAAATAAAAAAACCATTATACTTCTTATTATACATTTATTTTATTGTTCATATTATTTTAGTTTTACACATAACTTTCAAGTGTAACACCATTTCAATTAGTTTTTAATGGCTTACTCTACTAAGATAATCCCAAAAAAGCAAGATAAATTCTGGAGAGTGCAGCTTTATTTTAAAACACACTTTTTTTTTCAAAATATTTAATATAGAATTTCAATAAGTATTTATGATGACTTTGATAAGTTATTATTGATTTATATTTGGTGAGAATAAAAAATAAAATATTGTTGTCACTCCATATATATATATATAATGTTTTAATTATTTTAGTGTGATCAACTTTATATATTTTATTAAATGTTTTTAAAAAACAATTACTTACTTTTAAGACAAATTTATAAATATTTTATATTTCACTTTATTTTTTCAATTTTTATAATTATTCACATTTAACTTTAAAAAAAAACCACTTTATAAAATACTTCTTCATTATAAATCCAAATAACCACATTAAACGATCTTCTTATAAATTACAAAACCATTATACCACTTTTATATATTTATTTTATTCTTATAAATTACAAAACCATTAGAGCACTTTTTATATATTATTATACCTGCCTCAGCAGGTATATTGTAATGGATCCAAGTCAAACTCCTTTGACTTTGGGTATGGGTATTAAGTGGTGTCCAGCTTTAAAAAATCAAAACCTGTTTTCCAAAGTATGACATAGGGGTTTGCAAAATATTTTTTTAATTTTGTTAAAAACTATTTTTGTAAACAGCTAATTAGTGGATAAGAGATAATGTCAACATTGGAGTTTGGTATCTGGTTTTCACTTGACACATGGCTACTATGACATCAGCATTTATTATATTTTATTATTATGTTATTATTTGACTTTATTCCGGAACCAAATTTTGACTTCAATCAACGGATACCAAAACACACAAATTTCGTTTTGTATCACGCCACAGTACCGGTCTTTATGCCTCAAGCAACAGATCGCACAACACAGTTCCTTCACACTATCTTCAATGCAGCAATGCGTCCTTCAACTTTGGACAACAGCGTCTTCACATAGGTCCCACAACTTTCACGACCGAGCAGCGATCACAGGCGGCAGATCTTTCTGAACTCGTCTTCACACAGACCTCGCTAATCAACACAATCTCCAGCAAATAGCTATCACCAGCAAACAACAAGATATTCTCAACAAATAGTTTAACAACGATATGGTGATACCAACTTAGAAATCAGAGCATTTAGTCCTTACGATGAGTCATACCCACTTCAGTCGAACCTGGTTTCAATTTCATCAATCAAACATCCACTGCCCAAGGTTTCACTACTGAAAAAGATCACAAGCTGATGGATAATCCCGTCTTATGGGTATTGCAAGCTCCGAGTCGATCTGTAGGTTTCCCTACCAAAAACTTGATGCCATGGCCGGGCCAAGTATCTGACAAGTCCGTGTCAGATACATTCTCAGACTTTTCAAGCGATGTTTGTGATTATAATTCTATAATGGCGAATCCATCCATGTACAGACCGGGAGCCTGCCTTTCTTCTCTGTTGTACTCCGAAAGATCTCTAGACCAGGATTTGCTGGACAACGCAGGCACTAATTGCATGAATTGCATGAATGGAACTGCTCAATACTGGGATAATACTGAGAATAATAATAATAATATGAGGACGAGTAGCAGGAGCAGTAGCTGCAATAGCAGCACCGCCAATCTTGAGGTCAATAATGGCGCCGCCTTCGGCCATTTTTGGGGATTCGGTGAGCGATTAGATGCATCTGACATCACCTCCGAAAATGAGCGAAAGACTCCACTATTTTTGGAGAAAGCAGAGACCGAATACGCTATTAAGTGGTCTGAAATGCTGCCTCCGTTTTCAAGCCACACGCAGGAGGAGACATTGCCAATGTATATTACAACCAGCGTAGATCAAAATCCTAGGCTCTATCAAGCGCCGAGAGGGATCAAATCTCTTCATAGGTATTCATTGATTTGATTCAAACCAAAAGACACATCTTTTTATTTAAGGTCCACATATAATATTTTATTATTAATATTTAATATTATTTATGGCCCACATATAATATGTATTATTATTTTTTATTTTGTTATGAACTAACATTACAACATTTCTCCATACATGGTTTTAAAACCATATACAAGTCCCTCCTACAACCATGGGTTGTTTAGGGGACCTTGCACATGGTCTTAAAACCATTTGCAAGGCCCTCCTAAACCATGTACAATAAAACTATGGACTGTTTAGGCCTTGCACAAAGTTTTAAAACCATGTGCAAGGCCCTCCTAAACCATGTACAATAAAATGATGGGTTGTTTAGAAGGCCTTGCACATGGTTTTAAAACCATGTGCAAGGCCCTCCTAAACCATGTACAATAAAATGATGGGTTGTTTAGAAGGCCTTGCACATGGTTTTAAAACCATAAACCATGTGCATGGTTTTAAAACCACGGTTTAAAACCATGTGCACAAAAACCATGTGCAAACAATGTGCACATGGTTTTAAAAACATGCACATGATTTATGGTTTTAAAACCAGGTGCAAGGCCAACATTTTATTATTATTTTGTTAAGTAAAAACATTACAACATCTCCTCCATATTGTGTTTTTTATTATTTTGTTACGTAGGAAGATTACAACATCTCCCCCATATTAGGTTTTTTTTCTAGCCGACATTTATTTTGGCCTATAATTAAAAAATTAAATTTTTATTAATAAAAATAACGTTACTTAACGTTATGTAACGTTACAAGATCTCCCCCATACTGGGTTGTAGAGTGCCTCTCGGTGCAATAACCATTCAAGAAATAGAAATACTTATCCATGTTTTGTTTGACAAATAAAATTTATCATAACTCCTATTCAACATATTTAACAATAATAGGAGAACTTTTAATAATAAGTAACCGTATTAGAGAAAATTTGGGGTCTAAAATGGGCCTCCTAAGGAAAAAAAAAAACCACATCACACTACAAATATGCCATGTCAGATTAAATCTAATGAAAGTCAACCTAAATCGTCTCATTAATTGTAGTTGACAACTATATTGAGTTAATGTAGAGTCAAGAGATATTGATTAAAAATATTAATGAAATATTTAGATTCTTGTGCACACATAATAAATGATAAGAAACTTTTGAATTTTATATTATTATTTTTTTAAATAAATAGACCACTGCTTTTTATATATTTAATAAATGTAAAACTCAAATATATTCATTTATAATGAAAAATATAATTATAATGGTATTAAAAAAATAAAAAAATTACTATTATTTTTTAATATACATTTTATATTAATTCATATAAAAAATATTACATCACATTAAATAAAAAACAATAAACTATGTATATTCAAAATATTTTAATAAAAAAATTTAAAAATAATAAAAATATAAAATCTGTCAAAAATATCCATTTCTATGAAGATCTTTGAATAAAAATATTAAATATTTTTTATTGAAATATTTTAAAATTAAAACTGGTTAAAGATTATAGATAATTACATCTAAATGATCTAAAGGAAATTTTCACGGCAGAATAAACTTTAAGTGCCATACCTTTTATTATATGGTTGAAAGAAAGAAAGCAAGGTGGGAAGCTAACCCCGAAGGGAACTGGACCTATCCTATCCGGTTTAAGTCACTAGTAAGGTTGAAAGAGATAAGAAACGGATGGTATTGCGTTATTACGTATATAACGAAGCATATGTTGGTCCCAACCGTTGTAGGCGCGGTAGGCCCTTTTCAGCCCCACTATGTCTGGCAGAAACCCGATTTTCCCTCTCCCGGTGGTTGAGCCTGCTTAACGCACCGATAAGCAACTTAAGGTCCTTCAGAGAAGGTTGTAATGCTTGGGATGCTCATATGGTCTGAGTTTATCAATGTGATGCTTGCCGAGTTTATAAATGTATAAATGTGATGTTACCGAGCTTTATCAATGTGATGCTACGTTAATCTTATAATCACATAGAGACTGGCTCACATAGTGCCGGACTGGCTCACATAGTGCCGGATAGAGACAGGTTTAATTGGACCTGGGAGGGGCGCTGAAGAAGGAACCATTGCATTGTACGAAGGCGGAGGAATTTTTAAATAAATAGAGTTTCCTATTTACAAAAGTGAGTTATTGAACCCAGATGGTTTTTGTGCTTTCACTTAGTCAACGGGGTATGGAACTGGATCTGCTACTAAGTCAGGGCAGGCATATCGAATGCTGCACCATAATAACGCGGGATTGCCGACAGTGCACTCGCTTGAATCCGGGAATTTTATTAAGAAGTCCTCATCCGAACTGATTCCGGACGATATGGTGATGGGTAAGCTGGCATTAGCTAGACTCCTGTTCCCACCTAGGCTACTCAATTTGCATCTGCACCTAAAACCCGGAAAACTCAATTTGCTTGTTTTGCTACGACTATGGGGAGGCCTACACCCTCCAAGGGAAGCCCTCCCTGGTGATTCTTCATACTAAGGACACTACGGATGGTGGGTCGGCCAGGCAATTAGTAGCATGCCGTCCTGGATCGTTCGATAGAAATCCGAAGATAAAGAGAGAAATGAAAAATATCACTACTGCGTAAACGAACAGCTTAAGAGTAAGCATTACGTAATCTCCAGGATCCTGATTATAAGTACAACAGAATAGATCATCAATCTTTGTATCATCTTGACAAGGGAACCTATGGATTGCTTAACTCCTAAAGCCATCTCTACCAGTTTGAAGTCATCTTTAACTTGGGCTTTCAAACCACAGCTAGTCAATGCAAAATGTTAAATAAAACTATCTGTTGCACCAGGATAAATCAAAATAGATAATCGAAGATTGTTAATCCTAGCTGTAGTCTCTATTACTGTGGCTTGATGCTCAGCCTGATGGTTTGCCACTGCTGCATGAATCTGATGCTGTCCTGGACCCTGTCCCATCTTGGCCTTTCCACGCCCCCTTACGTCTTTAAGTGCCTGTTAGTTTCGCAGTTGGTGGTGTTTCGGGCACAGCAAAGGACTGCCTTCACCCCCAGACAGATAGATTGGAAAGGGAGGAGCGAACCGGTGCTTCGTTCTATCCATCTTATTTTAGGCAGGCTAACTTTAGCTGCAGGATTTTCACAATGATCATTCTCAAAATCTCGTTCCCATTAACAACATTGTATACAATATCAATCCGATATGATGAGATATTGTAACTAACAATGAAAACCAATATCTTTCAGCCCAGTCGCAATTACAGCTCTTCCCATCGCCTCTTTATCGAGAAATTGGGAAATTGCGATTCCGTGTATCAGATACACGCGATGAACTTTCAATACAAATTTATCTCATCTGAATAAATTATCGGCCCATATAAATAACTAGTTCCCCACATTGTTCATACGTGACCTTTCATTTTCAAACACTGAACACGGAGGCAAAGTCGGTGAAGAAGTCGTAACCTCCGTTGCCTCTTCTGGACTTCTCTCCAACGTTTCGGTGCGTGGCTCAGGAATCACTTGAGTTGAAACTTCGGTGTGAATCACTACCTGCATCGTGCTGTTTGATTCCACGGCCTCAGAAATCGGCGCAGTGCCGCTGGGCTTCTTGTTTTGGGTGACGAGATTGAGGGAATGTCTACACACAGGGCACGAAGAATGGGAATTGAGCCATTTATCAATGCATTCCATGTGGAATCTATCATTACAATTGGGCAACACCCGCACCTTTTCTCCTTCCCCGAATTCGGCCAAGCAGATGGGGCACTCAGTGGCCAAGCCCGCTGGCAGCTTAGAATTAGCAGATCTGTACTCAACGATAGGCAGTGCTTTCATGGCCGTCTTCTTCAATCCAGTGTTGGCCAGCCGGATAGCCACCTCATCGGAGGAGTCGGCCCCGTTTCGTCTTCTGAAGCAAAGGACGCATCTGAACAACGAGTTGAGGCCGAGCATACAGATGAGATCGCATATCATTACTGAGAGAATGACAGCTAGATCAGAGTTTAGAGTGCCCTCGTTCACATAACACCTCGTTGACCGCTCAGTGTGCTCCGCTACAGATGGAGAAGGTGCTGGAATAGATGCTAATAACTTCCTACCACCAGACAATGGGTAATTTGAAAAGCTCATTTTGCTGGATTCCACCTTAAAATCCCAACAATTAATGAATTAATATGTCCCTCCCGGAACTTGATGACTCAAGCATAGGGTGCTGGGTGAGAGAATACAAAGATCAGCGATAATGCTAACGATATGAATGAAGAGGAGAAACTGGATTATGAGTCCCGCCGGTTTCGTCTATCTATTTATAGAGTTGTCTGTCCTTTGTCTGGCATTCAAGTCAAAATATAAACTTTAGATCTCCCCCATAATATAAACTTTCACTATTATTTTTTGCCGACATGTTAGTAACGTTACATCACTTGACAAGATCTCCCCCATAATATTCACTTTCACTATTATTTTTTGCCGACAT
>LPNX010700743.1:132700-164987 GCA_001517045.1 Pseudotsuga menziesii
CATGTTAACGCTGATTTAAATTTTAATCTGTTGATCTGTAAATAGATGAGAGATACCAAAACGCAGACTGAAAAGAAAACCAACACGTATTATATATATACTTGTGGTCATCAAGCTAGTCGGCAACCCAGATCAGTGAGAAAATAATACGACGTGCATGCATTGTTCATATTGGGCTCAAATATTGTTTCAGAGAGATTGATTCTTCTTCTTGTTTATTTTAAAGTTGAAGGGATTTTTAATTTTTTTAAATTCAATGTTCAAAATTCTAATTTGATAAAAAAATTAGTATAAGATATGTTAAATATTTTTTTTTTAAATGTTATATGTTCATATCCAAAGGGAGTAATACAAACTAAGTAGTAAAATCTTTTTGCTACTAGTTTTTTAAAATTAATTATTGAACGTTTTATCTCATATATATATATATATATATATATATATATATATGTGAGATTAAATATCTAAATAAATATAAGATATTCAAGAATAAGAGAGAAAATTTCTTTATTAATATGAAAACTCTTAGAGTAGGGAAACATTTTATATTTGACCATTTTATGAAAGGCATCTATCATGTTCACCTCTAACTAAGTAAATATCCAATTATAATATGCTTCACAAGATATCTAGAGAACAAACTTTCTTAAAAAACAAAACTTTCTAGTAAGCATTCTTACAATTATTGATTTCTAAACTACATCTACTTCAGGGATTTCTTTAATAGATATGGCATCAATACATACCATCATATTTATCTAATTGAGTGAGGATAAGACCTACCATTTTTTATATTATTAGTTGTAAGCATAGCAAATATAGCCTGGCTTTTACTTCATATATATATATATATATATATATATAGTGATGAAGGAACAATGTTATGCTAAATTTGCTTCCTAACATGTTGGATAAGCATGCAATTGCATTTAAGTGATGAATATATATATATATATAGTGATGAAGGAACAATGTTATGCTAAATTTGCTTCCTAACATGTTGGATAAGCATGCAATTGCATTTAAGTGATGAATACTTAATTCCAAGAAGAGTATGGGTCAATAGATCCCTTATAGCTTTGAAGCATAAGTGAGCGTTCAACATGTGGAATAACACACAAAACTTGATTTATTACTCCATGATCATCTATTTATAAGTGAAAATATACCTAACTTCCATAAAATAAGTAATACATAGTAAACTTTGATCACCTTAGGCATTAATCGACTATGTTGAGATCCTACTGCATATTCGTGAAAGTTCTTGAATTCATTTAAATATTTCTTAGAGGCAGGTATAAGCAGCATTGCTGCTATTTCACTTGTTTTATTTTAGTTTTACACAACATTTAACACCACACCTAGTTTTTAATTGAACCTTAACTTGATTCATAAACTAAAATTATATTTACCATAGCATTTGATATTAAAAATACTTACCACTGGTTTAATGTGCATCCAAATACAACAGCACACCTTCTCTAAGAAACCCCCATTTTGTACCTGGACATAGATTAGATATTATTATTTTAAAGTTATGTATATTATAGATCAAACATCACTTTGCCGTACTTCAAACTACCACTGGCGGTGCCGTGGTGTAGTTGGTTATCACGTCAGTCTAACACACTGAAGGTCTCCGGTTCAAGTCCGGGCGGCGCCAAGTCTAGATTTTCTCTTGCCGTAGTTTCGAAGCCACAACCTTTTAACACTGGTAAATTAAATCGCCAATTCTAGATTTTTTTCTTGCCCTAGTTGGCCGATCAGGTTTCGAAGCTACGACTTTTAACACTGGTAAATTAAAAATATCATAAGTGAAACAAACATTATGGCCTATGCAGGTTTCGAACCTGCGACCTTCGCGTTATTAGCACGACGCTCTAACCAACTGAGCTAATAGGCCAGATAATTATTAAAAATTAGTAGCTTGGTCAAGTCTGTTAACTAATTTATATATCAGGTTTCGAAGCTGCTACGACCTTTATTTAACACTGTTAAATTAAAAATATCATGCGATATAAGCTAAACAAATATAGTGGCCTAGGTTTTGAACCTGCAACCTTTGCGTTATTAGCGCGACTCGATAACCAACTGAGCTAAAAGGGCAGATACGTTTTAAATTATAGTATTTTATTGAGTTCTCTATACGGATTTTATGATCGGGAGGATCATTCGTTAAAAACTCACTCATTTAAGAAAAGCGCCTGCCTTCATCTATATTCTCTATTTAAAAAAAATAAACTTAAATGGATGTGAAATTATTTTCGGAGCTAGCAAAATGTTATACTAAAAATAAATTATAGTGAAAGAATAGGGATAACCATATTTGGTAATTGTAATGTTTGAAAACTTGAAAGGAGTTTTATAAGTAATTGTAATTTTTGAAAACTTAATAGGAGTTTTATAAGTAATTGTAATTTTTGAAAACTTTGAAAGGAGTTTTATAAGTAATTGAAGAGATTGAAGAACCACTTTAATTTCAAAATATGGTATGGTTGATTACAAAATGTTCTTTTGTATTAGTATTTAAAGAGTAAATTTATGAGGTAAAATAGTTCTAAGGAATTCGGTGATCTATCGTAATGTGAACTTAGTGGAAACAAAATCAAAGTTGTGTTAGAGGGACTCTTATATTGCAAAACAACTACAATTAGGTGTACCTATAATACAACTACCATTAGGTGTATCCAGGAGATTTGATAAACCCGTCATTAAAGTGAAGATTTAAATTGTAGCATTAAAACTCTATGAAAATAAAATCTTTAGAATTTAATAAAAAATACCAACAAAATGACATGATAAGAAAACTTCAAGTTGAAATTCAAGAATTTAATAAAGAAACTAGATTACGATGATGCATAAAAAGAAAAGACATATAATATTAAATATACTTAAAGAATCAGTGTTTGAGATGAACACGTGTGAACAAAAAGGATGGCATGATTGGAACCTTGCAAATCATGAGAGGGAAAATAAGATGGAGAGTCTAAGTATGCAAGGGGAAGGACAAAGGGACTAGGTTGAACAATAACTTAGTAGTAGCAACCAATCCACCCTTGCATTGAGCAAGACGGGTAATTACAGCAATCAATATGTGTGAACAAGTAGCATTGCAACTTACATCTAATTAGAGAGATAATTATGAGAGGGATCGTTACTTTAGTGGTCTAGTGAGACAAGGTAGTGGGGGTTCCAATTGGTGAGTTTGAGGGGTGTAGTAGGTGAAAATTAGAGTGGTCAAGAATGATGATACATGATCATATTTGGTTAATCCCTCCATCATATCTAACTAAGATAATACTTGGTCACTTTTGATGTTTAATCAAAGCAAACCACAGTGATAAAATTCAAACAGATATTGAGAAGCTTCCAACCAACTCCAAGAAAGCTTAGTCATTTTTCACAAGGTGGATCATTTTCCTTCGGACACATGGTTTAGAAGCCCCTAGCCACACTTATGGTTTTATGTTTTGTAGAGGTGATTCTGCTTGTAAGGGTTGTCACACCCACTCTAGCACACCTCATTCATACCCACTTCGACCTTTTGTTTATTGTATCACTACTCCCTCTTGGTCATCTTGGTAAAAAAAAAAACATCCACCTCAAAAAACATTTTGTGAAGGTCGTACCATCCTAAGAAGTAGGGAATTGAGGTAAAAGACATATGTTGGAGTTAGATGGGGAATGAAGTACTCCTTCCATGTTCAACCTTTCATCATGTTGAAGCTATCATATTATTTTATGTTTTGTGAGGTTTAGTCCCCATATTGTGGGTGTCAAACCGTAATAATTAATTTTAAACTCAAATTAGATAGGTCGTCCTAGAGGAGGGAGCATTTTTTATTATGAGTAAGGCATCACCTCTCATTTGTAATGAAGACCATGGGATCAAATATGACTGAAATTGTATTTCTACTTGTGTATATGAGCAATTAAGTGGTGTGCACCTCCTTTCTTTGTAGTTCTAGGGTTTTTCAAGGATCAAATTTGATGTGTTTCGTTTCTTTACAATCTTTCAAGGATATTCTAAGGTGAAAGGATTCTTGAGTCTTTTTATCTTCTCCTTTTATATCTCAATTGTGGTAAGAACTTGAACCTCTTATCTTGCATTGTTAGAGGCATCCTAGGAGCAATTCAGGGATTTATGAATAATAGTTTAGTCTTGTTGGGTGACAAATTTTAGAAGGATATTTCTTGTTTTGGTCCTTTTCATATTATTTTCCCTAATTAGGTCAAGTGTTAACATAACCTAGGGTTTCTTAGCCTTGCCCCAATTCATTCAAATATTGAACTATTTATTCTTGGGAGAAATGTTAGCCCTAATTTCTCATTTCCCAGTGGAATAAGACCTAGGTCTATTTCCCTCATCTTCACCATTTCAATTTTACAAAATTCCTTGTATTATATTGAAAAAAATACAAAAAAATCATATATATGAAAAAACCCTAAAGATTGAATATTTTCAAAATATACAAAAAATATTTATCTTGTCATCATACTTTTATTAATATCAATTTTAATTAGAATAATCCAAAGTTTACTGTGGTTATTTATTTATGATTTTTTTTTATCCTACTTGAAAATCCATTAAAATTAAAAAAATCTCAGAAGCAGTGTGTTTTGCAGCTAGTTTAGCCTCAAACTAGGGTCACATCATCCCTAGGAGAGTGATGTCAGCTCCTAGGAGCTGATATATCCCTAGCACATGTTTGGTTGACTATTTTGTAGGCTCATGTTTGACAAATAAGGAACCTTAGGGTAGTTGGAAAGGCTCTAATCATCATCTCCAAGCATTGTGGTGTGCCTAAGGCAGGTTTAAAGTGATAAATTAGAGATATATACAAAATTTGCAGGATGGTACATATATGAAGTTATTTGCAAACCATAAATTTGAGTAAGGAATTACCAACCTTGAGGTATGACAAAAGGTCCAAGTCTCATCATCAATTGGTGGAAGGTAAGGGTTGTTTATTGGTGATTTTTCAAGGATTTATTTAAGTTTCATTACAATTATTGTTGTTGGTTTATACTGCAATTTCATTGGGATATCTTAGTGACAAAATAATACCAACTTATATTGTTCCTAACCTCTTGCTCATTGAGCATTATTGAATATTTTATTGACTCCATTAAGGAACTGGTTGAATAATCTAGTAGGAGGGTTTTGTTAGAAGTAGAGTTTTCATCATTGCATGCTTTATAGTGCTACTTATATACACATTTGGTAATCCTATCAAGACTAAAGGGAGAGGAGAGTGCAGTGTGGTGATACGTGGTGCATCTACTGAATATTTTCCAATATTAGCACTGATCCATATGAACTATCAAAAGGATGTTAAGTTGTGTAGTGACATTTTTTGACACCATTGTTAAGGAATGCTTGAATATTTGCATAATATTTTGGGCACATTGATGGGTCAAATACCAATCTCTATCATGTCCCCTTCCATCAATCTAACCAATAGAGGTGGACATGAACGAATTACAGGATTCTAAATCTTGCCCCATATCCATATTATGAATTCATAACATTTAAATTTATTGTGCATATGCATAATATAAATACACACCATAAATAAACTCAATCCATGCACACATAACATGCATATACAATCATAATTATCATAGGAATCAATTATAAACATTGCATGTTCAAATACAAGAGAATATTTTTCATTAAAACGAAGAAGATCCAAACATTTGGTTGTGAAAGAGAGATTTTCCACCCAACTATAGGAACTACATCCAACATTTATTCTTTCTACTAAGATGCCACCCCCAAGTCTGGAGATGAGGCCACACAGGTGAAGGAAACACCTACATAATCCATGTATCCATTGGGCGATCCATCTTGCTAGGTGTTTCCAATGTGTGCATAGAAGGAGGCCAACCTACTATATTTTGTTGGAGAACCACATGTATTCTTAATTTGTGGATTCTCAAGCACATGTGAGTAGAAAAACTCAATGGGTAAGGGTTTCTATCTTGTCCAAACTTTGTGCTCACATACATCTATCTATTATCCTTCAAATATGTAGTCTTATCTGTAAATTCAAATTTATAGAGTTATACATAGTCTGGTAATGGTCATGAGCATCAATGTAGAGCTCTACACAGTGTAGATATGCATGAGAGAATGATAGAATGGGTGTTGAATCTATAGGATATGAATAATGGTGAAAATAAAACTGATGTAGATTTTGACCATATAAGAAAGGACTCTCGATAATTGCAGACTGGTTTTTTATAATTGACAGGACTGTCACAAAAGTGCATTCAACCCCATGCTTCAATAACTACATGAGATGACTTTTCCCACCAACCTCACACATGTATTCAAAGATTGGATTCAATAGTCAAAAGAAGGTAGTTGGCCTATTTAAAACACATTGAAGAATGTGGATGAGTTCTATGGTTAACACTTGGAAGCAAAGGATGTAGTCTCACATAGGCCCCCTTTCCTCTTCCCCTCTGGTGGAATAATATCCCTTCTCATGATCTTTACACAACAATCTTGGACCATTTTATTATTTATGCAACATATATTTCTAGTTAGCATGACAATCCAACCACATGGTCCAAATAAGCATATTTACATCATATAGATCACTACAAGAAAAAAAAACCTACGATGACGGGCGAAAAATATCACCATAACCTCATTGGTCTCATTGGTGACGGTCAAAAGGGATTTCATCACCAAAAACTAAGCATCACCAAAGGCAGTGTAGCCAAAAGTAAAGGAGATATGGAGACATGCTAGGTCCATCACCAATAATCATTATTAGTGATGGTTAGTGACTGTCACCAATTCCAAAGGAAAACAATGACACACATTTAATGGTTGTCACCATAACCTCATTGGTGACGGTCAAAAGGGCCTATGTCACCAAAAATTGAATGCCTCCAAAGGAATCATGTCCAAAAGTAAAGGAGATATGGAGATGTGCTAGGCCCGTCACTCATAATCATTGTTAGTGATGGTTAGTGATCATCACCAATGCCAAAAAAAAGTGACCTATCTTTAATGATTGTCACGATAACCTCATTGGAAATGCACAATAAAGGACCATCACCATTTATATTCAAATTAAAAAAAAATGTTAGGAGCCTTTAAGGATAGTCACCGAAGTTTCATTAATGGTGACGATCACTAAATTAAACATCACCACTAATTTATGCAATGGTGACATGCACATAATTAAATGTCACCATTAAATTCTTCAATAGTGACAGTAAAAAAATTAAGCATCACCGTTAATTTCTGCAAGGGTGACGTGCACATAATTAAATGCCACCACTAAATTTTTCAATGGTGACATGCACAAAAATGAATAAATCAACTGTTATCCCTAAATTATGCACCTTGACTGCTAAAGGGAAAATCTAGGACACTTGGATTATAAATGGTTTAAATATTGATTTGATGTTGATGGAAAGATTCTATTTGGCCTAAGGTTCAATATCAAGCAGGGTTTTCAATATGTTTTTTAATTGGCAGATTGTGACTTCATAGGCATGTTAGAAATGGTTATGTCAAATTATTGGGAGTGAAAAATGATGGGTGGAATAGTAGACCAAAAAATCACAAACAACAATATTTTGTTCAAAAGTGAAATATTGAAGACAATCCAATGACTATAGGTAATAAACAAGGCAACTGTGTCATTTGATATGCAAAACAGACAATACATAGCTCTACCTTCATATTTGATCTACATAAAAGAAACATTTCAAAGCTATGCAAAATCAAACTGCATTCACTAGAGGTTGATAATGAAATAAATTAAGATTCAAACCATACCACAAGAGCATTGATCGATGAAGATAATTTGATTTTTATTTCCCCAAGAAAATTCTGTAAAATACAAAATCAATGAAGTAGTACTAGTTTTTGTTTTGAAAACAACCCCTTTATTTACATAAACCATCCCTTTTAAAAGATACATTAGCCAAATATTTGGATCTCAGATCCACTTCAAAAGGATCAACTTTCTAATTTAAGTCTTAGGTCAAATATACATGGACATGATATATGAATGACACCTAGAATTGACCTAGATAAAGATATGAAACTTCTAAAACCATTACATCGGAATATGAAACAAAAAGTGAGATTATATCTGAACTATATCACTAATTAAGGTTGAATTATGCAATGTATCTTGATAACTGCTAAAACCAATGTTGCAAAAGATAAGCCCTGGTGTTGACTGTAGATCCACATTATACTCCTCCTTGTACAAGAAACCTATTGCAGTAGTTAGTTGATCAAGCCTAAGATGATGGAGTCTGCAAGGTGTCCTATAAGACCCGAGTTCCAAGCTCTGCTAAAATTCCTAGCCTACCATGGTTGGATTGAATCTTTTGTTTTTCTTTTATATACTTAACTCTCCAATACCTCTTCTTCCTTTTCAATGTCTTGTTCTTCTTTGATATTCTTTGGGAAAAAACACATAACTTATTATGTTTGACAATCAACCTATTCATCTTATTATTCACCCTTACATTCTTCAAGTGAAATCCTAAGTTCAACCTCTCATGACATTCAATCAGTGAAATCCCAATGTTAATTATTTAGCAAAAATTTAGTATTGATGTAGACTTCACAATTTTGTAGCACTAAACCCTAAAATTCCTTGAGTTGTACTACATAATTGATTTTGTAGTGCTTTTTGCTAACAAATAGCCAGTTCCACTACAAAATTGGCATTCATATCCATTTAAAATCTTGTTGCTAAATTGACTTCTTGTTTCTGCAAAATAACTTGAAACTTCACAAGAAAAGGATAAGGCCCCAAATCTTTATAATTACAATCTATTTGAAGAATAAATACTAAAGACATAGCTAGCGGCGGGAACCTAAGTGTTTCTAGGATTTTACCATCAAATGACATTGACTATAGAATAACATTTGCAAATTAACTTGGGTGACCTACAATGGCATGGATAATTTGTCTACCTTATTGGAGCAATGCAATGTAGTTCAAGACCCATAAATAATAGGTCACGATCCAAAGGAACAAATTCATATATGTTATTGGCAACTGAAGAACACATAATTTTGCTTATTTCTGATTTCATCCTTTGTCAATGCAGAAGAATCTCTTTTAGAAGGTGCATCATTTAACAAACTTAGTAGTGGAGGTTAAATAGGAAGGTTCTGACAAGGATGCATTATATTTAATGGTTTGAAGAGTAGAGTATGGCCATCATCAAATGATGCTCAACATTGGAAGAAATCAAACAACTAGTAGGCCATGTGACAACAGGGATATTGGATAATAAATAAAAAACAACAAGATCCTACTTTTGGGAGAAAGTGGGAGAAATATCCAAATTTCTATTTTAAAAATTTAGTTCCATAATCATAGGAAGAGATTTAGCATTCAAAGGGATAAAGGAAATCACTAAAGAATTTAATAAGGTTTAGATCTCTAGCTACCATCGGTGTGATTGTTAGATCTCATATTTGGGATAGTAGTGATATTATTCAAACTTGTAATCCCAAAACTCTCATGCTTAAAGGTGTTTTCATATAATTGGTATATGTTGGTGTTATCTTTCTTCCAATATGTCGAAGAGTGACTTGATACTACACACAAATAGGAAAATAAATATCTAAATATTAACCTTTTAGGTCACTTGTTTTTTGAACAAGTTTTCCAAAGTAATTTCAATTACAAACCTTGCTTACCAAAGTCAAACAAAGAGGATTAACAATACCAAAATTCAACAATGGGGCATTTATCGATTCAATGAAAGTATGGATTTGTTCAAGAGTTGAAGTCAAATCCGTGGACAAATAGGCATTTATGAACTCAACCTAGAAAGCCCAAATGTCTATATTAACGAAATACAATTGACCGACAAAATAACACAAGTATATGACAAATACTTAAATACTCAATTAAAATGAATCCGGCGTATACTAAAAACTGAAATGAAGAAGAAGCAAGTTACAAAGATACCTTATCTTCATCCTAATCACAAGAGTTGTCCCAATTACTAGTTAATTTGCAGTATCAACATTTCACTAGCCGACATTAACACTCTATTTACTAATGTTCCACCAAGTTTTTAGGATATGGGGATGCGAGAGTGGGGAAACCCATCAAGAAAACATGGAGATGTGGGAGAATGGAAACAAACCAAGGGTATGTGTGGAAGCAACCCCGAAATTCTAGGGAATGTTTTTGGGCCAGGAAAGGCAGTAAGGGAGGGAAAGCAAGTGAAGAATAGAGAAAGCTGTGACGAGGAATGGTGCGATAAAGGAAAATAGGACCTTGAGTCGGTGGAAGATTGACAGGTAGAAAAGTAAAGCCTGGAAAGGGACAGGTCAGAAGACCGTAGGTGCTCAAGTCAGCGGAAGACTAAAGGATTCTTTTTGCGGCTAGTTATGGCACGTGATTAATGTAATGAAGGACATTTTTGCGGCCAGTATGTCCTATAATAAATATGAAAGACGATTTTGTGGCTGTTTATGACTGAATAAATGATTTGTACTCATTCGACCCTATGCGGTCTTGTGACATCTAAAAATAGTAAAAATCCACTATGTATAAGGGTCTGTTGGTAATAGTTAGAAAGGAGAGAAGAGATCCAAGAGAGTTTGATAGTAGAAGGTTGTTGAGCCACAGATCTACAGCTGTGTGTGCAGACCATTTTGTAAGAGTCAATCTGCATTTGAGTGTGCAGATAGTAGAGTAGAAGAGTAGATCCAGGCTGTGTGCGGAGCAATAGGAGTAGATAGAAGAAAAGAATAAAAAAGAGAGCATGAGAGCAAGAATGTCACATGCCCCAATTTTGTAAAAAAATAATATTATCATATTTGATTTTATTTCAAGACAATATGTTAAATTTTATGCTAAGTTGTAATTGATGACTCAGTAGAGTCAAGGATATTGAATGTAATTTTGAATATTTTAATTATAAATAAATAAAAGTGGAGACAACAGCTTGGGAGAGCTGTTAAAAGAGTGTTTACTAGTCAAGTTGGTGGAGGAGACTGGGTGGAGAACAAATAGACATGTGGAAGCATCCTCAAACACTTCCAATTGTTGCAGGTGGCAACCTCCCTACATTTGGGGTCATGATCCCTCAAGAAAGTGGGATCAGAGCAGGTGGCTCAATTAATGACAATTGACCCAAAAATACCTAAGCAATCTTGATAAAAATGCCCATTGAAGAGAGCTGAGGCTGCTCATTCCAAGAGGTGATCATTCAGGTGAATGTACTTCAAAGGATTTCAATGGCAAGGGAATTTGTGGAGGGTGTTTGAGGGGTTAATTGCAAAAGTGATCTAGTGCAGCTTTTCAGCTGAAGGATCTTACTGTTGAGTGCAGAGTGATTACTAAGTCATTGAACTAGTATCTTGTTTGCTGGTCCACCAGTTCTTAGCTAAGGAGACTAGGAACAGGCTCGGGGGTCCTGAAGAGACGCTGTTTGAGCACTCTCCAGGAGTTGGTAGGGAGAAACGGCCTCCCAACGCTGTTTTTGTCCAGCTTAATCAGGTTCTATAGTCTTTTAATTTCACTGTGTTAAATGTTTAAATGTGAGCCTGATTGGTTATTGAATGTTAAATGTTTAGTTGTGAATTGATAGTGTTAGTAACCTTTTAATTTATTGAAAAATTGATTCTGAAATTGATGAAAAATAATCCTAACCTGTGTTTTTCCACATATGGAGTGGACCAGACCGTACTCCAGCATAGGCAGTGTATTTAAATAGATTATAGATATGTTAGAAACCCGAAATGAACTGATTTATTATGAAGTAATCTATTTCTGTATGTAGATGTTATCAGAGAAGAAAAATATCCTGTTAGTTAAGTTTATTGTTTAACTGGATTGTTGTTGTAAGAATGCTAGAAAAGAAATAGCCAAATACTTTACAGATAGCAGGTTATTATATTAACAAGTTATTCAAGTAAATAAGTTATTACTTTTACGCAGTACTTTATTTTGTAAATTATACTATTAACCTGTAACAGAGGCAGAATAAATAATTTAGAGAAAGCACTTATTTTATTCTGCGAAGGAGAGAATAAAGTCTGATATACATAGTTTATTTACTGTTCATAATAACTAACTATATCTACAAATGTTCATACCTCAAGTAGGGTATTACTAGCTTAATTAATTTCTATAGATAAATTAAATACAGAGATGAAGAACATCTAAACAAAGAACTTTAATAAACCTATCTATATTTTATTTAATACAAACAACTAGAATACAATGGTAAATAACATTTAGTAAATGTTATTTATAAAAGAACTAATTCATTTAAATTTTATAAACAAAAAGTTACTTATAAAAGAAAGTATAGGTCGAAACCCTAATAACAATAACTAATAACAATAATATTATAAATAATAATCATTTAAACAATAATCCAAGTATATGGAATAATTATTATTGAACAACAAAACTATTGTAGATTATTACAGTCCTTTAAGGACAGTGAAAAGATAACTATGGAAATATAATACACTATATACCTATGCATTAATTAAATCAATTAATTATTAAAATAAAACTTGAAGAATAAATTAAAGAAAATATTTTACACACAAGTCACCTACAGGAAACCTAGCTCGAATATCTGAGCTTGTAATTAAATAATTATAATATGATGGAATAACAGGTCAAGCTATTAATAGAATCATTAACACAAACTAATTAATATATAGCAAAATTTTCTTTTACACAAGCAAATAAGGGTAAAAACCCTAGTTTACAAAATCTCCTTAAGAGCTTAAAATTAAACTAAGTTCGAGCTCAAAAGAGAAAATCTCTATGCTTTAGAACTAAACAGTGTATGGCTTGACAGGCCACAAGAGCTATTAACATAACATTGTACAAAAACAAGTAAGCAACATTTACAAGTAACGGGTTGAGTCGGAGTACCCTGCTAGAAGCAAGGGTTTAACAAAAACCAAACTAGTAGTCTGAAGAACAGTAACCCATGAAGGGTAACTACCAGGCCGTAATTTTTCAACTGGAAACTGTCCCTTAAGAACTGCACAAGCAGGGAATTCCATTTGTTAACCAGGGCTTACCCGTAGCTAGAGTGTCGAACCTTTTCTTGAAGTATTGTTGCCACGAGACGAGCGAACTGTCACCTGCAAAGAGAAAAAAAAAACCTAAGTTTAAATAAAACATGATTCCAGAACTAATTATTGAAGTAAGGTTTAGTTTTAAAAACTTTAAAGTAATTACGTTACCTGGAAGTGAATATCATATAGCCACGAAGGAACAGTAGCACCGCCACCAGCGTAAGAAGAAGCCAGACCTTCATACTCACAATGACAGAGATGACAAAGATGCATGTACAAGCCACTGACAGCAGCAGCAAGAAGAAGTATAGGCCACAGCCAAGCAAGAACCAGACAACGAAGCTGGAGCTGTCACCAACAATGCAAGGCATAAAAACAAGACTCTTAAACCCTACGACGAGGACAATGTTGTAACATCAACAAGCAAACTGTAAAAACTATCTCTCCAGGCAGGCCACGAAGGAACGAGCAAGAAGCCACTCACAGGCCATAAGCCTAATGCCACAACTCTCTACAAACCCTTGTAGAGATAAAACTCACAGTGCACAACAAGAGTTTAAGAACGAAGGAGGTAAACTAAAACGATTTAAACCAGGACTCGGAGCTCATCTAACAAAGAGTAGGGTAACATGGCCTCCATGAAAATGGTTGCAGAGCAACCCGAAGGCCCGAGAACTACGGAGGTAGATAACAAAGAGTAGGGTTACAACAATTTTTATACTTTCAACACTTGGCCAGGAGAAGACCACGTGGTCACTATAAATTTTAACCATGCAGTGGGTCGTCACAATAGTTCCTGCATTACAATGAAAATAATTATTTTGATCTTTGAGCACGTAGCATAAAAACATTGTTGGTACATTATATTCGATTACACCGCATATTATATGGTTGATAGTTTAGTACCAAATTTATCCACGTTAAGCTATATGTTGATGTAGCAACCGGTGCCACCTTTTTAACATTAGTTTTGCTCGAAATAATTCATGCATGAAAACACTAGATCATCATTAACCATATGTCCAATATATCATAGCATCGATATTACATTATGGATATTGGTAAGCCTTGTTCTTATCGTTGACCTTGGTTTGTGTAGAAATCATATGATATTTTGGGAGATACCAAGCAAAAGGCTTTTTAATCACCTAACAAACTATAATATTCTATATAGTCTATGCATGGCTAATCTCGTTTCTATCAACATTTTATGTTGTGACATTTATAAATTTGCACAACATAGTATTAAGTAGAATCACGAACTCTATTTTTTTTTTACTTGTTTATAACTTTGAATTATTTATAAAATTGTATGTCTAATAAACAAGATAGTTTATGCATGTTTGTAAGTCTCATAGAAACCAATAAATCAGTTGGTGGAAAAACTATGAAATTGGCTAAGTGTAATATAAGAGCACTTTTATAAATTCTTTTACATAGCTCAGGTCAACGAGACTTTAATAGATTTTGGTTATTTTCTCAAACATGGCATGTACTATTATTTTCATCATGACTTTGAATAGTAAAATGGTTTTAGGAATATCTGATGCTTAGCATGGAGTGGTAAGTCGATCTTCCTCAAAATCATCAACCTCAATAAACAGTTTACAGATAGTAGCTTAATTACAAGAGAGGTATTATAGAAAAATAAGAAATTGAATTAGAATAATCCTACTGGAGTCTAAGGACTTTAGAACCACATGTTTCGACGTAATGTTAAGAACTTTACAGGCAGTAAGCTTCCTTGCAGAAGATAAATGTCAAGCAGTTGGTTATACTAATATTATAAGTTGATAATGTATAAATACTGATAGAACAATCATTACAGCATTATAGGTTATGCACACTAAAGTAGAAGTTACTTGCAACTAAGATCACAAGTTGAGAATCAAAGAAAGTATTTTACTGCCGCTACTTACATTAAAGGAAGAAACTCAATTACTTGTATTTCGTTTACAAGAACAACTTAAGGAAACAAAATTGTTATACCTCACGGAAGTAGCTTGAAATATAACAGTTTATTTTACTAAGCTCGTATTTGTAAAAAGAAATACTGCTGGTTACTTTATGAAATTTAAAGCGTTATGCGTTTAATCATACCTGTAAAACCTGTAAGAACAAGTAATCTTTCTGTGTTAGCATAAATGCTAAGTAAGCCCAGGATTTCAAATCAAATTCCACCTACTTGTCATAAATAAAAATCATCAGTAAACTGAAAGTAGAAATAATGCGCAAGTTAAACATAATCTTGTTTCAAAAAGGAAACTGCTGAAATAACATAATTGAGATTATGTAAAACTAATCTATTAATTGTTTCTTTTATTGCTAACCTTTAGTAGTTAGTAAACTGCAGTTCCAGCATTTTATGTTATTTCAAAATTTTAAATTTATGTGAAAATTTGGGGTTTTGACATGTGGTATCAGAGCACAAGGTTCAAACACTAGGCCTTGATGAAGCCCAACTAGTTTTTAAGAAACAGTAAATTGAATTATTATGCTGATGTATTTTCTTTTAAATGTTATTCAATTAGAGAAATTGTTTTTTGAAGATTAACAAACAGGTATGGAAAGGATGGAAGAATATGCAGAGGAGGAATCTCCAGTTACTGAACCAGAAAATTTACCAAGAAATCCTATACCATAGGATTTAACTACCAATTCCTCAGAATTGTTACAAACTGTAGAAGACCTAAAATCTGAAATGGAGTCTGTAAAGCGAGAAAATGAAAGGAGTCTGTAAATCAGATCCTAACTGAGAAGTTTCAAATTGAGGGTAGGGGTAGAAGAATAGAATCAAAAGATATAAGTCTTCAACGTAAATCCAAAAAGATGAAACATACTAAAACTGAAAGCAGTTCATCTTTTGAGGTGTTTGGTGAACAACAGAATTACCATTCTATTAGTGACAGTAGTGATGATAATCAGTACACTAAAAAGAGGAAATACAAACCTTATGAGGAGATTTCCGGGGAATTCAAAAAGATAAAACCACCAATCTTTAATGGAGAGACTGAGAAGGGGGAGGAAGTTGAATCTTGGTTATCTGGGATGAAGAAGTACTTCCAAATATATAACTATTCTAACCAGTTAAAGACTAGAATGGCTATTTATAACCTCTTAGGAAAGGCTGACATTTGGTGGCAGGACTTGAAAAGAGTCAAGGAAATAAAAGAGAAAAATATAAACTGGAGTACCTTTAAGAGGTATTTTAAAAAGAAATTTTTGTCTGAGCAATATTATGAGAAAGAGAAAAAGAATTTTATGAGCTGAAGTTAGGATCAATGACAATGAAAGATCTGAACAGCAAGTTCTTAAGTCTACTTAGGTAGATGAGAAACCAAAGGTACAACGATTCCTCAGTTATCTACCTTATCATATTAAGGATAGGATTGAATATGACAATCCAAAGACTTTAAAAGAACCTATGAGGAAGGATAAGTTCTGTTTTGAACATAATCGGAAGAAGGAAAGCTTGCCCAACTGGAAAGCCAAGAAAAATAATAACAAGTATGAACAAAAGAAGAAGGATTTTGTGCCCAACAGAAATTCTAAGAACAATAAGGCCAGAAATTATCCTAATAATAAGAACTTCCAAGGAAATAAGAACAATACACCCAACAATTAGAATAACTCTAAGGGTAAGGAATTTGCTAATAATCATGGAACTTTTACCAAGAACTTTGGGCGCAAAGAACCTATAAAGTGTTGGGAGTGTAATGGCCCACACTATGCTTCAGTCTGTCCTAATCAGAAGAAGACTATGAGAAATATCCATACCATACAGGAAGAGATGACCATTGGGGAACTAGCGAGGACCATGCCTAGAATCAACGCAGCCTTGGAGAATCGACAAGCAGAATATCAGACTTCCATGGTGGAAGTAGAAGGTATGATAAATCAGACCCCTGTAACTATTTTGATTGATCCAGGAGCTAGTCTCAGTTATATTGCACCTAAAATGGTAGAAAATGTAAGTTATCAGTTGAAAATTTTGAGAATTCTTGGTTAGTTCAGTTAGCCACCGATGCTAAAAGAAAGGTAACTTGTTTTGTAAAAAAATGTGCAGCAGTTATGGATCATTTTGAAACAATTGTTAAGCTTAATGTATTGCCTCTTGGTTCTTATGATTTGCTGATTGGTATGGACAGGTTAGAACAACGTAGGGTAATTTTAAATTGTTGTGATAAAACTTTCACATGTTTAAACGATGATGGAAAACCTGTAAGTGTAAAAGGAATTCCTAGAAAGACCACCATAAGGAAGATCTCTGCCCTACAGCTTAAGAGAACTGTTAAGAAGGGATGTAAATCTTATGCAGTAACAATAACCGATGAAGAGAGTCTAATTAAAACAGATAAGTTAAAAGTAGAAGACATACCAGTCTTAAGAGAGTATGTTGATGTATTCCTTGAAGAAATTCCGAGACTACCTCCGAAAAGGGAATTAGATTTCACCATTGAGCTGGTACCCGGTGTAGTACCTAGCTCAAAGGCCCCTTATTGAATGAACATACTTGAACTTAATTAATTAAAATCTCAATTAAAAGAGCTAATTGATAAAAAGTATATTCGACCAAGTGTGTCTCCCTGGGGGGCACCTATCATCTTCATTAAGAAAAAGGATGGAACCATGCGACTTTGCATAGATTACCGTCAGTTAAATAAGATGACCATTAAAAATCGATATCTATTGCCCCGCATTGATGATCTATTTGATCAACTACGTGGAGCCATGGTGTTTTCGAAAATATATTTAAGGTCTAGATATCATCAAGTCAGGATTAAAGATAAAGACATCTTTAAGACAGCTTTTAGAACTAGATATGGTCATTACGAATTTGTCGTCATGCCATTCGAGATTACTAATGCCCCAGTTGTTTTCATGTGTTTAATGAACAACGTTATGCATAAGTATTTAGATAAGTTTGTGGTCGTGTTTATCGATGACATTCTAATCTATTCAAAAACTGAAGAAGAACACAAAGAACATCTAAAAATTGTTTTGCAAGAGTTGCGAGATCATCAACTCTTCGCAAAGTTTAGTAAATGTGATTTCTTTAAGGATAAAATTCAGTACTTAGGTCATGTGGTGACCAAGGAAGGGATTTCAGTAGATCCTGAAAAGATAAGGGCAATCGAAGATTGGCCTGTTCCTAAGGATGTGACGGATGTTCGATCCTTCATAGGCATTACCGGTTACTACCGGAGGTTCATTGAAGGTTTTTCGAGAATTGCAAATCTGATAACTTCCTTGCAAAAGAAGGGAAAGAAGTTTGATTGGAATCATAAATATGAGGAAAGCTTTAAAAATTTAAAAACTTTATTAACTAGCGCACCTATTTTAAGAATAGTTTATCCTAATAAAGAATTTGTAGTGCGCACAGATGCCTGCAATGATGGCTTAGGTGGTGTTTTGACTCAAGAAGGGCATGTTATTGCCTATGAGTCTAGAAAGTTAAAAGTTCATGAAAAGAATTATTGAACTTACGATCTGGAATTAGCAGCTGTTATTCACGCTTTAACGATGTGGCGACATCACCTAATTGACAGAAAATTTATTTTAATGACTGATAATAAAGGATTGAAGTATCTATTAGATCAGCCTAATCTAAATGCCAGACAAGCTAGGTGGTTAGCTTTCTTAAGTAAGTATGATTTTGAAATTCAGCACATAAAAGGTAAAGAAAATAAAGTTGTTGATGCATTAAGTAGGAATGCAAGGCTGAATTTTGTAGCGGCTATCAGCACTTATGCTACTGATTTGGATGAACAGGTTAAAAAGGGAATAGAACAAGATGAAATTTACCAAAATTTACAAGCAAAAACTAAAGAAGATCCAACAGAAAGCTTAAGTAAAGGTTACAGTTTAAATGCAGACGGATTTTTGTTGTATAAAGACAAAATGCATGTACCTAACATACCTAAAGTCAAGCTGTTAATTCTGGATGAAATTCATAAAAATCC
This sequence comes from Pseudotsuga menziesii, assembly GCA_001517045.1. Classification (NCBI taxonomy): domain Eukaryota; kingdom Viridiplantae; phylum Streptophyta; class Pinopsida; order Pinales; family Pinaceae; genus Pseudotsuga; species Pseudotsuga menziesii. The sequence goes on from LPNX010700743.1 coordinate 151,724, forward strand.
ATACTCAGGTCATCCAGGTTATCAGAAGACTATCACTATGTTAAGAAACGAGTATTTTTGGCCAAATATGAAGACTGAAGTAGCAGAGTATATTGCTAAGTGTTTCAAATGTCAGCAAGTGAAAACTGAACATCAACACCCAGCTGGATTACTTCAGCCATTACCCATTCCTAGCTGGAAATGGAAGATAATTAGTCTAGATTTTATTATTGGGCTGCCTAGAAATCAAAATCACAATGATTCTATCATGGTAGTAGTTGATAAGTTAAGCAAAGCAGCTCACTTTATACCTGTTAAGACTACTTATAAAGCTGCAAACATAGCTGATATTTTTCTAAAACAGGTTTTCCGATTGCATGGAGTACCAAAAGTCATAGTCTCAGATAGAGATCCTAAATTTACAGGAAACTTTTGGAAGTCTTTGTTTAAAGGGTTAAACACTACATTAAATTTTAGTACTTTATTCCATCCAGAAACAGATGGACAAACTGAAAGGGTAAATCAAATACTGCAAGATCTATTAAGAATGTACGTGAAAGACCAGCCAGGTAAATGGGAGGATTATTTGCATCTGGTAGAATTTGCTTATAACAATAATTATCAGACATCAGCCAGTTTTAGTCCTTTTGAAATTTTATATGGACGAAAATGTAATACTCCTATCTCTTAGAGTAATCCGGTAGATAGATTGGTATTAGGTCCTGAAATGTTAAAGGAAATGGAAGAAATTGTAAAACAGGTGCAAAGTAATCTGAAAGTTGCGCAGGATCGGCAGAAAAGTCAAGCAGACTTAAAAAGAACTCCAAAGGAGTTTCAGGTAGGTGAACATGTGTTCATTAAGGTAAGGCCTAAAAAGAGCTCACTGAAATTGGGAAGTTGTGCAAAATTGGCACCTCGTTACTGTGGTCCATTTGAAATTTTGTCTAGGATTGGACAAGTATCTTATCAATTAACATTACCATCAAATTTAAGAGTACATAATGTTTTTCACATTTCTGTATTAAATAAATATGTTCATGATACTACTCATGTTGTTAACTGGAACGATGTACAGGTGGAACCAGAAGGAGATTTTCTGGTGGAACCGGACTGTATCCTCGGGCGGAGGGAGATCACCCTTCGAAACCGCACCATTGGACAGGTGAAGGTGCAATGGAAGCACCTTAGTTCAGAAAAAGCCACCTAGGAATTGGAAAGTAATATGCGAGATACATATCCAATTCTGTTCCAGGGGGATTCTGAGGATGAAGAATAAATAACATCGAGGACCATGTTATGTTCTAAGGGGGTGTGTATGTCACATGCCCCAATTTTGTAAAAAAATAATATTATCATATTTGATTTTATTTCAAGACAATATGTTAAATTTTATGCTAAGTTGTAATTGATGACTTAGCAGAGTCAAGGATATTGAATATAATTCTGAATATTTTAATTATAAATAAATAAAAGTGGAGACAAAATCTTGGGAGAGTTGTTAAAAGAGTGTTTACTGGTCAAGTTGGTGGAGGAGACTGGGTGGAGAGCAAATAGACATGTGGCAGCATCCTCAAACACTTCCAACTGTTGCATGTGGCAACCTCCCTACATTTGGGGTCATGATCCCCCAAGAAAATGGGATTAGAGCAGGTGGCTCAATTAATAACAACTGACCAAAAAATACCTAGGCAATCTTGATAAAAATGCCCATTGAAGAGAGATGAGGCTGCTGATTCTAGGAGGTGATCATTTAGGTGAATGTACTTCAAAGGATTTCAATGGCAAGGGAATTTGTGGAGGGTGTTTGAGGGGTTAACTGCAAAAGTGATCTAGTGCAACTTTTCAGCTAAAGGATCTTACTGTTGAGTGCAGAGTGATTACTAAGTCATTGAACTAGTATCTTGTTTGCTACTCCACCAGTTCTCAGCCAAGGAGACCAGGAACAGGCTCGGGGGTCCTAAGGAGACGTTGTTTGAGCGCTCTCCAGGAGTTGGTAGGGAGGAATGACCTCCCAACGCTGTTGTTGTCCAACTTAATCAAGTTCTACAGTCTTTTAATTTCACGTTGTTAAATGTTTAAATGTGAGCCTGACTGGTTATTGAATGTTAAATCGTTAGTTGTGAATTGATAGTGTTAGTGACCTTTTAGTTTATTGAAAAATTGATTCTGAAATTGATGAAAAATAATCCTAACCTGTGTTTTTCCACATCTGGAGTGGACCAGACCGTACTCCAGCACAAGCAGTGTATTTAAATATATTATAGATATGTTAGAAACCCAAAATGAACTGATGTATTATGCAACAATCTATTTCTGTATGTAGTTGTTATCAAAGAAGAACAATATCCTGTTAGTTAAGTTTATTGTTTAACCAGATTGTTGTTGTAAAGAATGCTAGAAAAGAAATAGCCAAATACTTTATAGATAGCAGGTTATTATATTAACAAGTTATTCAAGTAAATAAGTTATTACTTTTACGCAGTACTTTATTTTATAAATTATACTATTAACCTATAACAGAGGCAGAAGAAATAATTTAGATAAAGCACTTATTTTATTCTGCGAAGGAGAGAATAAAGTCTGATATACATAGTTTATTTACTGTTCATAATAACTAACTATATCTACAAATGTTCATACCTCAAGTAGGGTATTACTAGCTTAATTAATTTCTATAGATAAATTAAATACAGAGATGAAGAACATCTGAACAAAGAACTTTAATAAACCTATCTATATTTTATTTAATACAGACAACTAGAATACAATGGTAAATAACATTTAATAAATGTTATCTATAAAAGAACTAATTCATTTAAATTTTAAAAACAAAACGTTACTTATAAAAGAAAGTACAGGGTCAAAACCCTAATAACAATAAATAACAACAATAATATTATAAATAATAATCATTTAAACAATAATCCAAGTATATGGAATAATTGTTATTGAACAACAAAACTATTGTAGATTATTACAGTCCCTTAAGGACAGTGAAAAGATAACTATGGAAATATAATACGCTATATACCTGTGCATTAATTAAATCAATTAATTATTAAAATAAAACTTGAAGAATAAATTAAAGAAATTATTTTACACACAGGTCACCTACAGGAAACCTAGCTCGAATATCTGAGCTTGTAATTAAATAATTATAATATGATGGAATAACAGGTCAAGCTATTAACATAATCATTAATACAAACCAATTAATATACAACCAAAAAAAAATTTACACAGGCGAATAAGGGTAAAAACCCTAGTTTACAAAATCTCCTTAAGAGCTTAAAATTAAACTGAGTTCGAGCTCAAAAGAGAAAATCTCTATGCTTTAGAACTAAACAGTGTATGGCTTGACAGGACACAAGATCTATTAACATAACATAACACAAAAACAAATAAACAACATTTACAAGTCACGGCTTGAGCCGGAGTATCCTGCTAGAAGCAAGGGTTTAACAAAAACCAAACTAGTAGTCTGAAGAACAGTAACCCATGAAGGGTAACTACCAGGCCGTAATTTTCCAACTGGAAACTGTCCCTTAAGAACTGTACAAGCAGGGAATGCCATTTGTTAACTAGGGCTTACCCGTAGCTAGAGTACCGAACCTTTTCTTGAAGTATTGTTGCCACGAGACGAGCGAACTGTCACCTGCAAAGAGAAAAAAAAATCCTAAGTTTAAATAAAACATGATTCCAGAACTAATTACTGAAGTAAGGTTTAGGTTTAAAAAATTTAAAGTAATTACGTTACCTCGAAGTGAATATTATATGGCCACGAAGGAACAGTAGCACCGCCACCAACGTAAGAAGAAGCTAGACCTTCATACTCGCAATGATAGAGACAATGGAGACACATGTACAAGCCACTGACATCAGCAGCAAGAAGAAGTATAGGCCACAGCGAAGCAAGAACCAGACAACGAATCTAGAGCTGTCACCAACAATGCAAGGCGTAAAAATGAGACTCTTAAACCCTACGACGAGGACAATGCTGTAACAACATCAAGCAAACTATAAAAAACTATCTCTACAGGAAGGCCACGGAGGAACGAGCAAGAAGCCACTCACAGGCCGTAAGCCTTATGCCACGACTGTCTACAAACCCTTGCAGAGATCAAACTCACAATGCACAACAAGAGTTTGAGAACGAACGAGGTAAACTAAAACGATTTAAACCAGGACTCAGAGCTCATCTAACAAATAGTAGGGTAACATGGCCGCCGTGAAAACGGTTGCAGAGCGGCCCGAAGGCCCTAGAACTACAGAGGTAAATAACAAAGAGTAGGGTTACAATGATTTTATACTTTCAACACTTGACCAGGAGAAGACCACGTGGTCACTATAAATTTTAACCATGCAGTGGGTCGTCGCAATAGTTCCTACATTACAATGATAAACAATTATTTTGATCTTTGAACACGTAGCATAAAAACCTTGTTGGTACATTATATTCGATTACACCACATATTATATGGTTGATATTTTAGTACCAAATTTATCCACGTTAAGCTATATGTTGATCTAGCAACCGGTGCCACCTTTTTAACATTAGTTTTGCTCAAAATAATTCATGCATGAAAACACTAGATCATCGTTAACCATATGTCCAATATATCGGAGCATCGATATTACATTATGGATATTGGTAAGCCTTGTTCTTATCGTTGACCTTGGTTTGTGTAGAAATCATATGATATTTTGGGAGATACCAAGGAAGAGGCTTTTTAGTCACCTAACAAACTATAATATTCTATATAGTCTATGCATGGATAATCTCATTTCTATCAACATTTTATGTTGTGACATTTATAAATTTGCACAACATAGTATTAAGTAGAATCAGGAACTCTATTATTTTTTTACCTGTTTATAACTTTGAATTATTTATAAAATTGTATGTCTAATAAACAAGATAGTTTATGCATGTTTGTAAGTCTCATAGAAACCAATAAATCAGTTTGTGGCAAAACTATGAAATTGGCTAAGTGTAATATAAGAGCACTTTTATAAATTCTTTTACATAGCTCAGGTCAACGAGACTTTAATAGATTTTGGTTATTTTCTCAAACATGGCATGTACTATTATTTTCATCATGCCTTTGAATAGTAAAATGGTTTTAGAAATATCTGATGCTTAGCATAGAGTGGTAAGTTGATCTTCCTCAAAAGCATCAACCTCAATAAACAGTTTACGGATAGTAACTTAATTACAAGAGAGGTATTATAGAAAAATAAGAAACTGAATTAGAATAATCCTACTGGAGTCTAAGGACTTTAGAACCACATGTTTCGACGTAATGTTAAGAACTTTACAGGCAGTAAGCTTCCTTGCAGAAGATAAATGTCGAGCAGTTGGTTATACTAATATTATAAGTTGATAATGTATAAATATTGATAGAACAATCATTATAGCATTACAGGTTATGCACACTAAAGTAGAAGTTACTTGCAACTAAGATCACAAGTTGAGAATCAAAGAAATTATTTTACTGCCGCTACTTACATTAAAGGAAGAAACTCAATTACTTGTATTTCATTTACAAGAACAACTTAAGGAAACAAAACTGTTATACCTCACGAAAGTGGCTTGAAACATAACAGCTTATTTTACTAAGATTGTATTTGCAAAAAGAAATACTGCTGGTTACTTTATGAAATTTAAAGCGTTATGCATTCAATCATACCTGTAAAACCTGTAAGAACAAGTAATCTTTCTACGTTAGCATAAATGCTAAGTAAGCCCAGGATTTCAAATCAGATTCCACCTACTTGTCATAAATAAAATTCATCAGTAAACTTAAAGTAGAAATAATGCACAAGTTAAACATAATCTTGTTTCAAAAAAGAAACTACTGAAATAACATAATTGAGATAATGTAAAACTAATCTATTAACTATTTCTTTTATTGTTAACCTTTAGCAGTTAGTAAACCGCAGTTCCAGCATTTTATGTTATTTCAAAATTTTAAACTTTATGTGAAAATTTGGGGTTTTGATAAAGAAAGAGTATGAGCTAAAAATACCTATCTCAAAACAGTCTGCAAGTCATTGACTAAAAGGTTCCATATATTTCTCATGCCAGATGAAGAGAACCTTTGTGTTTTTTACCCAGATGGGTTTCCACGTTATTTCCCATGTCCCTGAATGATTGAATGTTGAATGTTTAACGGTTAATGTTGAATGTTTGATTACCTTCCATTATTTCTGGTTATTACTTAAATGAATGTCACAATATAGATAAAAGAGGTTCAATGAATGAATGACTATAGAATCATCGAAGTATTATGTATTATTTCATGTTCAAATACTGTTAAGTTGCAATACTATCGCACCATTATCATTTACTATTAAGGAATCATCTTCGTCGCACAGTTGCGTCAGTTGTTAAGTTTTCAAGGACAAGGTTTTGTCGCACTGTTGCGCCACTCTCGAGTAGTAAAATTCTCCATCCTTCGGACTCCATGGAGCACCTTAGCTGCACGCCAAGGGACTGTAATCCCTCATTGAATGCATAAACATGGTTCTAGAAGTTACACATTAAGATATCTCAGGAGAGACTGCGCATGCCTTGCAGGTGTTGTCGGCTGAGCTTTCTCTATCAGGTTGATGTCTTTGGGTGTTTTGTTGGTTTTGTGGGTCTGTTGAACTTGGGTCACGAGAGTAGTGAGGAAAAGCAGGCCAACAAATGGTTATATTTTCAAGACCCTTAATCATTTGAGTCAAGGGAAATGTTGTGGCGTTCGACAAAGAAGGAAATCGAGGATTGGTTGGAGTCTAGGACGTTAGCATTTGCGCAAGAAGAAACTGTAGGATCACATTTGAGCACAGAAAACTGGTTAGACCGATACATCTACTCTGATATTTATGAGATATTCTTTGAAGAGTTTCTTATTGTGTTGCATGAGTGGTTCTCAATATTGGTGACTCGGCAAAAAAACTTCTAGAGAATAGAAAATATCGAGTGGAGTGCTCAGCTGGTCCACGAGTTAACCAGTGTAAGTAACCACATCTCTAGAGCCGTTGATTTTTGGGTCAATGGTATTTTGCAAGGGTATATTACTGAGTTTGCACTTGAGACAATAACCTCATATATTGAGGCAGAAACAAATTTTTTCCAAGGATCCCGAAGAAGGCACTTGTTGTCTATAAGTACATGGATAAAAATGCTCATATATGAGAAGGGTATTTTGCAGTTGCGCAGCTGAGTCGCGGATCCAGAGGAGGGGATATGTCACAGATGACCTATAAAGAAAATGGGAAATTGTGAGCTAAGATGTTCTCAGGAAGTATAGAACTTGAACTAGAAGTTGGATTCCTAAGGAGTGGAAGGAGATTCGGGTCAGGAAAAAGAAGAAAGACAGTAGGAGGTAGACAGACTCTTAGTCTGTTCGAAGAAAGTGAGTACGAAGTTGAGTCGTGACTAGACGAAGGGTCTTGCGATGAAGAGGAAGACTATACCCTGATTTCTGAAGGAACATAAGATTCGGAAGAGTCTATAGAACACCAATATCTGGACGTAGCTACACCACGCCAAGAATATAGCCGGAGGAAAGGTCTAGAGCCTCCTCTCTTGAAAGAATTGTTAATAATGATAGTGCTAGTATTGTGACTAGCACGCAAGAGAGTCCACCTCCATTAGATTGTTCATTGAATATTGTTGATTCCAAATCAATGGTTGGGGTAGATAGTAGATTACCCACATCCAATGGGAATGGAGCAGAAGATCCAGAGCAGCATTGGTTCCTTTGCGAAGTTGTTTGGATGGTTCTCCAAGTTCGCAATGCAAACATAAGGAAAGCATAGATGATTACGAATCTGCGGGTTCGTGCGCTGGACTGGTTTATGAAGTTTTTCGTAGTACCAACAGGAAACCCATAGAATACCCTTGATGAGATCCGACTCATGATGATTTGTGAGTTTAGAAAACCTAAATCTGAGTTGCAGTGCGTCACTGAGATCAAAGAGATAAAGTAGTTACCGATGGAGTCTGTATGGGACTTCGATCAACGGTTTAAAACTTTGATGGCCAAAGTTACTTTTCAAATGTCATATGTGCAGCATAAAGAGTGGTTTATTTTTGTGCTATTGCCACACATCCAAGATCCTTTGATGCAACAGAATATTGTGTCGTAGACAGAAACACTAGAACTACCAATGAAGATGGAATCCTCGCTGATCGGAGATGGTGGCGCATGAATGATGCATATTCATTCGTAGTTAGATAATATGATGGTACACCTTCAAGACATCAAGAAGGGAAAAGAATCCCAAGAGGACTTGTGGTGCACAAGATGTTGAACAGATGGACACACCAAGGATAATTGTTCGTCGTACATGAACTATATCTTGTCAGGTGCACCAAATCCCTACCCTTGTGCCGAATATGCTAGACTAGAGGGCATCGTGACGAGGATTGTCTATACTTACAAAAGATTGTAAGTACGCCAACCAGCCTTTTCTACCAATTTTGCAAATCAGTAGGGCATGATGAGAAGGATTGTAGAGCATATCAGCTCCTGAAGGAGAATAAAATAGACACCTACTTGATGAAGAATGACGGGAAAGCTCGGGATCAACAAGCACAAGTGCACTATCAGGCTGCGCATTTCCCACAAAATCAGTATCATCCTCAGTATGCACTGCAAAATCAGTATGTACCACATAATCAATACCCAGTGCATCAACCAAACCCTCAAGGAAGGGGGGGTGGAAAATTCAGAGATATAAGAGGAGGAGGAGGATGATTTTGTAGAGGAAGAGGTCAATTCGTATGCTATAATTTTGGACAGCTGGGCCATTATTCTAGATATTTCCATGAACCTGCAAAGACATGTTCATATTGCAAAGCGCAAGACCATAATGTGGAGCAATGTCCCCAGTTGATTGCAAAGTGGAAAGCTCGGACCGTTGGAGGTCCTAACCCCGCGCATAATCCAAATCCAAATCCTAACCCAAATGTTCAGATGATTTCTTCTGAGATGAGAGAACCCAGTGTTGCTATCGTAACATGAGGAGGTGCAACGACCAGAGTCAATCGGAATATACCACAAGAACAACCGCAGGTGCAACACCTACTTGACAAAGAATGACAAGCATGCCCAAGCTCAACAGGCACAAGTACACTATCAGACTGTTCATTTCCCACAAAATCAATATCATCCTCAGTATGCACCGCATAATCAGTACCCACTGCATCAACCAAACCCTCAGGGAAGGGGGGGATGGAAAATTCAAAGATAGAGGAGGAGGAGGAGGATTTTGTAGAGGAAGAGGTCAAGTCGTATGCTATAACTGTGGACAGCTGGGCCATTATTATAGAGATTACCATGAACTTGCAAAGACATGTTCATATTGTAAAGCGCATGACCATAATGTGGAGCAATGTCCCCAGTTGATTGCAAAGTGGCAATCTTGGACTATTGGAGGTCCTAACCCTGCACATAATCCACATCCAAATCCTAACCCAAATGTTCAGATGATTGCTTCTGAAACAAGAGAACCCAGTGTTGCTGTTGTAACATGAGGAGGTGCAGCGACAAGAGTCGATCAAAATATACCACAAGAACAATCGCAGGTGCGACCTGTAGCACAAAATAAGGTACCATTCGATGTTCAAAAACAAAAGAAAGTATATTTGGACATACGACCAAAATTTATAGATCCAGAACAACCGTCGACCTCAGCTGAAGTCAGGGAGATGCCTGAATGCTTCCAACAGATTTTTCGGAAGTAGGCTCCAAACAAGGTTAGTAATCTCAAGTCATTTCTATCAAGTTGCTTAGAATTGATCCATGATAAATATGATGTAGAAGAATTGCGAGCGGTTATAGAAGAAACCCTAGTAGAGTCGCAACCTAGAAGGAGGGTTAACCATGTCAAAAATAAATTCAAAACTAGGCGGGAGTTCAGAATGACTACGTAGATAAGGGACTACGACATGCATTACATTATTCTTGATCTGGGATCAGACATCAATATTATGATGCGACAAACTTGGGATAACATAGGAAAGTCACGCTTGGACTGGTCCCCTGTCCAGTTGAGGATTTCAAATCAGGCGAAGGTCCTATCGATTGGTAGGTTAAGTCAAGTCCTCGTCGATATTGAGGGGTTGCGCACATTAACAGACTTTGAAGTCATCAACATTATCAACAACACGAACCCATATCCCGCGCTTCTGGGGATTTATTGGGCCATAGATAATTAGACCATTATAAATTTAAAAAAAAGGATCCTCTCATTCGAGGATGATGAGATGAGAGTAGTGTCGCCCATTGATCCACTGGATGGACATAGATATGTCGAGCCAGTCCACAGTGAAGGACATGATGACTATCTAGACCATATCTATAATTTCAGCGCCTTAAAAGAGGATTACATCAATCCTATTGCGGTAGGAACCTGAGCTGGAGGAGTACTAACTCATGCACATCAGAGTTCGTAGCAACATTGGAAAATTGGAAAAACAGACTGCATGAAGTCTCCAGGATTATCGGGTTTATGTGTTGGGACAGAATCAATCGAGGGAGTTACCCAGATACGAGGGATTTCCTAATTTCATGAACTTCCTAAGTGAGTTTGAAGAAGTGGAAATAGAACCACAACGGTTGTCTGCATTAGCTTATGTACTGAAGGCTACGCCCACTAGATGGTGGGGTATGCATAAGCGGTCCATATCAGAATGGCCACAGTGCAGAAGATTGTTGGAAGTTAGATTCGATGAATAATTCATAGTCATGAGTCAGAAGTACACATGGCTATCAAACCCTACTGAACACCTCAATCAGTGTCGCACAACATTTGTAGAATACCTGCGACAGGAATGGGTCCATCATTTCATACACACCTTGGTAATGACACCCAAAAGCCGGTATACATCCATGGAGATGCGACAAGAACTCAAGATTGGGATGACGTGGTAAAACAATTCGTGCACACCTTTGCATTTGCTGATGAGTAGCCGATAGTTGATACTGCGCTTCAAGAGATCAAGGAGAAAATATTTGTTGAAATCACTATCGAAGCGACAAGTTCCCACCAGTGCAGCGCGACCATCCAATAATGGAAGGCTTGTTACAATCTGGATGGAGAACCAGATGACGATCCGAATAACATTAACATACCAGAGACAGAGGGTACGCATGAAGTTGAAGGAAGTGGTATTTCAAGTGACCAATTCCTCAAGCCATTAAAAATCAATAAAGTGAACATTAGTTCATCGAAAAACCTGAAGTTCATCAATATAGGAGATTATTGGGATGATGAAATAGTATCAAATAGCACATACTTGATGCATGAGTTTCAGGACCTATTCCCTACCAACTTCTCAGATATGAAGGGAATAGTAGGAGATATGGGGGAGATGAAAATACCCCTGAAACCAGATGCTAAACCAGTTAAGCAGCGACCTTATAGGTTGAATCCAAGGTATAAAGAGAAGGTGAAAGTTGAGTTGGACCGCATGCTTGACATAGGAATCATTGAACCTTTCAAGGAATAAGATTGGATCAGCCCTATAGTGATCCAGGATAAGAAGACAATGAGCGAAGTCAGGATCTGTGTCGACCTGAGGAAGTTGAATGATGCATGCTTGCACGATCCATTCCCAACACCATTCACAGATGAAGTACTGGAAAGCATCAGAGGACAAGAAATGTATTCATTCAATGAACGCTTCTCTTGATATCATCAAGTTAGAATCGGAAAGGAGGATCGACACAAAATGACCTTCGTCACAGAATCGGGATGCTACCAGTATACGGTAATGCCCTTTGAACTCAAGAATGCACCTGCTATTTTTTCTAGAATAGCAGTTTCTGCTTTTAAATATTTCATATATAAATTTATTGAGGTCTAATTTGACGATTGAATTGTGTTTGGTCTAGTAAGAGACCATATTAAGAGTCTACTCATGATGTTGGGTTGTTGTCACCAGTATTAGATCACACTTAATTCAAAGAAATGTATTTTTTGTGCACCATTTGATCTGTTGTTGGGACATGTCGTGTGTCGTGACGAAATTTTGGTCAACCCACTGACATCAGTCATGCAACTTAGATCATTGTTAGGACACACAAGATATTACAGAAAATTTATTAGAGAATATGAAGAGATAACTGCACCTATGGAGAAACTGTTAAAGAAAGATGCAAAGTTTTAGTGGACAGAAGCTTGTCAGGAAATCTTAGACAAATTAAAGAACAAAATGGCCATTGCGCCAATATTGGTATTCCCCAACTGGAAGAAGCAGTTCCATGTCCAAGTCGACGTGTCATCTATCGCACTTGGCATAGTCTTGACACAACTAGGTGAGGGTGCGCTTGACCACCCTATTGCTTTTGCTAGCAGAAAACTGTCGACGATAGAGAAAAATTACATGACGACAGAAAAGGAAGGACTCACCATGGTATATACACTGCAGAAGTTTCGACACTATTTGTTGGGTGGGAATTTTAAAATGTACTCTGATCATTCAGCCTTAAAATACCTGGTCAACAAACCAGCGTTGGGGGGGAATATATGTCGATGGCTCCTTTTGTTTCAAGAATTTGATTTCAAGGTCATTGTTAAACCTGGTCGACTGAATGTGGAATCTAATCATTTGTCGAGGATAAAAAGCGGTGAAGAACCAACCAGTCTGGAGGATAATTTTCCTAATGTGCAACTATTTGCGGTCACCGTGGTTGATAAAAAGTTTGAAGCTATCATTCAAATCCTAAGTATAGGCTATGCGCCTGAAGGGTTCACCACTGCGCAGAGAAAACAACTGGTTGTTAAAGCCGTTGATTTCACATTGATTGTGGGGCAGCTATACAAGATGGGCCCTGATAAAATATTGTGTCAATGTGTTTTTTACCACAAACAACACTGGGAAAGGAGTGAAGCACATGCTGGTGTCGTAGGAGTACACTACGCTGGAAAGGTAATCGTGCGTAAGATATTACAAGCTGGGTTATGGTGGCCAACTATACATATGTATACTAAGATATTTTTTTGAAGGTGTGATGTCTGCCAAAGAACCGAAAAACCGTCAAGATGTGACGAGATTATGCTAGCGCTGTTGATAACCCTACAAGAATTTGTTAAGTGAGCCGTTGATTTTGTTGTTCCTATCAGTTCACCGAGAAAATGGACTGGTGCTGGATATATTATCACAACAAGAGACTACTTAACCAGATGGTGTTGTAAAGGAAAGTATCCTATGGCTAGGGTTTAAGAGGCCATCAACATACTGGGGTTGAAAGAGAGATGCACAATGTTCAGCAAGTATATAACAGCA
>LPNX010700768.1:0-25885 GCA_001517045.1 Pseudotsuga menziesii
ATACCTTTTGAGCATGATTCGCAACTCCTTTTGCAATGACTCTACCACTTGAGATCTCTGTGATCTCAACTTCATCAGGGGAGAATATGACTTTATTAGGAGACCTAGTGTGGGTCATCTGGTACACTGACAAGAGGTTGGAGGCAAGACCAGGCACATACAAGACATTGCTGAACTGACCATGATCAAGATCAATCCTCCCTTTTCCCAAACTTTCAGTGAGAGAGTCATCTCCCAATACTATAGGTGGTCCTTTCGACATGTCAAGTGAGGAGAACGCCTCCTTGGTTGAAACCATGTGTCTTGAAGCTCCAGAATCAATGATAAAACTGGGTGAGCTTGATGTGCTAGAAACCAATGCATGAACTCTCTCTCTGTCATCTGAACTTGATCCTACTTCTCTCTTCTTTGAGTTGTCTGGAAGGGAGATGCCATTCTTCTCTAGGAGTTGGGTCATCATGTCTATTTGCTTCTTGATACAAGAGCTTTCAGTGTGATTGCCCTTATTGCAGTATGCGCACTTGCTCATTTCACCTTTGTTTTTCTTCTTCTGGTAGTTCTTCTTGGAACCTTGTGGCTCCTCCAGAGACTGTTTCTTGTCTCTCTTTTGCTCAGGTGGCTTTTTAGCTTTCTTTTTTCTTTTTGAATCCACCTTCGAATCTCCAGCAATCAGAGCTTGATCTTTGGATGGTTTGATGGTGCCCATCATCACCAGCTTATCCTGTTCTTGTGTGAGAGATTCCATGAAATCTGCAAGGCTAGGCATCTTTCAGGTTCGAGCTGTCAGTTTTGTGGCATAGAAGGTTGAAACAAAAACTGAATAGTCAGGGCATAGCTTCAAGAGAATGGCTAGGACAAGCTGATCATCCTTCTTTTCGATCCCACACTATTTCAGCTGCAAAACAAGTGCTTTGAACTTGGAGAAATATAGCTGCATGGATTCAAAGCTATTTGGACTCAGAGAAATCAGCTCATTTTCGATTTGATGTCCCCTCATCTCATCTGTCTTTCCAAAAAGATCAGAAAGATTCTCCCATACTTCATTCGGTGATGTCAATCCATCAAGATGGAAAAGGAGGTCTCTGGAAATACTCAAACACATGAGACCATAGGCCTCATCCCTCCTGTTGTGCCATTTTATCTTCTCTACAGCTGCATTGGGCTCTGCTTCTATTGCCATAGTCACCCTGTAGAGGCCTTTCGCTCTCAACAGTATCTCCATCTCTGCTTTCCATTCAAAGAAATTGAAGGGAGTCAAGATAGTTTTCTGTGATTGATCCATAGCTTAGAAAATCTGTCCCGATTGTCAGTAGAAGGCTCCCAGTCACTGATGTCGAACCTGCAAAAATTTTTTGAAGGAGAGAAATTGATATACAATGGCTCTGATACCATGTGGAAATTGAACCCAGTGATAGATTAATTTTACTCACAACAATTAACAATTGATCATGCAAAATCACTCACAAAAGAGACTGAAATTGGAGCTGAACACTAAATTGTATTAACTCAGTGTACAATATCCAACGCTGTAAAATAATAGGTTGTTGTATAAATAAAATACATCATGGATTCGAATGCATGAGGATCAATTCAAATCTAGCATAAAGCAGGCTTACTAAAATTAAGCAAATCCCCCATAGGTGTAAAAAGATGATCCCAAATCTGTCATGGAGCTCACGAATTAGCAAAATGGCTTAGGAAAGCTAAAGAGTGATGGAATGACAACTTATACATGCTTTTCCAAGGAGAAAAGAGTGGAGGATGAAGAGGACAAAAAACTAGTTCAACTTACCTAGTCAAACTTTCCCTATTGCCTTAAAACACTGAAAAAGCAGGCAATAAAGCAGAAAAAGCAGAAGGGTGCCTAGGAGACCAAGAATAAAGCAGAAATGATTCCTTGAGGTTTCCCAAGCGCTACATGGGTCAAATTAGGCAAGTTGGACCACTATGGATAGGTAATTGACAACTTGCATAAGGTGGGACACATGAACTAGGAAAATAAGACAAAAATAATTAAATTAATGTCTAAGGTAGTAAACTACGGGTTGATTATTCTAACAATTAATTCTAAACTAAATCGTGATTTATAAGATTTTATTTTTATCAATCTCTTAGTAGGTTTCCCTATTAGGATATTTTAATCATATCAACCTTATTAAACCAGTTTCTTATCAGAGTTACTTATAATAAATATACACAGAAACTATAAATATTTTTCGAAGAGAAAAACCCTAAGATAACTAAGGATTAAATTAGTCGGTAGCTTGGAAATAGGAATATTTTTTATGAAATATTCTGAAGTTCTCAGATCAGATAATTTTCCTTTATGTTGATGTTTCAACCTGATTTTAGGCATCAACAAGTCTTCATCAAATGAATTTTCAAAGTGGAGTTTGGTTGAGCTATCTACAGGGGTAATTATGGCATGAATTTTACTATACATCTTGTTAAATCTCTTAGTAAAATTCACCACTGATTCATCAGTTTTTCTTTTTAGTGCTCCAAATTCTGTGATGTAATAATGATAGTGTTTTTTAATCCCCCCATTGTTTCATAAAGGTTTCCGCTAATGCATCATTCCATTAATGGAATTAGCAAGAAACTCTCTGAACCATTTTCTAACCTTCATTCCTTTTTTATTTATTTTTCTATAAACATTACATATCATTGATTTCATTTTCAGATCCTACTAAAGGGGTTTGATACTCATATATTTTCTAATAATATATTTGCAAACATAAATAGATTATTTGAGATTAGAATCAATTCAAGATCCTATTTTCAAGGATCTGTTAACTAACTATATTAACACAATTAATTCAAGTTAGAACACATATTACATGTATGCCGTTACAAAATATACAAAATAAAACTTGAGTTTGAAACTTTACAAAACTTAGAAAATACTAATATCAACTTTTAAAGATCAAAACAATGCAAGGAAGATTTTGTAGCGCCCCTGTCGCTGTAGAAACGTGAGTTGTCCAAAACAGAAACTGTATTCTTCTAAATGTGTCTATGACAAAGTTCATGTTTCTATATAGCCTATACAACACAAATATCGAGTGTATCCTCAAGAATATGGGTACCTAACTCTGTCAATATTCCCAATCTATAGTTAATGTCCTGTTTCTTTTGCCTTTCATGTAGACACTGCTTCTTCCAATATTTTCTCTGTCTCAAGACTTTTACATGAATTTTCTTCAATTTTGAGAAAATTTGCATAATTTACTATATTTTATAACTAGTGTACCCCATTTCTTGTTAATTTTATTTGTCTTTCTCTGCATTTACTTGTTTTCCCGTTAAAGTTATTTAACCAAGCATTCATTAGAGGAAATTTCAACTCAAAATGGGCCTCCTAAAATGAACTAATAAAATAATAGTTAAAATAATAAAATAATATTTATTAATTTTGGAGGAAGAAAATATAAAAACTACATTTTTGTTTGTATTTTTTACATATCTCCCTGTGTTTTTACTCAAATTTCGATCAGGAGAGATCGTTGGATGCGGAATTAAATTCCGCATCCAATGAGTACCCACTCGGCATACTTTTGACGGACCCCGCTACGCCAAAAACAAGAAATACCTGGAAAAATGGAATGATGATGTCATCATTATGTTTTTCAGGTATTTCTTGTTTTTGGGGTAGCGGGGTCCGTCAAAAGTATGCCAAGGGGGTACTCGTTGGATGCGGAATTTAATTCCGCATCCAACGAGCTCTCCCAATCGAAATTTGAGTAAAAACACAGGGAGATATGTCAAAAATACAAACAAAAAAGTAGTTTTTTTTATGATACCTATCCCCAAATTTATATTAAAGAAGTGTTTAAGACCTATACGGTATTTCAAATTTAAATCAATTTCATTGG
The DNA here is from genome assembly GCA_001517045.1 of Pseudotsuga menziesii. Lineage (NCBI taxonomy): Eukaryota > Viridiplantae > Streptophyta > Pinopsida > Pinales > Pinaceae > Pseudotsuga > Pseudotsuga menziesii. Next base: position 3,876 of record LPNX010700768.1, read on the forward strand.
CTAACACATGATGACATGGAATTTGAATAAAAGTTAAAAGGCCCATTTTGAGTCGAAATTTCCTCTAATGTAAATTTATTCAGCTTCTTCTTGAGTCTTCGGTTGGTTTTATACCCATTACCTTTAGGCTAAGGAAAACTATCAACTTATGGTCTAATAGTGTCAATGTAGTGCATGCATTGCATATCTTGCTCTTCTTTAGAACCAATTGGAAAAACAAATTTAGCCTCAGGGGAATAAGGGATGGCATTTATGGTCTCATCCAAGATAGTTAAGGGTTCATCTACCTTTCTTTTTGTTTCCATTGATGAACCTGATTTTTCTTCAATAGTTACTTGGGAACACTTAGGATTTTGAGACTGTTTGCTAACTTTATACTTTCTAGGATCGGGCTCTTTATAAGGTTCAACCATTTCCATCTCCTTACTAGCTCCATATTTGACTATAGTCTATACAAAACTTGGAATCAAGGCCCATTAGAGAAGTTTTGAGGTCTAAAATGGGCCTCCTAAGGGAAATTATAAAATAATAGAGGAAATAAGAAAATAATATTAGCATGTACCTCATCAAATTTTGCAGGAAAAAAGATAAACTAATATTTTGACTCATATTTTCAACTTATATCCTTATGTATTCACTTAAATTTCAATTGAGAGAACTCCTTGGATGAGGAATTCAGTTCTACACCCAACGAATACCCACACGACATACTTTTGACAGACCCCACTTCCCCAAAAACAAAAACTATGTCATCATCACATTTTTTCATGGATTTCTTGTTTTTGGGGCAACAAGGTTCATCAAAAGCATGTTGCGTGGGTACGCGTTGAGTGAAGAATTGAATTCCCCATCCAACAAGTGCTCTCGGTTGAAATTTGAGTAAATGCATAGGGAGATAAGTTGAAAAAATAGTTTCTCACTTTGACCTTTTTAGATTTTTAGCTTTTTACCAAAAGAATGGTTATTCTTACCCCATTTTTGACATCATCACCTTCAATTCTATCGCTTGAGTTTTATAGTACATTTCATTTGTTTTGAGGCCCATTTTTTAATCTCAAATTTTCTCTAATGTTAATTTCTTGTTTCTTAAATCTTGTTTGTGTTTCCTCTAGTAGATTGTCAAGATCAATGACCTTTTGTTCCTTCGAGTCAAGGTTAAACATGGATTTAGAATTGAGTCTCAATTTATTTGTGGCCCTTATATGTGGGCCCTTGAGAGAATATAGATTCAACACACTCTATTTCTTTTTATGTTTTTTACCTCGACCTTTGTCATCTAAAGGATTATTTTAGCTTCTTGTTTTCTATAAATTATCCTCACAAGGCTTGGTCATTTCTGAGTCCCTCTAATTCTCTGTTTCACTACCTCCTCTTCCTTCCCCTTTTTGTTTTCTTCTATTACCTCAGGATTAGGGTTTTCAAATTTCTTCTTTGGGGAAAATTGTAATTTTTTACTCAAAGAATTTTTGTGCTCTGGATCAAACATTTGTTTTCCAGTCATCACTTGGTTCCCTTTTTTAACACTCTACTATGTAGTAGAGTCTTCATCTCCCATATATTCTAAAGTTTTAGAAGGCCCAAAATTTTCACATAGACTTTTTATTGGATTTTACTGGGACTTAGTATATAGGTCTTAGAAACCAGAGTATAACAAGAAATGACTCCAATTTCTGCCAAATTTGTTTAATTATTCTAATATAAGCACTTTTATGAAATCCTAGTGGAAGATACTGTGTTGGATTTTGGGAACAGACCTAACCCTAGTTTCCATTTTGGTCAAACACTTCAAGAAGTAAAATGGTAGATTCATTTTAGATATTCTATCTAAATGTAGGAGGAACCTCATATGACATAGATAAATAGTTTCATAACTTCCTTCTCCCATGATATATATCTGAACTATTTTCAATAGATCACTATATTCTTCCTTCATCCACATCCAAGGGATTCCCTTTCGCCATTTTGGGTTCTGGAACTCTATCATGAGAAATTGATTGCAATCAACAACATTAAAACTATTGGCAATCTTAAACCAACATTCTCCATCTCGTAGCAATTCCCCTGCTATAGATATTGAATCTTCTATCATCGGAAAGGTTAGGTATCCTAATGTAACATTATTTCCATCAAGACTTTCAAAAAATGCTTGACCCACAATTGTGTGATACCCTTGAAGCTTCTCGTAGAAGAGAAAACAACCCAATCTTCTTAATTTTACTCCAAACTCAAGGTAAGCCTCAAGGAGTTTGGATCCCTCTGGTTCATATTGAACCACATGCCCTCTTCTATGTGAAGGAATATTTGATACATTCTATTACTGCAAAGAGAAAACTAAAATAGTCCTCGTAATTTAACATTCACACCAACAATCTATGAGAAATGGGAGAGGGTAACATTCCAGGGAAGAAACAGTTCTAATTTTCTCTACTATACTGGGTATCATCAAAATTGATTAGTTAATATATCATATAGAGTCTACGAAATATTTGAGATGCCTTACCACCATGTAGATACATCATTTCCCACTAACCTTACACCATTTTTTAGGCAATAGGAACCTTAGGAACTTTGTTGAGATTACAACATTAGGAGTCATTCTCTAGTCTTGTGAGTAATATCAAGTTAGTATACTTGTGAGTAATATAAATTCCTACAAATATCCTCATATGATTGAGGTGGTGATGTTGTAAATATTATGAGTAATATCAAGCCGAGTCTTGTGAGTAATATCAATATAGTAGACTTGTGAGTAATATCAACTCCTACGAATATCCTCATATGATTTAGTTGGTGATGTTGAAAATATTAAGAGTAATATCAAGCTGAGTCTTGTGAGTAATATCAAGACTGCAGACTTGTGAAGTAATATTAAGTTCTACAAATATCCTCATGTCGTGAGGTGGTGTACTTTACTATGTAAAGTGGATACACGATGTGGTGTATGTCTAGTCATGGTCAACAGGAGCTACAAGTCTCCTTTATGGATTAGCTACCCCTAGAGTGATTTACTTTAGCATGCGACTATATGACCCAAGGTAATACATATGATCATAGGTTTGGAACAATTCTTATGAGTCTAATATGATATAGATGATTAATTAATTAAACACATATGGACCATGCATAGATAATTAATATGAGCACAGAGATGGAGAGAGAAATCGAATTGACCATATATGCCACCAAGTGAAATCGAATTGATAAGACATCAGTTGAGCCTTAGTTATGATAAACAAAGTTAAGTTAATTAAGTAATCAACTCCTTAATTTATGCAAGTGTTTGTTGAAGATGACACTGATGAATTTGCGTTCAATTTTGTTCAGTTACATTCAGTTTTGTTCAGTTACATTCAATTTTGTTTAGTTACATTCAGTTACATTCAATTCTATTTAGTTACATTTGGTTTCATTCAATTACATGCGGTTCGATTTAGTTTAGTTTAGTTCAATCAATTAACAACTCAATTAGAGGCAGTTAAAATCAATGAATTAATGGAGGGCACATATCTTCATTGTGGGATTTAAGTATGTTCCAACTTCGAACCTAGTCTAGGGGGGGGGTGCATGGTTGAATATGAGATAGTGTTCTTAGTGTTAACAAGTTACAGAATCATGAAAATACTCACTACCTCCTTTGTATGATTGAATTTGTCTTGTTATTAAAGTGATATGCACTTGGAAATACCAATAGAATGTTCCATTTAATCTCTCCTCTCTCGTGCTCTATGATAAAGCAATCTGTTATTCTGTTGTAATCATTCTCTACCGATTATCAATCATACTCTAATATTGTTTGTTGGGTTTTTTATCCTCTGAATTAGTGGAGGGTTTTCCTAGGGTACATCATGTGTTCTATGGTTTGATTTATTTATGTCTTTGTATTATTAATGAGATCTATATGCACTTTAATTGTGGATTAAAGTTTTAAATTTCAAGTTTCTTCATATTTGATCAAACACTAACATTGTATCAGAACATGGGCATGAATGAGCTTAGTTTTTCCCAAGAAATATAAATCCTAACTGATCTTGAAGTATTGAGAAAAGAGATTGAAGCAATGGCATCAATATCCATCTGAGCGGAAGATCAACTCGAAGGAACATCCAACTTCAACACATGTTGGGCTAGAAAAGGAGCACAAGGAAGAATTTTGCACACAAGCAAACGAAGGTACATTGCGTGCGCGATAGGAAGGAAGGAAGGTCACGGAGGAAGAAAATGGACAGATAGGATGGAGATGTGCATGATGGAGGAAAGCCAAGGGTATAGGCGATAACGGCCGGAAAGCGACAAGTGAAGATCGTGGCCGCTAAAGACGGCGTAAGCCTGCGACAACGCACGTATGGAAGAATATGTGTAAGTCAGGATGATAGTACCTTGTGACAGTCCATGATAGCCTGTTTTGATGGATAATCATGACCTATAGATGATGAGAAGTATGTAGTCAACCCTGCATGGTCTGATAGAAGATATAAATAATAAGAACCCGTTTTGTATAGGGGTTGGTTATTGGTTGGTCGTTGTTTGTTGATTTTTTTCATTTCATTGGTTGTCCAGAGTTGAGGACACCATTTTTTCTGTATTTTGAGTTAGATTTAGTAGAAGAGAAGATTCAGATAGGAGTCCAGTAGCAGTAGGAGGCTGTTGAGCCGTAGATCTTGTAGTTGTGTGCGTAGATCGCTAGGAATAGAAGGAATCTACAACTGAGTGCGCAGATGATAGATAGAGGAGTTGATCCAAGATTTTCATGGATCAGTAGGAGTAGATAGAAGAATAAACTAGAGAGCATGAGAGAAAGAATTTTGAGTCATAAAGACATATCATAATATCAGTCTACAAGTCACAGAATGCAAGGTGCTATATCCATTTCTCATGCCAGATGAAGAGAACCTTGGTGGTTTTTACCATATGGGTTTCCACGTTATTCTTTGTGTTTAAATGGTTGATTGATGTTGTATATGTTGATGTGAATGGTTTCTATTTGCTTACTGTATGTTGATGAGCTATTGTCGAATGCATGGTACCATATTGTTAAACTAGTGAATGGATAATTGTTAACAAATTGTTGGAATGCACAAGCAAGTTATGGTTAATTCCTTAAGTTAAAATATAAGTTGCGAATGGTCTATTAGTTCAAGGAATCAGCTGCGTCCCACCATTTGTACCAGTTGTTAAGGATAGGGACCAGGTCATGTCATGCACACTGACACATAGTTATGCTCAGTTGCGCAGGAACCGTCCAACCTTTCAAGTTGCCTTCGTTGAGCACCTTGGCCACACGCCAAGGGACTATAATCCCTCACCAACTGCAGAAACATGGTTCCGACAGTTACCGATTAGATATCTCAGGTGAGACTACGCATGCCTCTCAGGTGCTACCAACGGAGTTCCTCTATCGGGCCGATGTATTATGGTTTATTGTTGGTATTATGGTGTTGTTGAACCATGGGTCGAGACATGAACGTAATAGAAGCCAACAAATGGTTCCGTTTCCAGGACCCTTAATCATTTGAGTCAAGGGAAATGTTGTGGCATCTGATGAAGAAAGAGATAGAAGACTGGCTGGACTCTGAGATGCTAGCATTTGCACAAGAAGAAAGCGCAGGAACACAGTTGAGCACAGAAAGATGGGTGGATGAGTATATATATTCTGATAATCATGAGGTCTTATTTTCTAAGTTCCCCACTATACTGCACGAGTGGTTGAAAATATTGGCTACTAGACATACAAATTTCCAAAGAAGAGAAGTCGTCGAATGGAGTGATCAATTGATTCATGAGGTAACTAGCATATGTAACGCTATCTCTAGAGCTGTTGATTTTTGGGTTGACAATGTCTTGCAAGGATACATTACTGAGTTCGAGGTAGATACTATAACCTCGTATAGTGAGGTTAAAAGAAATTTTTTCCAAGGACCCCGAAGAAGGTATTTTCTATCTATCAGTGTATGGATCAAGATGCTCACCTATGAGAAGGGTATCTTGTAGTTGAGTAGTTGAGTCGTGTGGCTGCAAAGGAGGCTATGTCACATATGACCTATTAAGAAAATGGGAGAGGGTGAGTTGAGATGTTCCCTGGAAGTACGGATCCTGAACTAGAAGTGGGATTCCTAAGGAGTGGAAGGAGATTTAGATTAGGGAAAAGAAGAAAGACCAAAATAGGGCGACAAAACCCTAGTCTGTTTGAGGAGAGTGAACATGAAATTCGGTCACATAAAGACGAAGGGTATTGCAATGAAGAGGAGGACTATAGCCCGATTTTAGAAGGACTAGAGGACTCTGAAGACTCTATCGAGACACCAAGGTCAGGACACAATTAAATCACACTAGCAATATCCCTAGAGGTGAGATCTAGAGTCTCATCCCCAGAGAGGACTACTAATACTGATAATGCTGGTACTACGACTAATACGCTGAAAATTATACCTCCTTTGAATCTGTTACTAGAGAAACCTGATGCCAACTCAATGGCCAGAGCGAATATTCAACTACCCACATTCAATGGAAATGGAGCAGAAGATCCAGAGCAGCATTGGTTCCTCTGTGAAGCTGTTTGGATGGTTCGTTTGGTCCATAATGCAGACATAAAGAAGGCAAAGATGATCATGACTCTGAGGGGTCGTGCGCTAGATTGGTTTATGAAGTTTTGTGCCTCATCGGCCGGAACACCACATAAGACTCTGGGTGATATCCAAGCCGCAATGATATATGAGTTCAGAAAACCGAATTCTGAGTTGTAGTGCATTAATGAGATCAAATAGATAAAGCAAGCATTGACAGAGTCAGTTTGGGACTTTCACCAGCGGTTCAAAACTTTGATGGCCAAGGTAAGCTTCCAAATTTTGGATGTACAACATAAAGAGTGGTTTATTGTTGTGTTATTACCACACATTTGAGGGCATTTAATGCAATAAAAGCTTGAGTCGCAGATAGAAGCGTTGGAGTTAGCAATGAAGCTAGAGGCCTCGCCCATTGGAGACGATGCCACATGAATGGTACAGATTCAATCGTAGTTGGCTAATCTGACAATATAAATTTAGGACATCATGAAGGGTAAGGAAGCATAAGAAGATTTATGGTACATGAAATGCAGAACAGTTGGGCACACTAAGGATAACTGCCCGACCTTCATGAACTATATCGGGTCAGGTGCACCAAACCCATTAAATGGTCATGGGATACCATGGTGTCGCATATGCCAGTCTAGAGGGCATCACAACAACGAGTGTTTATATTTGCAAAAGGTTGTAAGTACCCTGGAAAACCTCTTTTTGTAAATTTTGTAAGTCAATAGGACATGAAGAAAAAAATTGCAGAGCATACTAGCTCTTGAAAGAAAAGACTGTCAACAACTACTTGATGAAAAATGAAGGGCTTGCTCAAGCTTAACCAGTGCAAGTATTGTATCATCCTGCGCAATTCCCACCCAATCAATACCAGAACCAGTATGAACCTCAGTACGTGCCTCAGCAGCTGTACGCAGAACAAATTCACTACCAGCCACACTACTAACAGAACCAATACCCACCACAACAACCACACCCACAAGGAAGGGGTGGTGGAAACTTTAGAGGAAGAGGTGGATGAGAAGGATTTGGTCGAGGAAGAGGCCAAGTTACATGTTATAACTGTGCACAAAAGGGTCACTATGCCAGATATTGCTTAGAACCTGCGAAGACATATTCATACTGTAAGGGACAGGACCATAATGGGGAGCAATGTCCTCAGTTGATCGCAAAGTGGCAAGAAAGGACTATCATAGGACCTAACCCTACGTATAACACAATGCCAAATCCCAACAATATGAATGTTCAGGTGATTGCGGCTGAACCATGAGATCTGAATGTCGTTGTCATAACACAAGGAGGGGCTACGACTAGAGCTGATCAGGATAAATCACAAGAACAACTGCAACCGTAGGTATGACCTAGGACACAGAAGAAAGTATCATTTGACGTCTAGAAACAAAAGGAAGTATTCTTGGAGGTGTGACTAGAGTTTGTGGATCCAGTAGAACCATTAATGTCAGAAGAAATAAAGGAGATGCTTGAACGATTTCAACGCATATTTTAGAAGAATGTTCCACAAAAGGTTAGTAATATCAAATCCTTCTTATCAAGTTGTCTAATGCCAATACAAGATAAATATGCTATTGCAGAACTACAAGAAATGATAGAAGAGATACCCATAGAGCCATGACCTGAAAAGAAAGTTAACCAAGTAAGGAAGAAGTTTAAAATTGGTCGTGAGTTAAGAATGACTACGTAGATAGGCAACTACGACATGGATTACATCATCTTAGACCTGGGGTCTGATGTTAATATTTTGACACGGCAAACCTAGGAAAGTATGGAAAAGACAAACTTGGACTAGTCCCTTGTCCAGCTATGACGTGAGAATTACGCGAAGGTCCTACCCATTGGCTCATTGAGTTAGGTCTCGGTCGACATTGAAGTCATTAATATTGTTGATGACACAAACCCATATCCCGCATTATTGGGCATAGATTGGGATATAGACAACCAAACTATTATAAACTTCAAGAAAAGGATCCTCTCATTCGAGGATAATGAGATAAGAGTGGTGTCACCCATTGAATTGCTAGAGGGACAGAGATACATCAAATTTGTACATAATGATGGATAGGCTGACTACCTTGGCCAAATCTACAGTGTTACTACATTACAAGAAGACTACATCAATCCAACAACAGATGGAAAGCTGAGCTGGAAGAGTGCTAGTTCCTGCACATCTGACTCAGGGGAAGCTTTGGAGAATTGTTAAAATAGACTACGTGAAGTCTCTATGAGGAGGTGCACAAGATTTACCAAGTCTGTGTGATAGGTGGATAAAGAGCGGCACAAGCTACCCACCTATGAGGGTTTACCTAACCTTGTGACCTTCTTAAATGAGTTTGAAGGATTTGTAATGGAGTTGCATCGCTTGTTCACACTAGATCATGCACTAAAAGCTACGCCCGCTAGATGGTGGGGTGTGCATAAGAAGTCTATAACAAACTTGACATAGTGTAGAATACTGATGGAAGTCAGGTTCAGAGAAGAAGTCACCCTTTTAAACCATAAGTATTCAAGGTTAGCAAACTCGGTGGAACATCTTAATAATTGTCGCATGGTATTTGTAGAATACCCACGACAGAAGTGGTTACATCATTTCATACATACATTGGAAATTACACCTAGAACCTGGTATGCATCTATTGAATTGTGACAAGGAACCCAAGAATGGGAAGAGCTCGCTAAGAAGTTTGCGCATACATTTGAATTTGTTGATGAGCACCCTACAGTCGATGCTGCGTTTCAAGTGATAAAGGATAATATATTTACTGAGATCCCTGTCGAAGAGGATAACTCTCACCAGTGCAATGCGACCATTCAACAATGGATGAATTACTACAACCTATTTGGAGATCCAGATGATGATCTGACTAACATAAACATACTGGAATCAGAAGGCACATGCAAAGTAGAAGGAAGTGGTATTTCAAGTGACCAGTTCCTTAAGCCATTAAAAATTAAGAAAGTAAACATTAAGTCACTATAAAAACTAAGGTTTGCTAATATAGGAGATTATTGGGATGAAGAGACAATTGCAAAAATCACGGATTTACTACATGAATATCAAGACCTATTCCCTACCAACTTCTCAAAAATGAAGGGAATAGTGGGAGACTTAGGGAAGATGAAAATACCCCTGCGACCAGATGTTAACCCCACTAAGAAGCAACCATATAGGATGAACCCCAAGTATAAAGAAAGGGTAAAAGTAGAACTGGATCATATGCTCGACACCAGAATTATTGAACCTATTGAGGAGTCAGAGTGGATCAACCCTATAGTGATCAAAGATAAGAAGAAAATAGGTGAAGTTAGGATTTGTGTCAACTTGAGGAAGTTGAATGATGCATGCTTGCATGAGCCATTCGCAACACCATTTATAGATGAAGTACTTGAAAGTGTCAGAGGGAAAGATATGTATTCATTTACTGATGTATTTTCAAGCTATCATCAAGTCAGAATCGTGAAGGAGGATCGCCACAAAACAACCTTCGTCACTGAATGGGGATGCTACCAATACACGGTAATTCCCTTTGGACTCAAGAATGCACTTGGTATTTTTTCTAGAATAGTAGTCTCTGCTTTTAAAGACTTTATTCATAAATTTCTTGAGATATACTTTGATGATTAGACTGTGTTTGGTCTAATAAGAGACCATATTGAGAGTCTGCGCATGATGCTGGAATGTTGTCGCCAATATCATATTGAGCTTAATTCCAAGAAATGTATTTTCTGCACACCATTTGGTGTGTTGTTGGGTCACGTCGTATGTCGCGACGATATTTTAATTGACCCAACAAAGATTGCGATTATCCTAGACTCACCATCACCTACATCAATCACGCAACTCAGATCAATTCTGGGACATACAGGCTACTACCGAAAGTTCATAAGAGGATATGCAGTGATCACTGCACCTATGGAGAAACTATTGAAGAAAGACACAAAGTTCCAATGGAAAAAAGAGTGCTAGGAATGCTTGGATAAATTGAAGACTGCAATGGCCACCATGCCAATATTTGTATTCCTAGATTGGAAGAAGGAATTCCATGTGCATGTCGACACATCGTTTGTCACACTTGGTATAGTCCTGACGCAACTAGGAGAGGGTGCACTTGACCATCCTATTTCTTTTGCAAGAAGGAAACTATCAACAACAGTAAAGAACTACACGATGACAAAAAGAGAAGGCCTTGCTATGGTCTATGCTCTTCAGAAATTTTGACACTATTTGTTGGGTGGACATTTTCAGATGTACACTAACCATTCAGCGCTGAAATACCTAGTCAACAATCTAGATTTGGGGGGGATTATCTGTAGATGGCTTCTCCTATTTCAAGAGTTTGATTTTGGGGTCATTGTTAAACCTGGTCGATTGAATGTTGGACCAGACCACCTATCAAGGATAGAGAGTGGTGAAGAGCCAACCAACTTGGAAGATAACTTTCCCGACACACAACTATTTGTGATCCACATGATGGACGACTAGAACCATGGGTACAATGCCATAATTCACTTTTTGAGTACAGGATATGCACATGAAGGAATTTCAACTAACCAAAAGAAACACTTGGTCGTCAAAGCTATTGATTATACATTGATCACCGGACATCTATATAAGTTGGGAGAGGATGAGATACTATGTCACTGTGTCTTTGACTATGAACAAACTTGGGTTATGAGTGAATCACATGCAGGTGTCACAGGAGGACACTACGCAGGGAAAGCGATAGTGCGCAAGATATTGCAGGAAGGATTATGGTGGCCAACCATACACATGGATACTAAAAGCTTCTACAAACCTTGTGATATTTTCCAAAGGACAGGAAAACCATCGCGTCGCGATGAGATGCTGCTTGCGCCAAAAATAACCCTTCAAGCATTTGATAAGTGAGAAGTTGATTTTGTTGGATCAATCATCCCACCAGGGAAGAGAATTGGTACACGCTACATTATCACTACGACATACTATTTAACCAGATGGGATGAAGATGCACTTGTTAAAGATTATATCACTGCGACTACAGAAAATTTTTTGTTCGAAAATATAGTCACCCGATTTGGTTGTTCGAATATACTACTAAGTGACCAAGGTACGCATTTTATTAACAAAGTAATTGTTGAGCTGACTGCAAAATTTAAGATCCAGCATAAGAAGATGACTCCCTACCATCCTCAGGTGAATGTAATGGTCAAATATTTCAACAAGATTCTAAAAAATGCAATGACCAAGGTATGCAACGTGCGCCGAGATGACTGGGATCAGAAAGTACCAGTTGTTCTATGGGAATATCGCACAACTTGCAAGCGACTAATAGGGCACACCCCATTCAAACTAGTATATGGGAAAGAAGTTGTTGTGCCAATGGAGTACATTGTGCTAATGCTAAGAATCATTGCACCGACAGACATGATCGATGGAGATGCTGTCGAGTAGAGGCTGACATAGCTTGTACAAATGGAGGAAGAACAATTTGTCATAGGATTCCATCAGACAGTTGAGAAGTAGCAACATAAAGCATGGAGTGATCGCCATATCAGGGTTAAACCATTTGAAGTCAGAGGACTTGTGTTGCTATATGACAACAAATTCTTCAAACACTCAGGAAAGTTAAGGACACATTGGCTAGGACCATATGTGGTCGCACACATCACTGATGCTAGTCTAGTAAAACTATAGAATCTAGACGGTACCTATGTCGCGGGTATGGTGAACGACAGTTGCCTAAAACCATACTACGATGGTTATAATATCCCAAGTTAGAATCACACCACGTGACAAAAAAAAGAGGAAGGTATGAAAGACGTAAAAATTGCTTTATCGCACGTCCGCGACGGAACAAGTACGAAGCACAAGAGAAGGGAGAAAAATTGCACGGAAAAGCAAAAAGTGCAGCAAAAAGGTGGAAAGTGTTGCAAAAATAAAAAATGATAGGATGACCAACATTAAAGTGTGAATATCTAGAAAATATTGAGGCGGTTGTGACATCTAAGTGTCATTAATTCGACGAGATATGAGGAGAATGATGGCATGTAGTAAGGTCACATCCGACGAATCCGCAATAATTGTTCTGACAGAAACTGCCCAACACTCAAGTTAACAACTTAATGAATGGATGTGGTAGCTGAGAATCCCATGCGATGGATTAGACATTAACCTCCTGTTGCATGATGATTGCACGATGTGGTGGCGGGTATAAGTACAAGGCTTCGCTGACAAGAATTATTTTATGACCACAATGTTGATGTATTTGTAACTTCAGAATGTATTCACCTATGTATCTTATGTCTTGTACCCCGATGTTTATTCCAAGATGTGTCTGTAATGTAATTGAGTCATGTCATGACTCGATGTTCTGATCGGGAGGATCTATAATGTAAACAAGTCATGTCAAGTCATTGTAGGTAACCCTCCTATTGTTTAAGGGTTAAAGTCCCCGCGGTTCCATGGCACTAGGGTTATTAAACTCTCCTAGAGAAGTTGTCCCTAGTAGGGTTTAGTCAAGTCAGGAATTAGTATAAACAGAGAGCTAGCCTCTGTATTTATCACGCACTCACTCACACTTAGTTGTAGCGCATAGCTGAGGAAGAAGAAGACACTAGGGATAGGAAAAAAGAGGTTGTTGTTGTTGGGAGATCATCTTACTGTCACGTCCCCATGCCTCCGACCGGCGAAGAGGACGCGACACAGGCTTCAACCATCTGGGCTAAGAGCCCATGAACATGAAAATTTACAAAATAATTGCAGAAACAGAATGCTTAAACAAATTTGAGCTAAAATATGCACACAGGATTGTTTATCATGCACATATGCAATTTAATAAATATACACAACTACCATTATGTATCTTGCACAGCGGAATCAATCATGCATTCAAACAAGCATTCATTCAACATGTTCATTTCATTTTAATTAACAGTAAATATAGAATTGCAGAGGAAAAATACACAAGATCACTTATCTTATGAAAGCTTTGCTTTGCAACCAGCTACGTCGCTGCAACGTTCCACCCAACCATAGGCCAACGTGCTCCTTAATCTCTCAGCAACGCTGCCACTCCCGAGCTGGGCATGATTCTCCAAGGAATAAGGGAACTAGCAGGCTTACACATAGCCAGGGATGCACAAAACACACAGCCAAGCCAACCGAGTTGGGTTTATCAGGCCATTAAGGAGTTGGAGAAGGCAGATTGCTAAGCTGGTGAGCTCATTACAGAGCCAAGAACACCTACACCAGAACTAGCTTGACCTCTAAGACACCCAAACACACCCAACACAAGGAATCAGTCCCTTCTCTGCTACATAGTCCCTCAGGCACTGCATTCCCTTCCAGTGCTATTCAGGGGTGATGGAGAAGAAGGCCAGCCCTCTAGCTCTGTCTGCGTGGTTTCCAGCCACCAGGTTTATCAAGCAAATCTAAGCCAACATCCCTACTCCTCTCACAGTCCGAAGACCAACCATTGCACTCAGGAAACTCATTTAGCTGTCATAGCCTAAACAGGGAAAAAAAATGAATCTCAAGTGACATACAACAATTCCCAAACGCAGCAGCAACACACTTGCAGCAGGGGAAAAATCAACAGTCCGTCCAAGGCAATTGAGCCACGGGAAGACTCACACAGACCACAATGGAAACGAATTTACAAATTCCCGTCCTGGGTGTGAGTAACAATCAACGCAGAACCCACAAATTCGACCCATGGAAAAGGATTCAGCCACATCATTCACAAATCCATGGAGGAAAACGGCGTGGGTAAAAACCAGGAAATTCCTGTGCGTGGAAAGAAATAACGGACGAGAAATGGTGGAAAATGAACAGAGCACAAAGAGGATGTGAAATTCGGCGTGCGTGAGTGTTCAGCAAACTCGTGGAGCCCAGAAAATGCTTGCGTGAGACCCAAAACGCCAAGAGCCTGTGCGTGAGGATGAACAACAATGGAGAGGATGCGAATTGCAAGTCTCCAGCGTTTTTGAAACTCGTGGGGAGGAAGAAGAGTCTGTGTGAAGGATGAGGACGAATTGAATGAAGGGCATAGGCTAGGACTGACAGTCCTGCCATCCCCTACCCCAAAACAATAACTGCCATAACGCCTCCCAGCTGCCAACAGAGATCATTAACTGAAGGTAGTTGGAATAAAACAAAAGAAGATGGCACATGGGTTTTTCCCTTTTTTGGCCCAAGGTTTGACAAATTCCCCCCCCCCCCCACATCCTCATCCTTGGGAAAATCATGCCCCATTCGATTTAGTTGCCGCGACCGTAGCTGGTTGTGTTCATTTTAATTAATTATGATGCATATTTACATGATAACCATCATTTAATATGTGCCGCATGCCCCGATATACCATCGGTGACAAATTTAAATCCAACACATAGGATAACCGATCAATGGTGGGGCCTTGGCATTTAGCTCCACACCAGGATCATTTGCAATATACACATCATATACATCTAATGTAACGGGGTCAAAATCGGGACATTACACTTACTGTTTTGGGGTTTTACTTTTGGTGTTGATTCTATCTCTGAAGAAGTTGTGGGGTTTTCTCCATTTATGGTTTCCCCGAGGAAAAACACTGTGTTCATTGTCTCTTGTGTTTGATTACTGTGCTTGTTATTCTCTCAGTTAAAGATCCTAATATGATGCTAGCTTAATGTTAAAAATCTAACATGGTATCAGAGCCAACCTGAGAAGATGAAACTGTGCTACTATGAGATCTAGGGATTCCTACTTTGTGGATATTCCTCCACATATTTTCAGTAAAAGAAGGTTGGAATAACTCTCCTCCTTAGGGCACATCTTTCTGTCGAAGCAGAATCCAATTCTGAGGTTTTTCAGTTTTGGACCTGACACTGCTGCCGAAAATTAGGGCTTTCCACAGAAGTGGAATTTTCAGTGAGCCCATGCCTGGATTGATATCCTCCTCAAAATCGAAGTTAGGGATCAATATCAAAGCATTTGGTTGGACAGAACTCCAAAAACGCAAAACCCTAATCTGCTCCTGAACCAACACTGCATAATTTTAGCTCCAAATCCAGATCCGATATCTTGACTTGGTAAGATCTAAATATTTTGCATTTCCATTTGAGGTTCTCAGTTAATATGTCTCATCATACCAAGCTTGATGAAAAGCTTGAGGGAGCTAATAACTTCTGAGCCTGGAAGTATAGGATCTCCCTAGTCCTAGAAGAAAATGAGTTGGACTCCTACATCCATGAGGAGATTCCAGTTCTAGAGGGAGATGAGGCTAAGGCCTTACATAAGAAGAAATTGGTTATGGCGAAGAGTATCATTGCTGATTCAATCAAATATCACCTCATACCACAGGTGTCCTCCCTAAAGGAACCTAAAGCTATGTTTGATTCCCTAACCAAACTGTTTGAAGGAAACAACATAAACCGAAAGATGACTCTGAGAAACAAACTGAAGAATGTAAAGATACAGAATGCAAAAACCATCCAGTCTTACTTTACAAGGGTCTCTCAGATCAAGGAACAACTGGAAGCAGTAGATGAAGAAGTAGAAAATGCAGAGATTGTAATGACCACCTTGAATGGCCTCCCTAGATCATGGGACTCCTTTATTCAAGGGATCTATGCCAGAAAGAAGTTAGTCAATTTTAGTAGACTATGGGAAGAATGCTCTCAAGAAGAAGCTCAGGTAGCAGCTCGAGAAGAAAATATGGGAAGTGAAGTTCAAGCTCTCATAGTACAATCCAAGAAAACCAGATCTAGCCACCATAGAAGTAAGTACTCTCATCAAAGGAATAACTCTAGAAAGCCTAGACCTTTATCTAAGTACATTTGCAATACATGTGATGAAAGAGGACATTTTGCTAGAGACTGTCCTAGAAACAAAAGTAGCTCTCACAAGAAGAAGGGAAACAAGAGAAGATATCATGCTCATGCTGCAGAGGATGATGAACCTTCCACAAAGAGAAACAGACAAGTCAGTGATGATTCTTCAAGTGATGAAGAATATGTTATAATCTCTACTCTCATGGGAACTATCACACATGGCAGAAATGATTGGCTTATAGACAGTGGTGCTTCCAAACATATGACATGATTCAAGGAATCCTTTGTAAAACTATCTGAACATGAATCACCTCACAAGGAGAAACTTGGAGATGACTACTGATATCCAATAAAAGGTAGTGGTGAATCCGCATACAAGCTAGACTCTGGAAAGTCTATCAAGATGAAAGATGTATTGTTTGTACCTGGACTAAAGAAGAACCTCCTCTCCATATCTGCATTGGATGCAAAAGGAATGAGGGTTGCATTTGTAGATGGCCAAGTCCTCATGTGGCCAAAGGGAAAGTCTTTCGATGATGCAACAATGATTGGGGAACAAGAAGGAGGACTATACAAATTGAAGGGCCAACAAGAATAAGCTTTGGTGCATGACTCGGTAGAACCAGATGAGGTTTGGCATAGAAGGCTTTCACATGTGCATTACAGAGCACTACCACTTGCAAGCAAAGTTGTTGAAGGACTCCCAAAAATGCAAACAAAACATGAAGGTGTATGCAAAGGATGTGTGAAAGGGAAGACCACAAAGAAGACATTTCCAAGTAGCGAGAGAAAAGCAAAAGGAATCTTGGAAATCATCCACTCCAATGTATGCGGTCCAATGTGATCAAGTTCACTAAGCGGGTATGCATACTATGTTTCTTTTATCGATGATTATTCTAGAAAGGCATGGATATACTTTATGAAGAACAAAGATGAAGTATTCACTAAGTTCAAGGAATTCAAAGTCTTGATCAAGAACCACACTGAAAAGAAGATCAAGACAAGTTTCTATCAGATAATGGCAGAGAATTCACTTCGAATGAATTCAAAGAGCTATGTAAATAATCAGGGATTAAGAGGGAGTTGTCCACTCACTATAATCCACAATATAATGGGATTGTAGAAAGAAAGAATAGAACTATCATGGAAGCTGCAAGAGCAATGCTTCATGATCAATATATTCCTATGCATCTGTGGGCAGAAGTTGCCAGAACAGCGGTGTATGTACAGAACCGTACTCCACACAGAGTACTCGAGAACAAGACTCCTGAATAATTCTTCTCCGGCAAGAAATCAGAAGTAAGCCATCTCAGAATATTCAGCTGTCTTGTATACATACACATTCCGAAAGAAAAGAGGACGAAGTTAGATCCTCCAGGAAAGAAGGGTATATTTGTGGGATACTCTGAAAGTTTGAAGGCTTACAAAATATACTTCCCAAGATTCAAGAAGATTGACATTAGCAGAGATGTGACATTTGACAAAGATTCAGCCTACATCAAATCCAGGAATAAACCAACTGAAGAACTTGAAGAAACAAGAGCAACTAGAGTTCATGATACAACCATGAACGGATAAATTCAAGAAGAATATCGAGAATTAGAATAACCTCAAGAACCTGTAGATCCACCTCTGGAGAAGAATCCTCATAAGAGGAAACCTGCTTGGGTACATGAAATTATCCAAGGTGCAGAAAGATATGGAGCTTCAGAAGAAACAACCAGAGGAAGAAAAAGAACTAGGCCAGGTTCCAGTTATGTAGCTTTGCTATGTGACATTATTGATAAAGAACCTTCCAACTATGAAGAAGCGGTAGAAAGGAAAGAATGGAAGGATGCTATGATTGAAGAGTATCAATCGATAATGAAGAATGACGTTTGAGATTTTGTACCAAGACCAGAAGGGAAGTCCATTGTAACTTACAAATGGATCTACAAGATCAAGCATGCTATAGATGGCAACATCGAGAAATATAAAGGAAGATTCATGGCTCGTGGTTTCTCTCAGAAAGAAGGAATAGATTATGAAGAAACCTTTGCACTTATAGCTAGATACACTTCCATCAGATGAGTACTTGCTCTGGCTGCAGTGATGAAATGGAAGATACACCAGATGGATGTCAAGACTAATTTCTTGAATGGTGTAGTATAAGAGGAAGTGTATGTGGAGCAACCACTTGGTTTTGAGACACATGACAAGGAATCTCATGTCTGCAGATTGAAGAAAGCCCTGTACGGTTTGAAATAGGCACCCAGGACATGGTACGGTAGAATTGATGGTTTCCTATCTAGTTTGGGCTTTACCAAGACTAAAGCAGACTCCCACATTTACTACAAGATTGAATATGGCAATCCAGTGATACTCCTACAATATGTAGATGATCTGTTTGTAACGGGTATGGATGGGTTGATTGCTAATATGAAGAGGAAACTTGCTATCGAGTTTGAAATTAAAGACTTGGGTATGATGCACTATTTCTTAGGCATGGAGGTGTGGTAGAATGCGGATGGAATATTCCTTAGATAAGGGAATTATGCAGTAGATATTCTGAAGAGATTCAGAATGATGGACTACAAGGCCATAACCACACCAATGGCATCGAACATGAAGCTATTGAGTGATTCTTCATCAGAAGTGGTTGATGCTAAGATGTATCGTCAGATGATCGGGTCCTTGATGTACCTGACGAACACAAGACCAGATATTTGCTTTGCTGTGAACACCTTGATCCAGTTCTTGACAGATCCGAGACATGTTCACTTGATTGCTGCAAAGCATATTCTGAGGTACCTGAAGGGTACATTTGACTATGGGCTCAATTATGAGGCAAATCAGAACATTAACCTAGAGGGTTATGTTGATTCAAATTGGGATGGTAGCGCCATCGATAGGAAGAGCACTTTAGGATGTTGTTTCAGTATGGGATTAGGTGTGATCTCTTGGTTTAGTAGGAAGAAATCCTGTGTGGCATTGAATACAACTGAAGCAGAGTATGTTGCAACTTGTTCAGCTAGTTGTGAGGGAGTATGGCTGAGAAAGCTACTATATAATTTATTTGATCTCCAGATGGATGATACTTGTATATATTGCAACAACCAGAGTTGTGTGCAGTTGTCAGAGAACCTTGTGTTCCATGACAAGTCAAAGCATATCAAGATCAAGTATCACTATATCAGGGATATGGTGCAGAGAGGAGCAGTGAAGCTCCAGTATGTTGCGATGGAGGAACAGATAGATGATGTATTGATGAACCCATTAGCTAGAGTGAAGTTTGAGTACTCCAGGGAGAAGCTTGGTGTTCTCCAGATCGAGATTCCCTCCAAGGGGAAATGATGAGACCGAGAGCCATTCCGACATGGTGAGAGGATTAGGTTCCTTCCATGGTCAAATGTAAGGGCTGAGAAATTCTATCATGGTGAGAGGATTTGGTTCCTTCCATGTCAGATATGAGTGCTAAGCCATTCTGATGTGACTGTAGGATTGGTCCCTACATGATCAGATGTAAGGGCTAAATGCCATTCTTGGAATCGAGGCACTTGGTCAGTTACCAGGAAAACTCAGTCTTAGACTGAGGGCCATTTTGATATGACTGTAGGATGTAGTCTTACATGATTAGATGTGAGTGCATGACCATTATGATGTGATTGATGGAGGTGTTCCCACTTGATAAAATATAAGGGCTGATGCCATTCTCTGGGAGAATGGAGGCACCTGGTTAGTTATCAGGAATCCTCAGTCTGGGACTGAGAGCCTTTTCGATGTGGTGTTTTCGAACATGGTTGAATGTAAGTGCAGAGCCCTTTCGATGTGGTGTTTTCTAACATGGTTGAATATAAGTGCTGAGCCCTTCCGATGCGGTGTTTTCGAACATGGTTGAATGTAAGTGATGAGCCTTTCCAATGCGGTGTGTTCGCACATGGTCAGATATAAGTGCTGAGCCATTCTAGTGCAATGTGTTTACACATGGTCAGATGTGAGTGCTGGGCCTTTCTGACAAGATGAGGTCAGATGTGAGTGCTAGGTGTGCCTTTCTGACAATATCAGGTTAGATGTAAGAGTTGGGCGGGCCATTCTGACTTAGGGTCATATATAAGCACTGATGAATACCTACATGAAGGGTAGGCCTACAACCAACATGAAAAAGGGCTGGCTCTATAGAACTTCCTGTGACGAGAAGAATTGAGAGATAGCACTGATGATGATGATCTAGATCAAGTGATGATGTGACGTCCCCAAGCCTCCGACCGGCAAAGAGGACGCGACTCCACTAGCTTTATCAGACCGGGCTAAGAGCCCCATGAACATGTACATGCATAAATAAAATGTTGAAATACTAAAACAGAATGCTGGGAAGAATGCATGACAGTATAACATGCACAAATTCAATTGTTCATCATACACAGCTTAATTAATTCATCTTGCACAGCGAAAACAACATGCATTCCCACAATCATTCTTTCAACATGTTCATTTCATTTCCATTATCAGTAAATATAGAATTGCAGAGGCAAAGTAAACAAGATCACTTATCTTATGAGGAACTCGATCCGCAACCAGCTACGTCACTGCAACGTTCCACCCAACCATAGGCCAGCATGCTCATCAATCTCTTAGAAACGCTGCCACCCCCGAGCTGGGCATGATTCTCCAAGGAATAAGGGAACTAGCAAGCTTACACATAGCCAAGATACACAAAACACATAGCCAAGCCAACAAAGTTGGGTTTATCAGGCCATTAAGGAGCTGGAGAAGGCAAATTGCTAAGCTAGTGAGCTCATTACAGAACTAAGAACACCTGCACCAGAACTAGCCTGACCTCTAAGACACCCATCCACACCCAACACAAGGAATCAGTCCCTTCTCTGCTACACAGTCCCTCAGGCCCTGCATTCCCTTCCAGTGCTATTCAGCGGTGATGGAGAAGAAGGCCAGCCCTCTAGTTCTGTCTGTGTGGTTTCCAACACCAGGTTTATCAAGCAACCCAAGCCAAAATCCTTACTCCTCACACAGTCCGAAGACCAACCATTGCACTCAGGCAATTAACTTAACTGTCACAGCTTAAACAGGAGAAAAGAATTACACAGCCCCAAATGTAACAGCAAAAACGGCTCACAACATGGGGAAGAACACACAGTCTTGAAGCTTATCAGTGAGCACAACTCACAGCAGGGGAAAATGCCCCAAATCGTCTATGTGTGAGACCAACAGTCAGTGAGACAGCCAAAAACGTGAATGGCTCTTCACAGCCATGGTAAAAACACATGAAAATACAAAAAACGTGAATGGAAAAATACACTAGCAGCTCCCAAAACGTGAGGAAGAAAACCCAATCCCTGGCACTACAAAAACGACCTCCAATCCATGGGAAAAATGAAGCCAACAGCCAAAAAACGTGAAAGGAAAAACACAGGAAAAACTCCAGCTGCTCCCAAAAACCCCAACGTGAAGGAGAATGGTGAGGAAAATGGAAAACGTGGATGTATGGCAGAATGGCCTACGTTTTTGGGCATTTTCCTTGCCAAGGAAGTCAGAAGACGTTTTTCAAAAATGGGTCTCTGCCCAATTCGAATTTCTTTGCCCATACTCTTCCCATTCCATGCAATAACTAACTCAACCACATTCTGGCAGAAATAAATG
>LPNX010700788.1:0-44603 GCA_001517045.1 Pseudotsuga menziesii
ACTAACATAGGATCATTGTCTTTTACTTCAAGACTGAATAATTTTAACATTAGTTGAATAACTTCCATTTCACTGTGTGAATCATACAGTTCTTTTAATATTTTTAATGCTTCAAAACATGATTTTGCAGGCAATATGTGCTGGCTCACCTCTTCACTGACAGTGGCAGTGATTACAGCTAAGGCTTTCTTGTCTTTTGTTCTCCAAATGGCCTTCTCTTTCTCTGATTCTAGAGGTCCAGGGTCTGTGGTTATGGTCTTTCTAGCTGCTGTCTCTATTGTGGTGCCTTCACAAATGCCGTCCCAAAGGTCATTGTAGATGAAGGCAGATTTGATCTTCCTCCACCATTCTGAATAGGTGTCTTTTCCGGTGAGAGTGGCACCGACTATAGATGCTATAGATTGCATTTTTACAACTGTCAGTGTAATTTTCAAAGAGAAATAAAAAATAATAACCTTGCAGGTCTACAGTCTCTACCAAGGTGAATACAATGCAAGTTTATAGCAAATATATCAGTAGATACAAAATATATCACTGTCAGTTATACAGCATTCAGCATTTTCACATATTAGTCTGAGATCCGTGTGCAATCTGTCAATCTCAGTCTAATGCAGACTTTGCAAGAAAAATTAGGGTTTACTTCAACAAAAAAGGGTTCACTTCAAAATTCACGCAGCATATATATGATCAACGCATATATATATCAGATAGCAATACCACAGATATCAGATACCAATCCAGGCACCAGTTTTCAGGCGTCCTTCAATGCAGGCACCAGTTTTCAGGCAGCATACAACACATCAGAGAGTCGCCTCTCTCACCCCACCAGGCAGTCTCCAGGTTGCAGCAACAATTCTAGGAGGAATCTTTACCAAAAAACACTGAAAATAATCAGTTTTCACCGTCAAATCACCAGCTTACACCTTTACAAGGCTCGAAATCACCGGTCTGCAAAAAAATTAGGGTTCAGCTCGCAGTAGTTCCAGCATTCTAGCAATATACATTGCACTGTGCTGTGTAGGAGTCATGCAGCACAATCACCAGTATATATCAACGCAATCACTAGTATATTATCAACGTAGTATATTATCAGACGCAGTCTTTATATCAACGCAGTATATTATCAACACAATCACCAGTATATTATCAACGCAGTATATTATCAGACTCCACGCAATCTTTATATCAACGCAGTATGCAATCACCAGTATATTATCAACGCAGTATATTATCAGACTCCACGCAATCTTTATATCAACACAGTATGCAATCACCAGTCCATAGCTCCAAGCAGCTCTTAGACAGTCACACAGCCTTCAACATACATTATACCACGTAACTCTGCAACGGCACGCTAATACAGAGAGAGCACGCGCGCCATCTTCAACATATGTATCAGTCTCTTCATAAAATCGCAGAGGAGAGGTACCGCCACAATATCGCAGCACAAAACTGGAGGAAGAGAGAGCCTGATTACAAATTAGGGTTTTAGGCACAGTGGAAGATACCAAAGGAACTTTATGTTGCCCTTCAATGGCATCTAGAACCTCTCGCAGACAGTGATAAAAATGTTTCAGGATAAGAGAGTGATGAGATGCAGATAATCACAAAAAAAACACAGAGAATTGAGGGAGTGACGGCAGGTGGAGGCCGTAGTTCCAAATGAGAGCGCAGCTTCTATCTCACTCACAAAAAAATTAGGGTTAGGTATACCACAATCTTTCTAGCAGAGAATAAACTTAGGCAGATGGAGTAATGCATACATTGCATGCGACTCCACTGGCAGACTGATGGAGCAGTCTGGCAATGGACTGGCAAGCAGAATGCCAGTAATGGGCAGAAATGCAGCAGGAGTTATGGCAGACAGCCTTGCTCTGATACCACTTGTTGGTAATAACTCCCGATTTCGATATTATTCTAATGGAAATGCCTATATTTATACAAATCATGTGACGGTTGGGTTTCACCTTCCGCCCAGCCCTTTTGGATTCTTACTATTTATTTATTTTACAATAATCCCTACGGATTATATTCTAACAAGAACAAACCAAATTTTGAGGATATGATTTCTCCTGTGGTCTTCTGAGTCATCATCAGCTTACTGGGATCCTGATGCATTGCACCTAATGCCCAGCCCCAAACATCCATCTAAAACCGATTCATGCAAATCTCTCATGAGTCTAATTTAGACTTATCACAGTCCTCGTTACTCCTTATGTTTGATCCTTTCTACAGTCTTCTGAATCTTGATTGCAATTCAGGTTCAGCTTATGGTTCCCAGAAGGTCTTATTTTGTTGCTGTAAGCTTCATAACTGGGCCAAGGCCACCACAACCCAAGCTTAATGAGTTTTAATGCTCCTCATGGTTAGGTTAATAATGTTATGGTTTTACAATAGAGATGGCATGTCTCCATTCCTGGAACTTCGTGTAGCTTACGCTCCCACATCCCAAGCTTAATGAGTTTTAATGCTCCTCATGTGTAGTTTAATAACGCTATGGTTTTACAATAGAGATGGCATGTCTCCATTCCTGGAACTTCATGTAGCTTACGCTCTTATATAAGGTGGTCGTTTATTGCATAAAAATTTTCAAGTTTTCCCAATTATTAATTAGAGGCCAATACCGATGCTTTGGAGACCTTTTAAAGCATATACAGCCTTTTGGATACACCATTATGTAAATAAATAGACACAGCTTGAATATATATATATATATATAGAGAGAGAGAGAGAGAGAGAGACTTGACAATTTGGACAAGGTTCAATATGTTGGGTGTGAGTTCATTGAGCTAGCGACAATGAGGTAACTACCACACTTGTGGATGCCCTCAACTGGTAGCAACACTACCCTTGCAACTTAGGAAGCTACCTTGAGAACACATAGGGCACCTTTTGATAGGAGCAACAATGGGGTAGGGTAGAGGCACTTAAACCTTAGGCAACATCACAGATGCCAGCATCCAGGCCATCCAACCACCGATTCACATTTTAGTTTCTAAAACTACTCCACACAGACTGAAATCTCCCTTCCAAAATATATATGAGGAGACATGGCAGTCTCTTCCATACAAAGGTTGAGTTTATGTTATGTTGGCTGGGATGAACCTTGGAAACCAGAGTTTCATGAACAAGTCACCTCTACCCCAAACCAAGTACTTTCTTCCATTAAGCTCAAAAATTTGAAAAAGAAAAACTACAGAAACAAGAACTGAACCCTTGCACAAAAGCTTACCTACCGTGAAGCCCATTGGCCAATATATATTGATCGTCTCCAATAGAGTTGAATTATTTTGCAAAACGCAATTAAATTTGCAAGCCCTTTTCCTTATACTCATTCATATTATATTCAAGATCTTTTTCAAAGAAGTGCACAGCTAGAGGTCTCCTTGTTTTTTATTGGCAAAACAGAAAATTTAACGGTTTCCAATTACAGTGATTTAGTAAATGAGTGCCTTATTCAAGGGTTATGGAGTCGGGAGCAACACTACGTGATTGAACTTGACTATGATGCAATAATAACTCGGCAAAGATACTAACAGCACTGTTTACCAGTCATGACAGATCTGAAATTTCACGTACAGCCAAGTACATATGTTGTGCTTGGCTATAAGTAACATTAAAAGATAACATATGAAGCAATAGGACAGTCTTCTATTGAATAACCATTAACATTACATATCCCAGTTGTGATATCATAACAGCTTAAAGAAAATAGACAGATCTTTCTTGTCAGTCCTTTTGCTAATTAAACCCACCATGAAAAGTAATATATTATGTCCCAGCAAAGTAGAAGTACCATAATAACAGCCTTACATGAAAATATCAGCCCTTCAAAAAAATACATCAAAGCTCCAAATCTGCCCAAAGCTCCTTCGCAGTCACAATATGGCTTTAGGGTTTTCTCTCACAGCTAAAATCACAAATTGCAAATGAGGTGAAGCCTCTCTTTCATAGGCTCCATTCCTAACTACTCATGAATAGAATACGCTAAAATCCCTTCAAAGTAAAAGTGCCAAAGAGAGCTAGATACATCCATTTCACATACCTGTGCTTTGGCTATTGCACTTGTTCTGTTGGACTTTTTCTATTGATCAACACAATCAGGCAGGAGCAACCTGCCCCAAAAGAAACGACATCAAATTTGTGAAGAAAGAGCATACCATGTTGCGAATTAAAAGAAGATATACCTGTAATGTAATGTAATGGTTGTAAGCGTCTCTACTTTTCTTCAATGAAATTCAATTTCAAAGACACAAAGCCATATGCTTCCTTTACAGAGGGAAAAAAAATGTAATCGTTGTTTCTGGAGCAGCGTCCAACATTTCTTTCCTTGAATCAATTTCAAATTCAAAGAAAGAAAGCAACATGCCTCATGTATCATAAACTACAAGCCACAACACCCAGACAGATGCAAACAGAAAACTAAAACATAGACAGACACACACAGAAAACTAATACACACACACAAAACGGATACAGAGGAATATTAAAAATCAATTTCGACAAAATTGGAGACTGACAATAAACTTGGACTAACAACAAATCAATATTGATTAGTTACTTCTCTTCAGCCTCCCAGAAGATCCACGCATTAAAACGCAATGAAGGAAAGCAGAAACTCTAATTAAAGCACCCCATCTTTTCTCAACACCCTAATTGTTAAGTCTATTAACAAAGAAAATAAGAAAAATCTGCTCACAAAATATACCTAGAGGCAAACGAGCTAATAAAAGAAAAATAATAACCATTTATTAAAAATGTACATAGAGACATACCTGTGTGCGCTTTTGCAGTTGTTTTCTTAGGGTTTTTCTATTGATCAACACAACCAGGCAACCAGGCATGAGCAACCTGCCCGAAAAGGAACGACCTCATATTCGTGGAGAAAGAGGATACCGTGTTGCTAATTAATGAAACTGGTATGAGATGAGTAGAGAAAGAAGATACCCTATTGCTAATTAGTAAAAATGAGCATACAATCATATATACTTGTTATACCTGTTATACCATCAAGATGTGATGGTTGTTGGCGTCAATGAAGTAGCGTGCGTGCAGCATCTCATCACTGTTTTTCTTCAATCAAATCTAAATTAAAAGACAGAAATCCACAAGCCCCCTTTATCATAAGCTACAACCCACAACACAGACGAGGGGCACACAATGAAGAGACACACAGAAAACAAATACACAGATCACATTAAGAAAACCAAGAATGATGATAAATAACCGGGAAGGTAACAGGTGAGTATCAGAGGGGCCACGGAAGGTAACAGCCGTGATTTCACTGCAGACGACCAGAACCCGAGCTCCCTGATTGTTCTCCAAGCTCCCCGATTGTTCGCAACACGGAGAACGGTGCCTCCAGCGAAGCAGGGGAAACTTGAGGAACAAGCATTGTCCGAGGCGGTGGAAAACTTCAGCACAGCGGGTAAACCAAAAAACCAACAGACAAACATCAAACACGTGTGGCAGAATCTGATTGGAGCTATAGACGAAAAGGAACAATGGTATTCTGAACTTGTTCGGAGATAAACGCCTTACGGCATAAATATTAAGACTTTAGTAGAAAGTCAAAGTAGAATTCAAAGGGTTAAAAATAGTATTGTTTTTTTTAAATATTAAGATTAACTTCAAACTTAACTTTATTTTATTTTCACCATAGGTCTTTGCCAAACTCCTATTTTTGGAGAGATAAAATATTTAAACGTATAAAGTGTTTAAATATATTTGTATTTAAATCCATTTTAATTACATATCTTTCACGAAGATAAAATATTGAAATCTATAAAGTGTTTAAATATATTTGTATTTAAATTCATTTTAATGAGATATCTAATAAGCACGAAGATTCAAAGAAATAGAGATTTAATTTTTTATATATTTATAAGAAATTAAGATATATTTATTTTAATTGTATATTTTTAGTTTTTAATGATATTTTTAGGTTTTTCTTATCATGCTTAACTATTTTTACGGAATGTTTAATTTAAGGCATTTAAATATGTAAATATATTTGTATTTAAATTATAGTAGCATAATTCATTGTATACAAATTATTGGACATATTTGTCTACATTTTTAACACATATTATAAAATAAGAATTATTTAAATTTTATTGTTTTATTTTTAATTTTGTTCATAGCCTTTTCATAATTAGTTTTAGATTTTAAAATTTTAAGGCTTTAAAATTTATAATATATATTTTGTTTTATTCTTTAATTATAAATATAAAATATTAGATTAAATTTAACATAGGTTTATTTTGTAATATAATTTTAGGAACTAGTTATGATATTAGATTTTAATTAGGATAATATTTTTTGGAATATATTATTAGAAATTTGTTTTATTGTTTGTAATTTGTTTTTGCATTTTTATTATTTAATATTTTTATAATTAAATTTATAGATACATTATTAGATAAATTATTCTCCCTCGTGGAGACTATATATAAAAAGTTTTAATGTTTTCTTTTATTTTTTGTGACAGGAAGTAGAGAAAAATGGCCCATGGCGGGGCCTTACATGCAAATATTGAATGTTTTATGTATACTTAAAAAAATGAACTTTGAAAATGAGTTGTTTTTAAATCCATAAGGAACCTACTCTAGTATTTTTTTCGTAGTAGATTTTTTCATTACGCATTTTTTCCATATCAAATCGTATTGGGATCCATATTCATACTCGAATTATGCTACTATGATTTAAATTCTTTTTAATTCAACATCTAACAAGTAGGGAGATCAAAATAAATATAGATTTAATTTTTTATAATTAAAAGGGATTAAGATAAATTTATTTTAATTTTTTGTATTGTATATTTTTATATTTTTATGGTTTTTTCTAATTTAAAATTATTATAGTCAATTATTTTTATTTTTTCATTTTTACTAACTATATTTTTTTTAATAACTTTACTAAATAAAACATCTCCAAAGATCTTTATAAAAAATACAAATTAATATTAGATTTTAGTGAATTGGGTCTAGTTTGAGTAGTTATGGAATTGTTATGGAATTGAGGGTTATCTTCTCTACCTATATTCTATTATTATAAGTGACATGCTGAGTTCATAATGAGTAAATTGTTGTAATGGCTTCGAGCTCTATTAATGTTGACTTGGAATTATACCCTCAATAATCTATGATTTACCCTAGGTACCATTCTTCAAATGTGGAGAAGAGCTTTGTGGTTTGCCTATGACTAAAAAAAATAAAATTGAATTTCAAGTATGGGGTGGTAGGTGTCGGGATCATCTTTATTCGTGGAGGAAACTAATAAATTATTTAGTCTTGGGGGTTACGGTAAATGATAAGGAATCAGGTATGGGTAGTAGCTCTACTACGGGGATTAATGGTATTATAACATCAATGATACCAATATTTCCTAGTGATAGATAACTTAATGGTGATCGTTAATCATATGCTCCTAAACTTGACTTCTCTCAAACCCTTGCTAAGTCTAGGCGGTCTCTAAATCCATTTACAGCATTAAAATTTACAAATTATATTTAAATTAGTACAATTTTGTAAATTTTAACAATAGACATCTGATATAATTTTTAACTTAGATTGTCTAGTCATGTTTTCTTTTATGTCATGACTAAATTAGTTATTTGTTTATCCCATGACTAAATTTGTTATTTATTTTAGCCATTTGTAGTTGTGATCACTTAAAATTACTCAAATTTGGTCATATTTCACTTAAAAATTGTGCAATGACCAATTTGTTTGATGGTTTAATCATTTATTTCACTTGGTGACCAACTTTTTTGGTCACTTGGTCATTTATCACCCATTTTTCTACTAGTGTTGGGAGCGATCAACAGGGTTCTCTGCAGAGAATTAGCCAGCATCTCATATAACATCAAAGGAAAACATACAAGAGCGGGTGGAACTATCTGCATGGCTTCAGCAAGACAATACATGGAAAAATGGTTGTGGGTAACAAGGGATGTTATATCTCCTTTTATAGGAGCGGAACTATAATGGGGAGGTGTTATGCATGGTAAGGACCAGATATGTAACGATACGTCGGGGTGTGGGTATCGGATAGGGATCTTCATGATGGTCATCACACAAGTTTAAGGTTACAGTTTGGGGAATCAAAAGTGAGAGAAGTGGATACTGATGAGGGATCCATCATATGGATGGGACAACTAGGTTGTCATATATATGGGATGTTTGATCTTTCCAAAATTTCATATAGACTTAGTTGGAATGGTTGTCGCTTCACACAACTGATAAAATTGATGCATTCTTTCAATCCAGGTGTTTATTTCTTGATGTTTCATATATTTTGATTTGATGTGTTTATGTTTTGTTGTTTCTAATTTTTTGGAATGCTTGTGTTTTTATTTTGATGTTTCCCCATGCAGCCCATCTGGATCAGGCCATGTAACTACTTATGAATCATCAACTCTTTCTTTAAAGATCCAAATGGGCCTTTAGTGTCTCTAAAGTGAAATATTTAGGCCATATTGTTAGTTAGGAGGGTGTGCATGTGGATTTGAATAAAATTGAGGCAATGACAGATTGGTCTCACTCAAAAAATCTTAAATTCTAGGAGTGTTTTTGGGGTTCACTCGTTACTACAAAAAAAATTCTATGGAAAGATTGTAAAATTGCAACTCCACTCACAACTTTGTTCAAGAAAAATGCTTTCAACTGGATTGAAAGGATTTCCAGGACTTAAAGGAGGTTCAATGTACCACCCTTGTACTTACTTTCCCTGAATTCACAAAAAAATGTGTCCTCAAATGTGATGCCCCCATTGGAAAATTCCTCATGCAAGAAGGTAAGCTTTGTATCTTTTACTAGAAAACAACTCTATGAGTAGCATTTGGGAAAATCAACTTATGAAAAAGAGATGAATCATGGCCATATGGTGTCCATACCTACTTGGACATTGATTTGAAATCAAAACCAATCATTGCAACCCAAAATACTTTTTGAAACAAAGAACTTCCTCCCCTAAGCAACAAAAATGGCCACCAAAATGTTGGGATATGACCGTGTTCTTAATTTATTAGAAGAGTGAGGAGAATGTAGTAACAAATGCTCTCTCTAGAAAGTATGAAGAAAAAGGTTCCCTATTTTCCCTCTCCTTCATCGTAGCATATTGGTTGAATGATGTCCAGAATGATTCACATATCCCAAACTCAAAAGCATGATATACCAACTCCAAATGTGATTCAGAAGCATTTTCTCTAAAACCAAAACTTTAAAGTGTGGTCAGGTCATAATACCATGACACTATCCCAATGAGGGGTGATTGTAAATTCTTTGTAAAAACACGTGATTTTCTCTTCGTTAGTAAGTATAAGTATTAGAAGATACTAATTGATACAAGTGTAAATGAAATGGTGAGTCATGGAAACTAATTCCATAATCAAAGGAATGACTCAAGAGAGTATGGAGATAATTTAGGAGTTGAGTTGCCTGACTATAGCAATTAGGTTGAGGAGTTGTTAGTAGTGACAGGTTTGAATTGCTAAATTTAGAAACTATTGCATAAGATTAGGAAATAGCTTCCATAATTATGGGAGTTGGTTGAATGAGCTTTGAGCTCGGTTCTGTAGAGAATTAAAAAAATTGTAACCCTACGGGCAGGAAAAAAAGAGAAAAAAAAGGGAGAAGCGAGATAGCTAGGGTACGAACTCGGTAGAAGGGTTCAGGGTATGGAATTGGCCACTGAAATTATATCAGGCCATAGATTAGAATTTTCAGATGATATGTACAGTCTCATAGTGTTAATGAAAAGAAGATTCACTCTATTGTGTGTGAGATTGTTTTTTTTTTTACATTTTTGGGTGAAAATATTTAGACAATCTAAGTGAATGATGTAGTTATGTGCGTAACTACAGTATGTGTGTAAAACTTGCACATGTTTCTCAAAGCTAAAGGAGACTCAGGAAACCAGAGTAACTAGTGCACGTTTGATGCATGTGTAAATTGGCTTAGAGTTAATTAGAAGATGATGGTGGCAAGGGTGATAGTCACATTATGGAGATGAAAGAGCAAGTCGAAGCTTGCAGCCCATGTATGAAGACTCTGCATAGTGAAATGGAAGAAATAGTAGATTGATTGTGCAAAGAGGGGTCGTCTTTAGTTGGACAAAGAGTAGAATTTTGAATCCAGTGAGATGCCAGGACGACTGGTTCAGAATTTGTGTCAAAGAATGCAGACAAGGTCTGTGTATGGTGACTCTGCATAGAGAAATTGCAAAGAGTAGTGAGCTCATTGTGTAGATACAGTTGGAGGATTTATAGACAGAAAAATCCGACGGCTCCTGTGCGTTCCTACGATGATCGAATGATGGAAAATGATGGAAGCCGGTCAAATGTTAACAAGATTGGTCAAGTAATGACGTGGAGGTTAAGGTGCAAGGTTAACTGGTGCATGAATGGTTTTACTGTGCAGTAGTGAATGAGGGAATCATTGACAGAAATGAACGATGGTTGTGCATTGTTGAATTGAATCAAACGGTGAGAAGGCCACGATGGTAGTCCAAGAGTGATGTGGACAGTCAAACGGTGGCATGGAAGTACAGTGGTACTTGGTCTTAACCATTGCGATCTGGTGTTGGTTATATGTGGTGGTCACTTGAGGGTCAAGAAATGATGGAGATTCAGTTATAGGCGGAGGTATTATATTGTGGGAGGAAGTGCCTGAATTTGGGAGCTTATAAACACTTTATAAAATGGTGCAATGGCCCTTGGGTTTTCAATACATGGTTGCATACGTTGAGAGGAGAAATGCTTCAAGGGACTGAAGTATCGCAATGGAATCTTAGTCAGTAAGGAGGAGAGCCTGGGAATTGGTGTTTTTGGTTCACATACACCTTGATTTTGAAGCGCAAGTTAAAAAAAAAGACAAGTTGGATTTGATGGAGTATTGACAAGTTCACCTAAAAATGCTAAAGACAAAGGTAGGGTGAGAAGTGGATTCAAATGGTTATAGAGGGGTTTTGTAATCATGAAAAGTGTGTGAAAGGTGAAAGTACACACAAGGCAGAGGAGGTTGGGTAGACCTAGCCATAGAATGCTACCAATTTTTGGTATCAAAGCAATAAAGGTTCTTTGGGAAGAACAAAGGAGAACTATGAATAGATTATTTGTAAATAATGGCTTGTGAAGAGTTCACAATAGAGAAGAAATTACAGACAGCAAGAAGGTTTTCAGCAAGACAAGGTTGAGGAAGTTTGGTAAGTGATTATGTCTTATCATTTGATTATATGAGATAATATACATATGTTCTTGGAAGGAAATAGATGAAAGGAAAGTATGATAGTGAATCATAGCCTGGAAACATGTAAAGGGATACAAGACAATGTTTTTTGAAGGCAAGAAGACAGACTAGCAGTCTGTAGAGAAGAGGAGCTTTGCATGCAATAGTAGAAGAGGCTTGTAGCCTGAGCAGTGAGATCTCTAAAATAGAAATTTACTTTGGGAGGAGTAACTGCATGAAAGAGGTAGTAGCAGAGAAACATCTTAGCAAGAAGATCATAGCCTTAGGAGCAGCGATAAAGGAAGCCAGTGAGGGTTCCTAGGAAAAGAATAAGTGTGGCCAGAACCTAGTATTTCAAGCGAGGATTGAAGTACAAGAGGAAATTTATGTTCTCATGCAGATGAGTTGTGCGAGTAATCCTAGAAGGAGCATAGGAAATGCTCAAGGAGGGTTCTAGAAAGAGGACCAGTACTTTCCAAAAGACAAAGCACGGAGGAGGTTTGGTGAGGTGAGGTGTAGTAGGGGGGATTGTTACTGTATAGGTTGGTATAGCTCATAGAAGAGTGAAAGAAGACTCAAAAATATTACTAATAAGGGTCATAGAAGAGGTTTAGAAGGTAGCCACAAGGTGAAGACAGAAAATTCCAAGGCAAAGGGCATGAGAAGACAAATGACTGATGAAGAGTATGAGAGAGAGAATGCTGAGATAGAAGTCCATCTGGAAGTAATGATGGATTTGTTACAGAAGAAGGAGGAAGACCAGAGATGTGTTTTTCTTATGAAAAGACATTTGAAGTGGCATAAGCTACAAACGAGAAGAGAGAAACTGGTGAATTCTCAATATGAAGAAGAGATACTAAAGGCAAGAGAGTGTCTGCACTTGAAGACTGAAGCTTCAAGTGAGACCAAGAGGTCTCAATGTTTTGAAACTAATATTTTGTGTGTGCTTGCAGGTACAAAGAATGAGGAAAGACAATTTTATAATGTTGTCATAAAGGATGAATGAAGAGGACAGAATCTGAATTATGTTCAAGAAAAAAATGAGACAATTGAGCCTCATGTACATGCATAGTTGAGTGAAAGAAATTGTTTCCAGCTTACTGTGAAAGTTGAAAACAAGGATGAATTGGTCTATGATGATGGCTAAGAACAGAAAGAAGTAAAGGAGGATATCAAGTATTCATATGTTATACTTGAAGAAGCTGATAAGAAAGGCATTGAATCCTTCCTAAGTCCTACAGCAGACTTGGGATAGCAAGAGGAAGATTTGATGACTAAATCATTAAATGAGTCCATTGGGTCTTGTGATTTTAAAATTGACAATTTAAATGTGCTTGCAGGTTATGCAGAAAACAACCTATCTTTTGGAGTTGTTTTGAGTGAAGTTGGAGGTTGTCAAGCAAGGTATGATGAAGAATGTCTTTTAGAAGAAGACAGGGATGAGTTGTTGCAGTAGAAGGAATTCATAAATTATTTGTTTAATGAAGGGAGTAACTTCAATAGAGATGAAGTAGTTATGATTCATGAAATGATACTTGTTCTTGATAAGGACAAAAAGAAATTGCCTTATCTGAATGGCCAAGAGAAGAAGATTGTTGGACAAACATCTAGGGTTACCACAAAGGTCAAGGATCAGAATTCCATTTTAATGAAGGATTCTGAAATGGTGTCACAAGATGATTAGCTTGGTGACTGTAATACTCCAAAATTTCATAAAAATTTAAAATTTTTCCTATGACATTAAATATTTACCATCGTTGCTTAAGAGGGACATTTAACTATTAACAGTTAACAACATTAAGGTCTAAACTAATTCCTTTGTTAATTTATGTATGTGCATTCTTAATTATGTTCTTCCATAATTCATTAATTAAAGGTTGATTTATCAGGTGATGATCTGAAGTAACATGAGTCGAAACATATGTTTGTTTACTAGGTACTAAAAGTTATTTTATTGTTTGTAATATGAAGGAACTTCAGTTCAAGACTGGGGCTTACTTAGCATTTTAGCTAATGCAGTGAAGTGATGCTTCTTTTACAGGTATTTTTACAAGTAAGACGTTTTGTAACCAGTTTCCGGATCGAGATTAATTATCTCAACTAGCATAAATAACAATGCTAGTATATTTGTTTAATTTACAGCTTTGATCAAAATAAAGGAGGTATCGTCGAAAGTGTATTTTTACGTTTTATTTAATTTCTTGTAAGCATAAGTATTTGGAGAATCTGAATATAAACCTAGATATTCTTTTACCTAACTTCAACTATAACTTGTTCATCAAACCTTCATTTATTTATTATCAGATTAGGTCCTATATACAATTTTAGAGAAAGATAAATTTGCATACTGGGTCATTTGATACATTATTACCTGTTACCATGGTAATTCATAGGTATTTGTCTCAACTTATGTTCAAATGTTACATAAACTAGAAAAACCTAAGTCTAGGTATAGTCAAAAGGTATAGATGTTGACATTCACACACACATGGAACTTAATGATTTAAAGTAGAAAACAAATCTACTAACTGTTTTGTTTAGTTATTGACCAAGTGGAAATGCAATAATATGAACATTATATTGTTAAACAAGTAGTATTTATGCTTTGTGTAATGAAGCAAAAAGACATCATTTTGTAAATAATCTATCTAACCTAGCATTTGCATGATATTCATCTCATAAGGAGATATTATGTAAAAACTATTACCCTATATAGACAAAACTAAGCTATAATATTCTTACCAAAAGTCATGCTACATATTTATATGCTAGCAATCTTATCCATATAAGCATTTTAACCATTGAAATATCATAAGTTTTCAAAAGTATTTTTGCAAGTCCTAATATTTATCTTAAGGTCTTGTTTATAAATTAACATGGTTATAAATCTTTTGCACATGTTACTGCTATTTTCGTGGTTCTCAAAATATAGTTGTAAGTTTTAACTACACAAAGATTTCAACCAATATTATCATTTATTTTTGTTTAAATTATATTATGCATCTTATGGCATATAAGATATCGACCGTTGTTTGAAAGATTTTATAACCAAGGTTTCTGTTTGTAAAACCTTCTTATTAGCAGTTGCTCCAATGGCTGTCGAACTATAGTGCAAACCCATAAAATCGAACTGAAGGTGGAGTCCATGTGGTTGTTTGATAGTGGCTAGGGTTTTGACTTTGGAACTTTACTATATATGCTTCCCAAAACCCTAAAATCCCGCGATTAACCTATCTTATTACTACTTTGGAGAGGGAGCCGCATGTTTACGGCCTCATAGCTTCACAATTTTTTTCTGCTGCAAGTAAGGGCCTTCGTCACCATGGATTACCTCTACACGTGAGGGCCTTTGTCACCTTTGTTATTCTCTGTGTATAAGGGCGTTTATTGCCAAATCATTGCTTCTGCGAGAGCTTCCCTTCGTGCATTGTTCACTGGTGAACTCTATCTAAAATATCAGTGTGCCTTTCAGTTTTGGTTTCATCGTGGTTTTGGTGGATGGCTTAAACCATAACGTTGACTGTGAGCTTACCTATCTCTCCTACCAATTGCTAGGGTAAGAGGGTATTCAATCAATTGAAAACGCTATGTAATCAGGCTATTACACGATTGGTGGTGAAACTTCTCAGGTAAACTCATTATTACCTACTTACATTTTCCATAAATTCATTTGTTGGTTTTTATTTTATATATATACAGAAATTCATAAATTCATTTTTTTTTTCTGATCAATTCTATAAAGAATCTATAGAAAATAAATAAACAAAATCCTGCATTCTTGATTTGAATTATTCATCAGAATTTTAATCTAACCTACTATAGTAGAGTACTACCTTCTTGAAGGCATGGAAAAATACAGTTAGGTATTTTACAAATCAGTAAATTTGAAATTTCCCTAATCATTCATTCAGAATTCATCTATCTTTCCACAGTAAAAGACTTCCTTCAATAACTGTAATAAGAGATCAAGCAGACACATAACATATTATTTCTTAAAGCATTCCTTCTTGTTCCTAAGTATGCATAGAGAAATTAGAAAGAACATGTAGAACCTGGAAACGTAGCAGAGGAGAAAAAAACTTAAGGAGCTTGTTCCTCCCAACCAACTCCTAGAGATAGTTGAACTGCAAATCTTAGGACCCCCGATCCCTTCTACTGGTCCACCAGGTTGAACGCACTAGGTGAGAGAACCAGTTTAGAAAACCTCTGCAACTCTACTGAGTAATCAACAGTAATCTATCCTGCTTGTAGCAGTATGAACTCAGCTTAAATCAGCAGCACTAGTTTAGAACTTCAACACTTTTCACTCAAAGAAAACTTCTACTAGTCCCCTCCATCAAATTTCTTGTGCACTAAATTCACTCAGAATTTTCACAAGTAAAGAATGAGCAGCCTCTGTTGAATTCAAAGGGAAGTTTTATTAGCATGGCTAGGTATTTTGGGTCAGTTTTCACTTAATGAGCCACCTAATCTTTCTCCACTTTCTTTGGAAACATGACCACAAAAATAGGGAATTTTCCTCCTGCAACAGCTAGAAGTAGTTTGAGGATGCTGCCAAGTGTCAATCTGCTCTCAACCCAGCCTATTCCACCAAGTGGCCAGTAAAACCCTCATTTAACAGCCTCCTTAAGCCGTTGTCTCATCTTTCATTTATTAATTAAGAAAATATTCAGCAATTACATACAATTATCTTTGACCCCACTTGGTCATTAATTACAAACTTTATAATAAAACTATAACATAATTTCTCCTAAAACATAAAAAATAATGAAGATGAAGAAGTGAGGCAGATATGTCTCAAGCTAAAGGAGAATCAGTCTTAGAAATGAAGAAGGATGAAATTTTCCCGGAAAATCATGAAGATACAGTGCATGAAGAAGCTGAATTGATTATCAGAATCAATCAAAATCAATCAAGAAGTTGAAGGACAATCACTGAATATTGTCAAGAAAGAGGAAGAGAGCTATGTTGAAGTTGAAGAGTGGCAATTGGATATTGCAGAGGGAGATGCTTACAAAATCATAAAGGAAGTATGGGTGGCAGCAATATTTGGGGCATCATTTAGAGTAAACTTAAAAGTAAAAGCAGAAGGAAAGATAAAGAAGGTTGAAGAAGGTAATCAACAGAAGACTGAATTGGAAAAGACCATGGATGAACTATGGGAATTGTTGCAAATTCCTAAGGAGAACTACAACAGAGCAAAGGGAGCAATCCACTGTGAAGATGATTAGAAAGTAAAGAACAATGAAGGAAAAGGAAGTGGAGCACTCTAGTACAAGGTATGGAAGCCTGGAAGGTTGTAGCTAAAGGAAGATGAAGACAAGAGAGTTTATGGATAGCAGCAAACCAAGATTTGGGATCCAGGGAGAGATAAATATTGAAGGCACATGATCAACTGATCATGTATTCTTTTTGCTTTGGGAGTCTGATGCAAGAGCATTTTCTCTCAAATGGAAACTTTAAAGTGTGGTCAGGTCCTAAGACCATGACACTAGCCTAATGAGGGGTGATTGTAAATTGTTTGTAAAAACATGTGATTTTCTCTTAGTTAGTAAGTATAATTATTAGAAGATACTAATTGATACAAGTGTCAATGAAATGGTGAGTCATGGAAACTAATTCCATAATCAAAGGAATGAATCGAGAGTGTATGGAGATAATTTAGGACTCGAGCTGCATGAATGTAGCAATTAGGTTGAGGAGTTGTTTGTAGTGATAGTTTTGAATTGCTAAATTTAGAAACTGTTGCATAAGATTAGGAAATAGCTTCTAGAATTATGGGAGTTGGTTGAAAGAGTTTTGAGCTCAGTTCTGTAGAGGATTAACAAAATTGTAAGCCTATGGGAAGGAAAAAAAGAGAAAAAAGAGGGAGAAGAGAGATAGCTAGGGTAGGAACTTGGTAGAAGGGTTCAGGGTATGGAATTGGCCACTGAAAGTATATCAGGCCATAGATTAGGATTTTCAAATGATATGTACAGTCTCATTGTGTTAATGAAAAGAAGATTCACTCTGTTGTGTGTGAGATTGTATTTTTTACATTTTTGGGTGAAAATATTTAGACAATCTAAGTGAATGATGTACTTCTGTGTGTAACACAGTATGTGTGTAAAACCTGCAGAAGTTTATCAAAGTTGAAGGAGACTCAGGTAACCAGAGTATTAGTGCACGTTCGAAGCATGTGTAAATTGGCTTGGAGTTAATTAGAAGATTATGGTGGCGAGGGTGATAGTCACATTATGGAGGTGAAAGAGCAAGTTGAAGCTTTCAACCCGTGTATGAGGACTCTGTATAGTGAAATGACAGAAATAGTAGATTGATTGTGCAAAGAGGGGTCATCTTTAGTTGGATGCAGAGCATAATTTTGAATCCAGTGAGATGCCAGGATGACTAGTTCAGAATTTGTGTCAAAGAATGCAAACAAGGTCTTTGTATGGTGACTCTGCGTAGAAAAATTACAGAGAGTAGCGATCTCACTGTATAGAGACAGTTGGAGGATTTATAGATAGAAAAATCCGGTGGCTCCTGTGTGTTCCTACGATGATTGAATGATGGAAAATGATGGAATTTGGTCAAATGTTGACAAGATTGGTCAAGTAATGATGTGGAGGTTAAGGTGCAGGGTTAAACGGTGCATGACTGGTTTTACTGTGCAGCAGTGAATGAGGGAATCATTGACATAAATGAACGATAGTTGTGCGTTCTTGAATTGAATCAAATGGTGAGAAAGCCACGATGGTAGTCCAAGAGTGATGTGGACAGTCAGACGGTGACATGGGAGTACAGTGGTACTTGGTCTTGACCATTGCGATATGGTGTTGGTTATATGCGGTGGTCACTTGAGGGTGAAGAAATGATGGAGATTCAGTAATAGGTCGAGGTCTTATATTGTGGGAGGAAGCACCAAGATTTGGGAGCTAAACACTTTATAAAACAATGTAATGGCCCTTCGATTTTCAATACATGGTTGCATGCGTTTAGAGGAGAAATGCTTCAAGGAGACTGAAGTATCACAATGGACTCTTAGGAAGTAAGAAGGAGAGCCTAGGAATTGGTGTTTTTGGTTCACATACACCTTGAGTTTGAAGCGCAAGTTTAAAAAAAAAAGACAATTTGGATTTGATGAGTATTGACAAGTTCAGCTAAAAATGCTAAAGACAGAGGTAGGGCCAAAAGTGGATTCAAATGGTCATAGTGGGGTTTTGTAATCACGCAGAAAAGTGCGTGAAAGGTGAAAGTACACACAAGAAAGAGGAGGTTGGGCAATCCTAGCCATAAAATGCTACCAAAATGGAACCCATGCATATTTGAGCTAGACTTCACGCAATGAATAGTTTTGATTTAAAGGGAATCTATATTTGCACAAGAAGTCAGCATTGAATCATGGGTGTTTTCTAAGCTACATTCATCCCTCATAACCAGTCATTCAAGATTACATAAAACATATGAAAGGATGAAATGATCATTTTTATGGGAATACGTGAAGGGCATTCACATCTTTGTGGAAGAATTTGAAATTTTCCAATGACATAATGGCGAGATAGTGAAACCTCCATGTGAACTTCAACAACTTATGATTCCACCTGTAATATGGATTAACACTTCTATGATTTGCGTTGTAGGTTTATCAAATTCTGGCAATAAATATGTAATCATGGTTGTGGTTGATTTCCTTTCCAAATAAACTCATATTTGTACCATACAACACCCCTTAAAGGGATCTATGGGAGCTCAAGTATTCAAACTCTGCCATATGTCATAGTCTATTATCACATACCGTGATTCCATTTTCACTAGCAATTTCTCACAATAATTGTTTTCGCTCAAAGGCACTCAATTGAATGTCAACACTACCTATCACCCCCAAAATGATGGTTAAATTGAAGTTGTCAACAAGTGCCTAGAAGTGTATTTGTGGTGCTTTACTTTATATCCCAATGGACTCAATGGTTACCTTTAGTAGAATGGTGGTATAATACAACTTATCATGCTACCACTCCAATGACTTCTTTTTTTCTTATTGCCAAAATCCATTTTCGATACTATCCTACTTACCGGGAATGTCTAAGGTACAAGAGGTCGACAAAACACTCACAACTCAAGTCTACATTCTTTACACTTTGAAGAATAAAATGTTAATGGCTCATAATAATGATGAAGCAATAAGAAGATCAACATGATTCATGATGCCATTTTATAGAAAGGGATAAAGTATCCCTCCACATACAACCCTATAAGTAGACCTGACTTTGGGTGAACCACCACTAGAATCTTGCTCCCAAGTTTTGTGGGTCCTATAATGTCCTCAAACATGTTGTCCTTGCCACTTACAAATTGGAGTTACCTAGACATTCTAAAATTCATCTTGTCTTCCATATATCATTCTTAAAGAAAGTTGTTGGCTCTCACTATCGTATAGCCTTCCAAAATTGGATGAAGAAGGTTCCATTTGGTTGTAGCCCAAGGCCATCCTCAACAAATGAGAATGTCATATCTAACAACACACCATTCAACATTGGGATCTTATGAAATGGAAAGATATCCAACCTAAGGATGCTACATGGGAACCACTAGAGATACTTCAACAAGTCTTGTATCTACAACCTTGGGGACAATATTGTTTTTTAGGGTAAGGGAATGTCAGTGGCCTACCCTAAACCCTTTAAATAGATAGATAGGTTGATTGGTCTTAGATTGGCCTTATTTGTTTTGTCCAGAAAGGTATTAAGATCCGGCTTTGTTGGAGCCCCTGAGTGGGCCTAATGGTTAAGAACATGTGTTATCTCCTTGGAGGTAACAGGTTCAAAACCGGTGGGGGGTAGGGGTAGTGTTGCTCATTGACGTGTTGTGACAAGGATCGAACGGTAGACAACCCCTTAGGATCGAGACGTGTCCACCCTGCTAAGTCACAAGTTATTGGTATATTTGGGTTGTAGGCTGTTAGATATACCTTGAGAGGTTGTTGTTCCCATGGTTAAAAGAAAAATAGACCACCAAAAGCCCAAGCAAGAAATTAAGATTTTCTTTTTTTTGATGAAAATTGTAGCCCTTTAAATAAATAGATAGGTTGATGTATTGAGGTCTATTAAATAAGTTTCTAAATAAGATCCATGAAGTAGTTTTTAAAAAGGAAACAAAATGTTCTTATAAGCTGTCCACTTCCCATTCAACTTGGCACATGGCAAGCTTACCATCGTTCAATTTTGACTGGCAGAGGAAGACTGCAGGCTGCAATCTTATGGTGTAAATTCTGCAAATACCTCTTCGAGGCCAACTGATGTTGACAATCCAATCCTCCGGTTTGGAAGCTACGAAGA
Source organism: Pseudotsuga menziesii (assembly GCA_001517045.1). Lineage (NCBI taxonomy): Eukaryota > Viridiplantae > Streptophyta > Pinopsida > Pinales > Pinaceae > Pseudotsuga > Pseudotsuga menziesii. The sequence goes on from LPNX010700788.1 coordinate 20,543, forward strand.
AGGCGGCGACAGTTTGAACCCAGAGGAAATTTCTAATTTGACATCTCTTGTTTTAATGGAAAGGAGTGAATTTTAATGAAGTTTGGTCAAACTTGGTGCAAATCGCAAGCATAAGAGGAAAATTACCGGCCTAAGTAGCATGGAGACCTGAGTCATTCCAGGTGACTCAATGTGGCTTGCGTGTTCACTTCAGTTTTTTTATAAAAAGCGAGGCATCTGGATTAGAATATACTTCATGAACTTGATTGCTTTGGGCACTGGATTTCAGAGCAAATTTACAACTTTGAGAAGCCTTGAACGGCGAGCCTTTTAAATTTGGTGTTTATTTATTATTATGGTTGATCAATGAGCCTATTAAATACAGATGAATAAAAATTCAATATAATATATTGAACAACCCTCTATGCAATGTTACGAGCAATTTTTTAAAACTTCAAACCCTTCAACGTTGAGGAGGAGCTTAGTTATTATTCACTACCGAGCAGGGAATAATAACTTCGTATCACCATTTCTTAGATCTATAAATGTGAGAATGACCAACCTTGAGCTTCAAAACGTGAGTGCAGTTGTTTGATCTGCTTTGAATATATTGTAGTTGAATGAGATACATCGGGAGTAGCACGACACTGCCAATAATAATTCCAATTCATAATGACATTTTCAATGGTGGATAGTGTGTTATGGTTGTAACTTGTCAATAAATGAAATGGAATCCCATGCTTCACTGTATCCCATTGCTTTTAGTTACTCGCGTTGTGCCCTGCGTTTTTTAAATCCCACGATCTCCAATCTGCTACAATTCATTTCATCTGCTGAGCGATGGTAAGTAAAGAAGTTTCTACACTGAGCTGTGATATGTTTGTGAATCTTTCTGCTAAAAAGGAATCAATATTCATTTTAACAATTTTGTTTAAACCAGTTGTAAATTTATCTTAATTTTTCATGTTTATCATGCATAAATTTTGTTTAAACCAGTTGTAAATTTATCTTAATTTTTCATGTTTATCATGCATAAGGGTGATCAAATTCCTCTAAGTTTGCACTTTAGAGAGTTGATCTCTATGAAAGCATGATAAATCCTAAATTAAGATGAAACTACCCTGGTAGTAATAACAGTATGTTCTTTCTATACCTATTTGCATTTTATTGTATATTATTTTATCTCAACAAATAATGCAATTCACCCACTATTAACATACTTGATGCAATAATTTGTTGTTGCTATCCTTATTTATTCTTTGCTGACCCTTTGTAAACTCCATGTTGAATACTGAAACATTTTTATGATGTGTTTTGATATATATATATATATTCCTCCCGTGCTCAACACCTAGCCAAAAAAAAATTACAAAAACATATTGAAATATTAGATTGAAATATATTTTTTGTTATTAATATTTTTCTTAAATATCACTTATCAACTCTATATTAAACACAAAAAGATAATTTATAAAATATGCCTAAACCCAACAAAACCATTAAGCCAGTACATCAATTTAGGTTGCGATGGATTGAAACCAGAGGCTTCCAAAAATGCTACAACTTAGCAATTGAAGGAAAATGATGATCTCTGTAAAGAGATTCTTAAAATCCAAGCAGATAGTACAGTTTCTCATTAAATGTCTCATCTACTTAATAGGGCCATCGAAGGCCTCTTGAATGAGACATTTTCCATTATGAAAAGTTACAGGCAACCCATATTCCCTATGATGTAGAGAAGCTACAGGTGGCTGATTAAGAGGTGAATCAAGGAAATAGAAATTATTTGCTAACTGAAGTAGTATTATAAGGAAAGCACTGCCAGTAACGACTATGCAGGCTCTGTTGGTCAGTTCAGGATAGCATTTCAATCAGATACCATACCATATCAAGTATGGGGTTAAAGAAGATATGAAGTGATTTTTTTAGTTTTTTCCTCTCCTCCTTTTAACAACCAATAGTGAATTAAAATAATAAAAATTGAATATTGATATGTTATGAGAATTAATATGATTTAAAAATAGATTAAAAATGTATAAAAGATGGTTTTTCTTTTTATCAAGATAACTTTTTAAGATGTATTTCATTTATTTAACACTTTATTTAGTTAATAATGTAAAGACAAATGTATTTGGATCTTAAAAGTTGTAATTGTATCTTACTAAATGACCTCCCAAAAAAATTTAAATTTTAATATAGTTGCAATTGAGACTCTTTTGATAACTAATATTAAAAATCAATAAATGTATTACTAGATATACATGTGGTCTACAAACTAGATACAAACAAAGAAACAATTTTGGACTTAATTTTGTTCATATTTTGTCATTAATATGACAATAAAATTGACACTAGAATCAATCAATGATGTTTCAACTAGTTTTTTTTGACATTATCTTCTACATATGACTTTTCAATCCATTATTTTCATGTTTGGACGTGCCTTTGGCACCATTTATCCTAAATATTCTGTTAGTTTGGAGGATCCATATATCTATGATCTGCTCAAGGCCTATATTCTGCCTAAGGGTTTCGACATGGACACTGGATCGAAGATCATCCAGTTAAAAGGTGTTGTTGTCATTAGGTTTGGAAACAATACTATTCCCCCACTACGGTCGCATGTGCATCAGAGTTCACACTTGCACAGCGTGGTGGAATCTGAGAAATCTAAACAATCTACTCCAGTTACATTCGATTGGACCGACATTAACTATCCCAGACAATGGGAAGTAAAATACAAAGAACTAAGAAATAGTGAGAGACTAGCTAATTCCTTCTCTGCTCAGCCTCTTACCTTTGATAGGACTACTAGTTCTTTCCGGGTCCCAAAAAAAGTCCCTACCCGCAGATTTACACCTCCACTAATCAGATATACCTCCTCTGCTTCCTATAATAATGCCAGGCGACAAGCCGAAGCAAACTATGTTTATGCCTCTTCCTTACAACCATCCTTCTCTGGGTTGCATGATAATGAACATCATGGCCAGCATACGGAATGTCCTGCATGTCATAAAATTCTTCAGAGAATCTAGCATCATAAGAACAAGGATTCACCTACCTTAGGTATGTTCTCTATGCCTAGGAGTAATACAGGAATGGAAGTTGTCAATCAAGGGCAAAGATTGTTCATCCCAGGATGAAATCTCCCAGAGACCCCTCTTCGACAGTTTTCCATAGATGGCCAGATTAAAAAAGAATTCCTGCCTTATAATTCCTCAACCCCTGATCAAACTTTCTCAGAAGAAGTTAAGCTAGCAAACTAGGGTAATATGCAGCAAAAGTTGACTGCGCAGAATCTACATGATGTAGCTCAAGATATCATCTTCCTCACAACAAAAATGGCAAAAGAAAAACAAAAAATAGAAACAATAACAACAAAGCTTGAGTTGCTAAATCATCTCTTGCATGATTCAATAGAAATAAAAATAGCAGTAGAAATTGCTACTACAAAAACAGATAAAAGGCTAGTTGTGCTAGAAGAGCTTTTGACAAAGACTGAAACTTTAAAGAAGAAATCTCATGTTGTCAGTGATCATGTCTTTGCCTTAGCTACGAAGGGACACCAGAGAAAGTCCTCTCATTCCAAGAGTCTTTCTTTTGGTCAATTTAGCGTATCTGAGGATGATACTCGTCCTGAGTATCATTTTGGTTAGAATGAAGAAGATTTTAAAGAAATAAGAAATTGGGTTATTAAATTCAAAAAATTTCCCCCTGCACTCGACCCAAAATATCTTTCAATGATGTCTCTAAGACATCAAGAAGAAGGTAACTCTTCTATCACATTCCCTCCTCCTCCTCAGCCTCAGTTTGATGTCCATATGCCAGATGTAAATCCATCCACAGCTCCTTCTCATAGATTCCAATTTGGAATCAATAGTGAGAATAACTTATTGTCCCAAATGCCAGAACAGGCAGTTCTAAATATCCAGTGTCAGACCCGGGTTGATATCAAAAATGCAATACAGATGCTTGGACAATGGGTTCTTTATAAGAAACATCAGGATAATAACCTTACTGGTCAAATTCTCGGTACACAATTAGTTGTAGGTCTTTCAGGCCTTGCATTTGAGTGGTGGAGATGGCTCCCACAAGAAGCCCGAAACGAAATGCTATCCGCTGATGATGCTGACCAGCAGAGCCTTCAAGGTCTCAGTAAGGAATTCTATGGCCCTGATGATAGGGAAGACTATGACCATTTGGCTTCGCTTTTTATGTCTGCTAGATTGTGTGATCTAAGCAAAAGTGAAGATTATTTTTGCTATATGCAAAACCTGCTAGTTTCTTCAGGAAGTTAGGTGAACTAGCATATCTAAAACATTACCTGAGAAGCTTTCCTAGTCATGCCCCCGATGCAGTTGAACAATTCTTGAAAGATAATCATATCAATCTCAGAGGTATGTCTTTGGCACACCTACATGCTTATATTCTTGAGACTTGGCAAGAACATTGTCTTGAACGCCGAGTCAATAAAGATTTTAAGAGGCACCAAGGTATGTATTCTGCATCCTTCTGCAAAGATGTTGCAAGAATGCCTGATTGGGGATGTAGAGCACAAAATCGAGGTCATTTGCATGAATCCTGCACATGCAAGAAAAAGAAAAAAGGATTCTATACCAGCAGCCCATCGAGTCATGCCATCATGTTACAAAACTCATTAATGTAGTCCCACGAGGTTTGATCGCAATGTTATGGAAATAATTACCTTTTTGATGTATTGGTGTTCAGTGTTTTATACAGAATAATTCATCCTCAATTGTCCCAATGATTTTATCCATGTATTAATAGGTTCTTCTCAGTCGTCACATGGCCAACTTTGTGATTCCCACCAACAACGTGTATTCAATGCAAACTCCAGAGTAGCTAAAGAAACTCTTTCGTGATTAGGAAAGGATCTTTAGCCATCGATCGAGTGCATGTATGCCAATATTCAACTATTAGATATTGATATTAAAATAAGCATTAAACGAGCTATATGTCATGTAAACAACTCTCTCTTATATGCCTTCAAAACATATTTGTTGTACATATTTGTTGTAGCTAATGATGTAAACCACTTCAGTAGATGTATTTATTGGTTATGTATATGTTTCATCTTTCTAAGAAGTAAAACTTACTTTAATGATAGAACAAAGAAATGGATCAATTTTAATGTACTAATTTCCATTTGAAGTATGAAATAATGTTAAAGGAAACTAAAAATTAAGGATTTAAAGAATGAAGTTTATATAATTTTTTATATTCATATCTTTTTCAAACAAAAATCGAACACGTACACTACTCTAAAACTCTCGAAGTTGTTTGTTCTCACACTTTAACTCAAATTTATTCTTTGACTCAATTAATCCACTCTTCTAATTATAAACATGTTTGAATAGCACAACCACAGCCTTTTAAGAAAGCCTTAGATTATAGAATAAGCATATTAAGAAAAAAGAGATGCACAATATTTTGGAAGATACAACGCACATGATAAGAAAACATAAAAAGAAGTATAACACCATGCATATACATCCTAGTTGAATTTTGTTTATTTGTTACAAAGTACATCATAATGAGGATGATGTGAATTTTGTTTATTTGTTACAAAGTATCATAATGAGGATAATATGGGAGGGAAATATTCTATAGCTAGGATTGAGAAAAAAAATATTATGATAATGTTATAAGGGTTTTGAAGTAAACATATATATGGCGTTGTCATCTAAAATCTAATAAATTGTTAAGTGATCAAGAAACATATAGAGTGCATAAATATGGTATATATTATAATTATAAATCAAGTTTTAATTTGATTGATACTTAGTTCTATAGGTTTCGGTATCATGTTTCATGTTGTTATACTTTTCCATGTTAAGTTTTCCTTGCAATTGTGTCATGAGAACTTTTTGTAAAGGTTTCTATTATGTTGTGAGGTTTTGAAAAGGATGATGTGAATTCATGAGTTTTCTAAATTATATCTTGGTAACTTTATGTTGAGGTTTGTATTATGTTGTGAGGTTTTACATAGGATGATGTGGAGCCACAAGAGGACTTTTGGATATACAAAGTAATCTTGCAAACTGTGGGTCAAAGGATGAGCCATAAAATTTAAAGTTGTTATCGAATGTTAAAGCATCACATATTTTCTAGACAATATTTAGAGGATTCTAGAATTGAAAAGAATATCTTATAGGGTGTGGATTAATTATCTAAATGCTTAATGCAGATCCTACATGGAATTAACTTTGTGTAGATGACACGAGTTGAGATGGGCATGGTCACTCTATAGTGTCTTGTCATTTTCAAGTTCCTGACATTGTTAGTAATTTTTTACAATTTACATTATTATGCTAAATTTAAATTGTATTAATTGACTTAGATCAATTAAAAATAGATACAAAGTTTTGTTATAATTCCTCTGTAACCATTATATCTTAAGCCTATAAGGCCTTCCTAAACCTTGAATTTTATGTATACTTTTAAATGTTTATGCTCATTTATTGTATTCCCTTTTAAAAAAATATATATTTTTAATATCATAGTGCTAGAACATATATACTTTTTGTTACTGTCTTTGAATCTACATCAACTTCTTCTTTTTTAATTGCATTGTGCACTTGTTTCCTCTTTCAACTAATTCAAACTCTTTTTATAAATTAATTTGGTGTATATCATGTGTCATTTACTTATTTAAATGCATGTAATTATGATGACTTGCTTATCAAATAACATGTAGTTATAGCTACATATTAGGAAAGCTAAATAAAATAATTATGAACTATGATGTTGAGTATATCTAAACAAAATTATTTAAGCATCTCTCTGAGAAAGCTAAATAAAATACCCTATTCCATGATATTGATTATATCTAAACAAAATTCTTTAAGCATGTTTCTATCAAGAGTATTCATTTTCCTACTTCCAAAAAATGTGATTTACTAACATCCACACCTTTTATTTTCACATAAATACATCACCCCACAAATTGTAGAGTGTCCACACCTTTCATTTTCACATAAATATGTCACCCCCACAAAGTATAGAGTGGCCACGCCTTTCATTTTCACCTAAATTCGTCACCCCCGCAAGGTGTAGAGTGTGGATTTTAATGGAAAAATCATTCTAGATGTGATGATATAGACATCCAACTTATAAGAACAAGTCAATATCTTCCCTTGGTGCACACTCTAAGTTGTCCCTCATAATATTGATGTGAATACTTTTTTACTTCATAATGCTATTTTTGTTGACCCACACTTGTGATTTGAAAAATATGCCATGGTTCCATTCACAATACTCATATTTATGCATGGTAATATTCATATTTTGACTTCATAATTATATGCTTTATTGACACACCCTTACGATTGTTTCTTCATTTTTTCTTATTCCTTCTGGACTGTTGGTTTCCCTTCTGGTTCGACGATTGCACAGAATGTACATCTTTCGTTTGAGTGGGATGAGATGAAGCCATAGCTTGTCCTGACGTAGGCTGGTTAATAGACAAAATTTTCATTTGATTCGTAATCGATTCTACATGTTTAGCACTTGCATAGCCAACAATCCCATCGACATGTGGCCCAGGTTTAAACTTAGGATCGAAATTGGATCACGGTGCATTCATAATAATCTCATATAAGAGCCCGGACTTAGTGTAAATTAAGTCTAGTTGTTGAGCTTGAAAGATAGCATGTTCCTCATTCATCACTCTGTATGTGGAAACATCCTTCACTATATATGGAAATAACAATTTGAGGAAGTAATCCAAAAGAAACTACGGTAGAATGTGAGCCTTAATCAACCGCTTTCGTCTTGACACCACTCTTGAATATGATCAGAAATATGGGTGGCTTTATCCTGCCGAAATGTCAACAAGAGCTCGGTACTAGCATCGTAATGCACAGGTAGTTGAAAGTGGTTGAAAAAGGTCATGTCTAAGTCATTGAACGTCCGATATGTGCCCCCAGGAAACTCTATATACCACTTCGCCGCAGGTCCCTTGAGGGTGCGTTGAAATAGTTGTAAACAAATAGAATCATGATTCAATGAATTTAAAGAGCACCATAGGTGGAAAGTCGTAATGTCCTCACCAGTCTTACCTTCGAATTTTGGAATGTCCAAAGAAAGCATGGTGGAAACAACTGACCATGTCGGATCATGAGATATCGGATGATTGTTCAATCTTGATAAGTCAGGAAAATTTAACATCGCTAGGAAAGGGAGCCTAGGTTGAGCCATATGGTTCCACGCTCCCTGATAAGATTGGTTCATGTAGGTTTGATTATTGTAAACACCATGGCCTTGGCCAGTGGGATAATAGCCTCCTCTCGTTTGACCCATAAAAGGGTTCATGGGAATATTGTAATTCATAATACATTGAGACTGGGGTGCTACAAAGCCATAGTTGTAAGACTGATAAGAAGGTTGAGTCCCGGACCCATAAGGTGGTACATATCCTCCCGACATGTAAGGAAGCACATAGCCTTGTGACGCTACGTTGTGAGCAGACGTGGGAACAACATGGCTAGCAGTAGTACTCCATCCCAAAGGACCATGTGAGCTATGGGGAGGATGCGTCATTAGAAACACATTTGAAGGAATGGGTACTGAAGATGATGGAGCATAGGATGGGATATAACTTTTACTTCTAATTTTCACATCTCTAGGGACACTTCTACAAACGGGGACACCAGTATTAGGCCTAGGTTGTGTGTGTGAGGGTCCTCCCACTACAAGGGTGGAATATGCAATATGAATACTACCAAACCTATCTGCATGGAAAGGAATGATAGTGCCCCCAGGCGTAGCACCAGGGTCAACACCAGATTCGACATTGTAAGACAAACTGGTCTCTTGAAGGTTTGGCATGCCAAATTTAAATGGGCCAATGCTAGAGGGTATAGAATGAGTCTCGCTGCTCGACCTATGTGAAGAATATCAACGGTTTTTGTTTACATAGCATGAAAAATATGATAGTACATTATGTGACGTCCCAACCTCAAAGTGATTGGGTTCTTCTGGAGTCCCATATAAACTTTCAGGTATGTTCTCTGCCCCGGGGGGTGTAGAAGGGGGATGCTCTGGGATCTCATATGTATGACTCATAGTGAGATCGATGTGTGAATCAAAGTGAGTATCAGTCTGCCCAGACTGTCTGGTTCTCATCCGTGAAGGAGGAGGAGACGTAGAAGGTGGAAGACCTACTAAACATTGAGAACGAAAAAATTCCGCTCCCGGATCCATGATGACTCAACCAAATAAAAAGACTCAAACTAATTATGAACCCTAGAGAAATATAGGGTACACAGAGCACACTCCTAAGAAAATATACAACCAAAATGAAAGAAAACCAAGATGAGGATAAGTGAGCTCCCGAATCCAGCAGGTATGCCTCGCCTAGGAGAGGCTTGAGACTCCCATACACTACAAGAAGAGGTGTGTAACCAATTATAGTGGCCCTCAGCTTCAACATGTAAAGCGACTCTGTTGTTCGACCCCTACTTGGCTAGGACACTCACAAAATAACCTCTCCAAGTACCCCCTACAATACCTTAGTAAGGCAACTAAGGTCTCCCAAATTTAACCAATGCTCATGAGGAGAGTCGCAAGTGGGATCTACCGTATGGGTAGGGTAACAAATCTTGAAGGTCGAAAGCACCAACTAGTACCTCAAAAACCCCTAGATACAAATAAGATCCTGGAAATATATTTGGTGCTAACAAAAAGTGGCTGGGGGATATCCCAACCACAATCGTGTACATTGACTCATGCTTAACTCCTATCTAAGAGGACCCTCATGAGAACACTAATTATACAAAGGATTTCACTCTCTCACTTGGACAAACACCTACTTGTTTTGCTTAGTAGTCTTGGAGAATTTACTCACAATGAACTATTCCACGACTCTAAAACCTAATATTGTTGATGTACCCTATCAAATAAAAATATGTAATTCATTTTAAATTAAGCATTGATTTTAGTGGCTGTGATTAATCAAAGGAAATGACCGTGTAACCAATGATGTTATGACTCATCAGTGAAAGTAAATATGCACACCTAACAAACAATGCCAAGTGCAATTTTGTCTAAATGAGAAAACAAGGTATGCCACTACATGAGATGTATATTTTTCCTTCAAATGATAATGCAACCATTCCTATATGAAATACTAACTATAAATTCAGTAAGAAAACCTAATCCAAGTACCATACAAGTGAAAAATGAAAAAATGCATAAATGTGCCAGAAATAAAATATTTTTGTATTTTTGAAATAAATGAGATGTAAAAGCAACAAAAGCCTCTACATCTCTCAAACCCTGCAGCAACTCACAGACAACATCCAAGCAAGGCACTAAGATAAAATAAATATAATGCACTAATACCAAGACAAAAAGGAAATAAGATGACAAGAACAACATCTAATTAAAAACAAATCAAAAAGGGTCTCTGGTTAGAAATAGAGGCAGTATACAGACACCAACAGTACCCAGGAAGACTCGACAGCATTCAAAATTCATCCAGCAACTCTCAATCATCCAAATAAAACTCAAAATGGAGGCATACGCAACTTTTCACAGAAAAACTGCGTGTATATGCTTTATTCAGGAGAAACATGCGTGTATACACAATTGTGAAGCAAAAACTCACGTACAAGAAGAAAGAGGGGGGGGATGATAATACAAGATCAAAATTACTTTGATATGACACTAACGGGAAAACATACTTCTGGACCCGACACAAACTCAGATAACAGAGAGAAATTCAACCACATCGTGCACCCAATCCCCAAAGAAAAAACAAGGAACCTCCCTAGTGGATTCGCCAATTCTGTTACAGGGAGAAATTTCCTATGGCTTGGGGTATACCACAATAGACTGAATGAAACTGGAAATCAATACATTCCAATATGCAAGAGAAATAAAACATCTAACACTAAGGTATATGAAGCGTACCTTATTCCGGACAGTTGATGTAGATGCCCGTTGAGCTTTTCCAACACGCTTGCATTCACAATTCGCTCTCAACAACAAAAAACAAGGCAGGCATGCTATATATCAAAGTGTTAGTCCTGCTCTACCATATATAAACCATAATGTTTAAGCAAAATAACTACATCCATGGATAAAATATTCATAGTTATGCACATGTATTGGATAGGAAATGGATATTTATATTAATAAAAACAGAGATAGAACAATGACAAACTCTGTCGGCACTTCTTCGAACCAGAGAAACTGAGTCCTCCACCTAGGCCTCCACTAATTCAATCCTCCATCACAATGGCACGCTTACAAATCAAAGGCAAGCTTGGGAAGAGAAGCACTGTGTGCTCCAAAGGGACAAATGGATGCAGACTCAAGCATAAACAAGTGAGGAAACAATGAACTATAGTTTCCTTACTCTCCAAATTCTCCTCCTTCAATGTATCCAAGAGGCTCAATATATATCACTTCAAACAGGCAATGGAGGGTCGAGTCCAAGCGTTCCCAAGGCATATGGAAGGCTAAGAGTCAAGTTATTTGAGACTCTATGAGGAAAATTCCAAAAACCTTTTTCTTCATGCACATTTCCCGTTGTACACGAGTATTTGGCTCAAAAAGATGCATGTACACGTGGATATTGCTTTAAAATTTGCGTATACAAATAAACAGGTTTTTTTGGGGGACTTTCTTGGTACATCATTTAGCATAACTTGAGAAAAGAGGGTTCAAGGAGTCTGCAAAGGGACATGGAAGGCCATAAATATGTGATCTAACAAGTGTGGTAAAATCAGCTATAACATCATTGCAACTTACTACATTTATATAGTTTCTAAGTCCACCAGCAGTATAAAATCACATAAGAAATTTTATGCATAGCTTTCGAAATTATTATGACTTGGCATATATATTCTCTTCAATTGGAGTAACTTATTTATATCTTTTAAAAATCCTTACAACATATTTATTTATCTTTTAAAAATCAAATAGCCAGGCGTAAAATCGCAGAAACAATTCATACACAACTTTACAAATAATTGAACAGATCTGAAATGGTTTCCTATCAATAGGTTAAACTAATGTACAAATTGGGTCATTGGCATAAGCTATAAGTCCTCACAAGATTTAAACAATGTCACTTTTGGTGTCCCATGTAACAATGGAGGTTATGTTAGATCAAGCCATGCGACCTTTTCTTTGTGACTTTTGCAAATCTATGGTTGTATGTGGGGAAATTAAATGCTCAATTGCATGAGTGTGAATTAAATATCTATCATTAAGATTATGGTGTCCAATGTAGCAGCAGGAAATGGTAGAGCCTAATCATGGAGGGGTATGTATTGGTGATAAAGCACTTAATGGTGATTGTTCATCATATGCTGCTAAACTCGACTTCTCTCAAACCTTTTGTAAGTCTAGGGGTCTCTGAATCCATCTACACCATTAAAATTTACAAATTATAATAAAATTATTACAATTTTGTAAATTTTAACAATGGGCATCTTATATAATTTTTAACTTGGATTGTCTAGTCCGGTTTTTTTTATGTCATGACTAAATTAGTTATTTTTTATCCCATAACTAGATTAGTTATTTATTTTAGTCATTTGTAGTTGTGATCACTTAAAATTACTCAAATTTGGTCATATTTCACTTAAAAATTGTGCAGCGGACCAATTGTTTTGGTGGTTTAGTCATTTATCACTTGAAGACCAACTTTTTTGGTCACTTGGTCATTTATCGCCCATTTTTCTACTAGTGTTGGGAGCGATCAATGGGGTTCTCTACAGAGAATTAGCCAACATCTCATATAACATTAAAGGAAAACATACAGGAGCGGGTGGAACTATTTGCATGGCTTCAGCAAGACAATGCATGGGAAAAATGGATGTGGGTAACAAGGGATGTTATGTCTCTTTTTTATAGGCGGGGAACTATGATGGGGTGGTTTTACGCATGGTAAGGACCAGATATGTAACGATACATCATGGTGTGGGTATCGAATAGGGATCTTCATGATGGTCATCACACAAGTTTAAGATTATAGTTTAGGGAATCAAACGTGCGAGAAGTGGATAATGATGAGGGATCCATCATGTGGATGGGACAACTAGGTTGTCATATAGATGAGATGTTTGATATTTCCAATATTTCATATAGACTAAGCTGGAATGGTTGCGGCTTCACACGAATGATATAATTGATGCATTCTTTGAATCCATGCGTTTTTATCTTGATGTTTCATATATTTTGATTTGATGTGTTTACATTTTGTTTTTTCTAATTTTTGGAATGCATGTGTTTTTATTTTGATGTTTCTAATTTTTTGATTTGATGAGTTATTTTTGATGTTTTAGTTTTAAAATCCATGCGTTTTTAATTCTATAAACCACGTGTTTTTTATTTTAGAAACCATGTGCTACTAATTTCTATTTTGAGGTTTCTAGTTTTTTTATTCGAGACAAGTGTTGATTTGGTTTTTTATGTTTTAGTGACTTGGTATTTTAGTTTCTTTTAAGATTTTTCACATATAAATCTGGTTGTTTTGTTTCAGTTTCTGGATATTTTAGAATGTTTTCTTGTATATTAAGATATTGAATCCCAATTAAAAATTTTATGTGTGGAATATGAAGTGTTATGTGTGGAATATATAAATAAATTGTGTTTGGATTAAGTAAAGTGTTATGTGTTGAATAGTTAATAAAACAATGAGTGGATTAATTGAAGAATTATGGAATATATGAAGTGTTGAGTTTTAATGTATTATAATTTTCCTATATAGTATTAATGTAGGGTTTGACAGTAGAAGTTCGTTTTATCAATGGTGAACTGCTACCAAGGAAACCTTAACAAAATTGTCTAGGAGGCTAACTATTTTAAACCTTGTTAAGTATAATATGGATATTTTATATTATAAACATTCGACTAATCATATTCAAAGATCCAACTTTGGGAAAGAAAATTGCACTTTTGGAATTGAAATTTAGACTTTTTAAATTGATATTCACACTTTTTGAATAAAAAAGTGCACTTTTAGGGTTCAGAGGGTTCAAACGTAGTAAAAAAACACACTATTCGAACAGAAAAACACACTTTTGAAATCCAATATTGCCATTTTTTGAACCTAATTTTGCACTTTAGAAAGGTTGATATTGACACTTTGAAAGGCTAAATTCACACTTTTTAAGTCCATATTTTTCCTAAAAATTCCAATTTTAATGAAATAGGAATTTAAGGCTCTTGGCTCATGTGTCTCACTTTCATTCTTTGAACAAATTGACCATCAAGGATAATTTTCCCATTTCAAATATTAAGGACCTTCCGGATGAACAAAAGGGTGCTCAAATCTTCGCCAAACTTGATCTCCACTCAACGTGTCATCAAAATCACATGAAGGAGGAGTATATTACCTAAACTACATTTTTCACTCATGAATACCATTACGATTTTTTGGTGATGTCATTTGTCCTTTGCAATGCACCCTCCACCTTCAAGATTCTTATGAACAAAATATTTAAACTCTTTCTACATAATTTTGTCTTTGTTTTTTTATGACATCTTCATCTAGAGTAAATCTTGGGCAGCCCATGTAGCCCATGTGGATCAGGCCCTATAACTACTTATGAATCATCAACTCTTTCTTAAAAGATCCAAATGGGCCTTTAGTGTATCTAAAGTGAAATATTTAGTCCATATTGTTAGTTAGGAGGGTCTGCATGTGGATTTGAATAAAATTGATGCAATGAAGGATTTGTCTCGCTCAAAAAATATTAAATTCTAACAGTGTTTTGGGGTTTCACTGGTTGTTACAAAAGTTTTTCTATGGAACATTTGTAACATTGCAAATCCACTCACAAATTTTTTCAAGGAGAATGCTTTCAATTGGACTGAAAGGTTTTCTAGGACTTAAAGGAGGTTTAGTGTACCACCCTTGAACTTACTTTCCCTGAATTCACAAAAAAATTTGTCCTCAAATGTGATGCCCCCATTGGAAAAGTGCTCATGCAAGAAGGTAATCCTTTTATCTTTTACTAGAAAACAACTCTATGAGTAGCATTTGGGAAAATCAACTTATGAAAAAGAGATTATTCATGGCCATATGTTTTCCATACCTACTTGGACAATGTTTCTAAATCAAAACCAATCATTGCATCTGGAAAAATAATATTTAAAACAAAGAACATCCCCCCCTAAGCAACAAAAATGGCCACCAAAATGTTGGGATATGATTGTGTGATACTTTACTAGAAGAGTGAGGAGAATGTGGTAGAAAATGCTCTCTCTAGAAAGTATCAAGAAAAAGGTTCTATATTTTCCCTCTCCTTCATCATAGTAGATTTATTGAATGATGTCCATAATGATTCACATATCCCAAGCTCAACAACATGATATAACAACTCCAAATGGAACCCCATGCATATTTGAGCTAGAATTGACACATTGAATAGTTTTTTTTTTTTAACAGAAACAATAAAAGGAGGTGATATTAAACAGGTTGTGCACAGCCATTCATTACACAAAAAAGAACCAAGACTGAGAGTTCTTGCTGTTTGAAGGACACAAAACCAAAAATGGTCCAGAGGGGAGACCAAAGAACTCCACTTACAGTTTTTACATAAAATTGATGGACAGTGGTAGTATATACCCTAACATACTGTTGATTTAAAAGTAAACAGAAAAACATAAACAGAGAAATCCATTAAGGATTTATCCTAGCTGCTTAACAGGTTGCTCCACTCACTCCTCCTCCATTGGTTGAGCTGTAATAGGGGTTTCACGGGCCTAACTAGCTTGGTTCATATTAACCAAACGCTGAAGATCTTCTTGGATTCTATCCACTTTTCCCATCATCTCTCGGAGTTTGGATTCGGTGTCATCAATTCGTGAGTCATGATTGCTTATTTGATAAGAAGTGTAACTTACCACCTCACCCATATCCTTCACCTCTTGCACCAGAGCTTTGTTATCCATTATGCCTAATGCCATCATATCATACAGGCGACAAAGATTCTTCTTCAAATCTGCAATCCCTGCATTCTCATTTGCTGGGTTCATGATGTCTTGCCAAGGGGAGCAAGAGACAAGGGCTAAGCGAGAAAGACTATTGATGGCACCTTCCAAATCTTGGACTTGTGAACCAAAAAACTCACTAAGGGCTGAGTGGAGAATACTAATTTCTCTCAAGAGAGAATCTTGGTCAGCTTTGTGCTTACAGGAAAGGGTACCAATAGTTCATTCCTTCTAGCCAAAGCACTTACAACCTAAAACCAAATTGCTTTCAACTGAGAAAACATCACCTTCAAAAAAACTGAGCCCGAGTCCCGAGTTCAAACGCCACAAAGGACCGTCGTCGCTAGGAGAATAATGACAGGAGAAGAAGGCAGCAAGGGCAAGCCTTTCTTTCACGAACACCCTACAGAAAGGAAGAGACTCCCACGGTATCTATGTGAGATATCCTCCACTAACTCCTGAAATCACATTTAACAGCGTCCTCTCCAGCGAACAAATAGAGAGAGCAAGGTTCAGACCATTGTTTCTATGAGCTGCAGCGTAAGAATGGGGTCTGAAAGAAGCCATAGCACAAAATAAGACAGGACCTGGAGCATGCGAGCTACAAAGACCATTACTCTGGACAGGACTGAAGTTAATAATGTCAAGAATCGAGGAGGGCGGGAGCACACGCGTCGATGGCATGAGAGGCAGTGGAGCAAGCTAAGAATGCACTGGGATCTTGATTAACGACCTTTGGACCGTGATCATTTCCATATTTAATGGATCACTTGTGCCATGATCTACGTTGGGATCCCATATAGATAAAATCCCTAGCATCGAAACCTTGGAGATTGTTTCTTTTGAGCATTGGTTAGTGGCCCTTATATGCAAAAAATCCATTAGGGTATGGGTAAAGGGGGGGAATTAACCCCATTGAGCTTCAAGTTCCCTTGTGGGAGAGAAGCCCCCTCATTTTCCATTTCATTGGTTATGGCATTGTTTGTTCAAAGAATATGATAAAATTCATAATGGGGAGAGAGCAGAGCGACAACTTTATCATACAAACAATGACATTTTATCGAGCCAGTAGTGTATCCATTAATCATTTTATATATGACGTGTCTAGAGTTGCCAAAAATTGCTACCTTGTCTAGATTTGAGTCGACGAGAATCCTCAATCCTTATAGAAGGTTTGTCCACTCCGCCTCATTATTAGTCCTGCATCCAATTCCCCAAGCATAGGTTTGTTCAATTTTTCCTTCAGGATCCATGAGGAGCCCTCCCGCACCTCCCACCCCTGGACACGTTGAATAGTTTTGATATAAAGGGAATCTATATTTTCATAAGAAGTCAGCATTGAATCATGGGTGTTTTCTAAGCTACATTCATCCCCCATAACCGGTCATTCAATATTTCATAAAACATATGAAAGGATCAAATGATCATTTTTTTCAGAATATGTGAAGGGAATTCACATATTTGTTGAAGAATTTGAAAGTTTCCAATTACATAAAGGTGATATAGTGAAACCTCCAAGTGAACTTCAACAACTTGTTATTCCACCTGTAATGTGGACTAACACTTCTATGAATTTCATTGTAGGTTTATCAAATTCTTGCAATAAATCTGTAATCATGGTTGTGGTTGATTTCCTTTCCAAATAAACTCATATTTTTTCCATACAACACCCCTTAAAGAGATCTATGGTAGCTCAAGTATTCAAACTCTGTCATATGTCATAGTCTATTATCACATACCGTGATTCCACCTTCACTAGCAATTTCTCACAATAATTGGTTTGGCTCTAAGACACTCAATTGAATCTCAACGCTACCTATCACCCCCAAAATGATGGTTAATTTGAAGTTGTCAACAATTTCCTAGAAGTGTATTTGTGTTTCTTTACTTTAGATCCCAATGGAATCAATGGTTACCTCTAGTAGAATGGTCGTATAATACAACTTATCATGCTACCACTCAAATGACACCTTTTTTTCCTATTTCCAAAATCCATTTTCAATACTATCCTACTTACATGGCATGTACAAGGTACATGAGATCGAAAAAACACTCACAACTCAAGTCCACATTCTTTACACTGTGAAGGATAAAATGTTAATGGCTCATAATAGGATGAAGCAATAAGCAAATCAACACCATTCAGGGTTTCATTTTATAGAAAGGGATAAAGTATTCCTCTGCATACTACCCTATAAGTAGACCTCACTTTAAGTGAACCACCACTAGAAGCTTTCTCCCAAATCTTTTAGGTCATATAATGTCCTCAAACATGTTGGCCTTGTCACTTACAAATTGGAGCTACCTAGACATTGTAAAATTCATCCTATCTTTCATGTATCATTTTAAAGAAATTTCTTGTCTCTCACTATCATATGGATTTCCAAAATTGGATGAAGAATGTTCCATTTGGTTGCATCATCACCCTCATCCTCCTCCTCATCATCATCATCACCATCATTGTTCATCATCATCGCCATCATCATCATCGTCATCATCATCATTATCATCACCCTCATCCTCATCCTCATCTGCATCCTCATCATCATCATCATCACCATCATTTTTCATCATCATCGTCATCATCATCATCATCATCATCATGACCATCCTCATCATCCTCATCATCATCATCATCATCACCCTCATCCTCATCATCATCCTCATCATCATCATCACCATCATTATTCATCATCATCGTCATCATCATCATCATCATCATCATCCTCATCCTCATCCTCATCCTCATCATCATCAACATCACCCTCATCCTCATCATCATCATCATAGTCATCCTCTTCCTCCTCCTCCTCATCATCATCATCATCCTCATCCTCATCATCGTCATCATAGTCATCATCATTATAATCACCATCATAGTCATCATCATCCTCATCATCGTAATCATCATCATAATCATTGTCATCATAGTCATACTATTCGTCATCATCATCATCGTCGTCGTCGTCATCATCATTATCATCGTCATCATCATCATCATCATCATCATCATCATAGTCATCATCATCGTACCCATCCCTCCCTCCCATGATTCCCTCCACACCTTCCTCTCCCTCCTTTGACTCCCCCCCCCCTCTTAACCAATGTAATGTTGGGCTATGGTCCACCCCATAGACCGTCTGAATGGAATATTGGGAGTCTAAATGGTATTATAATGGCATAAGGGTGCCATTCTAGGTTTTTGGATGGGAGGGATGGGTCTCTGGACTACAACTATAGTCATGGAAGAGTAGAAAATAAGTCCCTAAATCAACACACATACCTTATAGATGGAATGTTTGGCCTTTAGTGGGATATGGGTGTCATTATGAGGTTTTATGCACTAAGGGTGGGTCTCGGGGTCTTAACCATGGTAATGGGACAACAGTGTAACAGAAACAAGTCTTAAAGCACTACACATGCCCTTTAAAGGGGATATTTATCCTTAATATGGGATATATGTGCCATTAGTCTATTTTATGCATTGAAGATTATTCAGGAGGCATTGACCATGGTCATATAGGAACCATTATGAATATTTCTAGACAATAGATAGTTCTATAGACACTACCATGGTCCAAGGATAGGTTTGGAGGTCTTAACCATTGGTATGGGGTCCATTGTAAGGTTATAGAATTTTAACATATTTCAGTCCAAGTTTGATATGCATTTGATATTTAATATTTTAATATTTGATAAGCATGGATAATTCAAGTTTAATATTTGATATGCACTAAATTGCTAATGTGATTTGGAGATCATGTAATAAAAACTGCCCGTTAAATAAAAAGCATTGTATCCATATCGCATATGTGATATATCGCATATGTGATATATCGCATATGCAATAAAACCGACATGCGTTATATCGCATATGCGATATGTGTTATATAAAAAATGTTGGGTTGCGTGTTGTAGGCCAGGTTTACTATAGCAAAAGACATAATTCTTTTGAACCCGCACACAGAGAACTGTTCAACCTGTAATTTAATCATTACTTACATAAATCCGTAGCTTTTGTACAATTTTGGGTGGATTTCAATGGGGAATGTACGTAATAGAGGTCGTAAGTCAGCGAGGAAGGTGCTTACAACGGAAGAAGCTAAAAATAAAAAAGAAAAAAAGAAGGAAGATTCAAGAAATCGTCGACATTCATTAGATGAGAAAATAGTTCCCATTCCCCCTCAACAGATACCTGACATAAAGGCTGAGGAATATAATGCAACATTAAAGGAAGTTGGTTAGAGGGAAGATGATATTATTGATCCATTAGTAAACAGACAATCTTGTGAAGAGTTCAATAATTATGTTACTCCCAATGCAAATGTGACTCAGCAAAAACCATGGTCGGTGGTTCAATCTCCTAATCGAAGTTGTCAACCTGTAGTGGATGTAAACGTCACTCCAACATTTCAAACGACAATAAAATTCGCATCAAAACGAAAGAGAACTCCTAAACGCATACAAGTGGACGAGAGCGAATTGACTTCCATGGAAGGTAAGGTGGCTAAATTCACTATCCTTCATCATTGTTCTCAAATAATGAAACAATATTTTTATAACAAATCCGAAGCTGGTAAATGCCAATTGTTTTTAGCTTTGCTTAAATCTAGAAATATGGCAAATGTTAGAAGAAATTTAGGCATAAGAACAATGAAAAATATCGAATCAAGTAATCACATTGTTAAATCTCTTACTGCTGCATTTACATCGATTGGTAAAAAAACGCGTTCATAGGACTATAATGTGGCTCGTCATGTATTGGCTAAATCAATTGTATGTAGATCCACAAGACAACGTCGTTTACTTAAATGCACATCACAAATTGTGCCTTACATCCAAAGACACTTAAAAATATTCAGTAAGAAGAGACAACCTTGATGTAGAGGGACAAATGGAAACATTATTGGCATTTAGCGGTAGGTTTTCCCACAAAGACATGAAGTTAGTCGAAGTAGTGAAGGGCCTAGTGCACACATTTTGGCACGATAACACGAGGCATTCTTCTAACACGAAGGATGTGTTAAAACATTTTAGGGGTTCTAGAAACAGTGAACCTCGTGTTAAACATTATCTTGACATGACACAAACTCAACTGTTTGAGATGTTTAAATTTTCCCATGTAGAGCTAAGGCTCGACAAAATCTCTTTTGAAAAATTCAAGCCTTGGTATGTTAGGATCAATACCATCCGGAACACTTCTTGTTGTATATACCACATAGAGTTTGACCTATATTACCATACATTTGCACATATACATCATTTTTTGCATCCTAACCATGTGCAGGAATGCTCAAGTACACTACCGCCAATGTCAGCCAGATATTTCATCCATAGCATAATGTGTCTGAGGCAAGATGGGCAGACACATTACTTAAAACAATGTGTAGAGGGTTCTTGCAACAATTGTGGTGGGCTATCATTATGGTCTGATTGCTTCCATGAGAATGAAGATCAAGCATTCGGGAATACAATTGTCAAGAAGCAGAACTATCAGTATGAGACATATCAGCTACATGATGGGAAAGAAAGTAGGAAGATTAAATTGGTGACTTCACAGGTAAATTGCTAAATATTGACATATTAATATTCATGTACACATCTTTTTATGTTGTTTTATAACACTGTTTATTTTTTTACACCGGGTGCAAATATGTGATTTTATTTCAGAGTTTCATGGAAAGATCCAACAGTACATTCAACATGTCAATATGGCATGGTGGCAAGATGAGCAATTCAGAATATGCTAGGACACCTTCCCTCTCGAAACAATACTATCAGTTATTGACTTTGCGGAAAATTACACCCTACAACCACAAAATGAAATACAAAGTAAATACTATCACTCAGAGCAAGTGGGCATAATGGTGCATATCACGTATCGACATGGGCAAGATAGCAATGAAGAGAAACGTGTGATACTGAAATAAATTCACTTCTACATAAGTGACAACCGAACCCATGACATCAATTACATGCAACATTGCTTTAAATTATTCTATGATCATGTGATAGCTATGGATATAGCATTTTATCGTCATTTCATTTGGTTAGATGGTTGTGCTGGACAGTTTAAGAATGCACGTGTATTTGAATGGTTGTGTTTGTTGCACATAAAATACAAGGTGCCACATGTATGGAACTACTTTGAAACTGGTCATGGAAAAGGAGAGCACGATGGTGCTGGTGCATGCATAAAAAATGCCCTTCGAATGGAAGAGATGAAGTTTACAGGTGCTCACCTTCGAGATGCTGCATCTATAGTGAAATGGTGTGCATCTGTCATGGGAGAACAAGAAACAAGGAAACACCTAGTGCGGAGAATATTCTAGGAGGTGAAAAATGTGGACCGATCTCAAACACATTGGGTGAACACAATGCACGGAACTCGACAATTTCATTCAATTAGAAGCTCAGACAACTCGACCCTACAAATTTGGACAAGATTGAAGGATTTCTTCTGAAGTTCCTGTAGCATCAATGAATGGGATGATTGTGAGTATACAGATACAGTTAATACATGGGATCGAGTGACACTTGGCACCAATTTCAATGGGGTTAATGAAATAGACCATTTGGAAGATGATCAGACACATATTTCTATAGACTATGATCACATATCGGATCTCATAAAAGCAGGTATAAAAAATTAAATTAGTAGTACCTAAATAAGAAATTGCATTTATGTATTATTAAGTCGACCTAAGTAGAATTTAATTTATGTAGAAATTAGAAATGCAAGACCTTATTTAAAAAATGTATTGTTAACTCGACCTATTTCCTTTCACAGGTCAGATATATGCAGTGATTTCCCCAAAAAATAATGAATGGGGTTCTGACTATTGGTTGGTACGTTGCTTAGAGGGGAAACAAACCATTCTCCAACCTGTTACAGATGATGAAAATATTGAATTCCCGACTGGATCGATGGTTATAAAAGGGGAGTACTTGACACTTGCAGCACAACAGAAAAGGAAGGGTGGGTATGTATATCAGGATTATAGACCAGGAGCTATTGTATACCACTTCACCAACCTAGTAGTTGGTATAAACATCAAGCTGCGCACACTTAGTCACAAAAATAGGTCACATGTACGATACTTTCTACCTCATATAGAGCACGAAAGATTGATGGAAAACATCGGCAACAGAGATGATCCAGATGGCCTACTCATCTGAGTGCATTGTCAAGTGTGTTATTTAACCTTTAAAGTGCATCCTGAAGCACAATTTCAATTATTTAGCCTTATTTTATTCCCAATGTAATAAACATGTGATTGACGAATACCATTCACAGACATAACATTATTCAGAGGGTACTGGACACTATAAACACATTCGTACAAACTCATGTGAGTTATCTATAAATCATGTTTGCACCGTTTTCATTGGGTTCTCTTTATTTTCTTATGAGATTACTAATGTCTAGCCTTTCGTGTGCCTAGGAAACAAACACCATCTATGGCACATTGGAGGCGCCAAGAATGGTGTCATTAGACACCAACAAATAGAAATCAGAAAATAATATGCTCTCGAGTTGTTGAAATTTACATTTTTTGATGTTTTTAATAGTAATATACATTTAATTACATTGTTGGGTCAACTCTTGCAACTATTTCATTGGTGGGTCAATGCATGAAAACCCTCAATCGTGGTTGTGTTGGTAGGGTTCTCATATCGGCCTTGCCCATACACAGTTGCAAGAGCCAACGACATGCAATTTTGCTGCTCCTTTTGGTGTTTCACTCCTAGACCAGAAGTCACCAAGTGTCCCTGAACGACATTTTCATGTGACTTTCAACTGGACATAACTCGGAAACCATAGGTCGGATCGAAGAACCATCGACTCAATTGGTCTCCTGGAATGCGATTACCTCTAGGTGGCCTTCTCCCTCCTATTTTCAAGGACTAGTGACTTCATTGTGCATTGATTTCGTAAACTAGGTTTTTGCTTAGTTTCCTTCAATGCAACTCTTGCATTGGTGGGTCAACTCTGCAAAACCATCGACCGTGCCTCTTACAAGTTATGAGATGGAACTAGAAACACATGTACATGTACAAATTGAAAACCAACTAGGGTTTCATGAACTACAAATTGCATGCTATCACT